>CM029281.1:21220767-21280493 GCA_016920895.1 Vaccinium myrtillus
TGATCATCCAAAGAGAACGGCCTGCCAGGTTTACTAACTCTCACACAAGAAAGTTTGCCAGTATGTTAAAAGGATTCCCAGCATTACTAGATTGAACCCAAACAACTGTAAATTACTGAGAACTTGTAAATATTTTTTTGCCATATAACTTTCTCTTGAGAATTTGTGCATCCAGGAAATGCATAAACAATGTGCAAAAAAAATTAAAACAAGAATCTTACTCAATATATGCCATGGGTGCTGCATCACCAACTCGTATCCGAGTTCGAAGCAGTCTTGTGTATCCACCTGCTCTCTCTCTGTAACAACCAAATGTCCACCAAACATTACAACCATACTGATAAAGAGTTAAGACTGAAACAGCAAGATGCATTTAGATTCACCTGTATCGGTAGGCCATTTCTGTAAATAGCTTATGGAGGACATCATCTCCTCGCACGAAGGCAGAAGCACGCCTTGCAGCACAAAGAGTACCCTGTAATAAATTAAGTAGTATATTGACACAGTATTGGCTTATGAAAAAAAGATTTTAATGTACTAGTTTAGGTCAAGGTCGTCAAATCGCGAATCGAAATGGTCCTTTTTCGAATCGTGATTTGCTCTGATTTGGTCATTATTTCACAAGTACATGAGAAAGTATATTTATGGATTGGGGTGACAAAAATGGATGCTATAAATGAAAATTTTAGACCTAAATCAATATAAAACTAGTCTTAAATGATGAACAGATGATCATGTGGAGTAATAGGTACTATTGCAACTTGCAAGAGATGAGAATTCGTGAATCCTACTTATGATCCGCTGTGAAAAAGAGTTACAAAACAAACCCTTTGAAGGTCTTTAGGACGGTCGTATGCCATTTTGTATTTGTCGTTCTTAAAATAAATCTTCCATTTCTCATTACATATATGATACTTAATTAGAGAGAAACCTATTTTTGATAATCAATAAGGAGAAAGATAGACAAAAGATGGCATATAACAATTAACAATACTAAAGAGTAAAGACCTTAAAAAAGTAGTTTGAACCCTCTCCAACAACAAAAACGCAAAAAAGGAGTAAAAACTGAATTCAGCAAATTGAAGGTGAATCGAACAATTCACCGATTCGGATTACCGATTCACTTACGATTCATTGATTTTTTCCGATTCATGCAACCTAATCGAATCGATAACCCACTGAATCGTACCGAATCGTACGATACGAATCGGGAATCGTACAATTTTGACAACTGTGGTTTAGGTATAGTTCCAGAGTTATGAACCAGGTAGAGCTAGGAGGCAAGTTCAATTAAGGTTTAATGGAATGGAATCTGGATTAACATAATTCATCTGGTTTATAACAAGTGTTCCATAACCTATCAAGGCAGAGTCTAACAAATAAAAACTCCATTATAAAAAATGTTCAGTACTCCTCTTGGTCATCTAAGTTACTTTCATGTACAGGATGTTGAAAATTTCACTCCAAAAGAGTCAAGTAATTACATTTCCTTAGCTTAGTTGATTCCATGGACGATTTTCATGTATTGAAGATTGATGGAGTGTCAGGTAAAATCACGCTCATGCATTGTCATTCTGCAATGATTGAATTTTTTCTAGTTTCATCGGAATTGGCTAAGTCTTAATCATGACAATCTACGAAGCACGACACTCCTAGAGGTCGCAGTATCCGTATATTAGACACGGGGACAAGCGGGGGACACGGCTAGAAACGTATGGGACACGCCACCTGGTGTGTCCATTAATTTAAATTATTTTTTGGAGGGGACCCAGCTAGGACACGTTTGGGGACATGGCAGAGTATATGTGTAACTTTTTAAAGTTTTTTTGGGGGTAAATATGTTATTACTCAAATGTTTTGTTATTGAAGTCCTCTTTGAGTCTTGTTTGGAATGGTAATTATGTTAGGAATGCTATGAATGTGTTTTCATGGTGAAAATTTGTTTATTAACTTCAATCCTAGGAAGCATGTTTTTTTTTATGACTTGCGTGTCATCTGTATTCTGCTGCTGCTAGTGGTGTATTAGGTGTGCATATGGAACTACTACCGAATGCTGGTCTAGTAAAGCTGCTGTACATGGAGTCTTCCCAAAGCTATTTTCAAAATAGCAGCTTTGATGTTGGATCTGGAACTCTTCAAGCCAAGAGGTGCAGATTTGGCCAGCTGTTCTGGAACAAAAAGGTTGAATTGGTGCTGTTTGTGATGGTTCAGCATAGGTTGTTGCAGCAGAAGATGGGACTGTGTGAGAGAGAGGGAGAGCAATGGGGATGGTGATAATGGTGGAGGTTCTAGTGTTTGTTTCATAGTTTGCCCCTTTTTCTGCTAAAAAAGTCAGGAACTACCCTTTTTTTGGCTTCAAAAACCACGTTTGGGACAAGTTCTAACTTTTCTATCCAAAACATGGACGGAAGTCATGGTTGGAGCGGGAGTCTTGGCTGGAGTGATAATGTAACGTTTGATATTTCAAGGGGCATGGTGTTCCATTGGTAGTTTAAGGACCAATTAAACATATTTCATATAGTTTAAGGCGAAATATTCTACACTAAAATAAACTTGGGTCAACAGAAATATCATGTCATACAACATACCTCTTTTCCAAGCTGCACCATGTTATCAGCAAGCCGCCGGACTTCTTTTGCCTAAACAAGGATTAAAGAGGAATACAAGGAAAAATTATTCTCAATTTTCACTACAAATTAAGATAGGTCCAAATTCAATTAGTACTGAGTCTACCGTCATTCATATAGGTGCAGAAAAAAGTAAGAACGAAGCGGACCAGGGGGCCTGCTATCAGAGGGGGTGGCAAATGTTTTGAATACAACTTTATAACCTACTCCTTTAAACTATATCTGATAAGTTGGGGGAAAACTTAAAATTTAACCAAATTCATTCGTGCAAAAATTTAAAAAAAAAAAAACACCTCCTGGACGAACCCTGAAATTATTGAGAAAATTAAAAGTATAATAACCTTAGCAACAGTAGTTTCAATCCTCTCGTGCTTCACCAATTGCGAAACCATTGTTCTGCACTAACAAATCAACATCAACAAACCAAAATTGGATCGAAAAATACATAAATACATACATACATATATATATATATAACGTATACATACAGGTCTAGACCATAGAATGCAGAGCAAGAAATGGAATTGGTATAGGAGGATCGCAAACCTAAGCATAGAAAGCCGATGCCCCGTTGGACGATTGAGCTTCCTCATCTTCGTCATGGTGATCGACAAAAGATAGATAGATAGATTAGAGAGAGAGAGAGAGAGTAAACTGATAAACCCTAATCCTTCAGGCCCACAGAGGAGAAGAAATGAAGCATAACCGGCCGTTGTGAGAGAGTGAGAGATTACCGATGGAAAAAACCTAACTCTCTGATTTTTTATTTTTATTTTTTGATCAACCTAACGCTCTGTTTGATAGCTAGAAAAATACTAAAAGGAAGGAAAAAAGAATAAAAAAAAAATGAGAAAAGTTAAACCAATTAAAAAAAACTAATTTAGTTTAGTTTTTTTTTTCTCTCTTTCTACTCTTAAACCAATTAAAGGAAGAGACAACTTTGTGTTTGGTTTAGAGTTTTGAGAAGAAATTTTTTGAGAAATTTTTTGAGATAGTGTTTGGATGAGTTTTTGGAAAAAGTAATAATTAGAGGGGCAATTTGTTCAAAAGTCCAAGGCAAAGAATTTGTAACCCCGTTAATCCACCAAATAAGTTTATAACCTATCCAAATTAAACTCTTTTTTTTTTTTTTTTACCTTACAAAAAAAATTTGTATGACTTAATGAAAGTTTGAAAAACAGTTTGTCTTAAAAAAGTCATTTAAACCCTGGCAGACTCTACTAAAGTCACTAAAACCCTAGAAGACTTATGAAAGTTCTTAAACCACTAACAACCTATAAGGACAGTGAAACACTAAAACCTCGAACCCTGTGGCACCCTCTAAAGTGCTAAACCCTAGGCACCCTATGAAAGTGCCTAAACAACTAAAAAACCCTATAATTGAAAGTGCACCTAAGTTACCTAAACCCTGTGGTACCCTAAAACCTAAACACTAGGGTACCCACCTAAAGTGCCCAAACCACTAAAACCCTATAATTTGAAAAGTGCACCCTAAGCTCAAACCCAGCAAACATTCGAAAGTGCCTAAACCTAAATCCTTCACAGATTTTGCTAAAATCAACCCAATTAATTTTGTCTCCACGCATGAGAGAGAAAGTCCCAAAATTCCCACACGTCGCTTTCAAAGTCATAGGGACCACGTTGCTTTCATTGTCTTATTTGCGTCAGTTGCGTCGCTTTCAAAAAGTTTGAAACCACGTTGCTGGAAACCGACTGGACCTTTTAGAACTTCTTAATTAATGGAAATCATGAAAATGTGAAGTGAACATTAATTTTATTTTGTTTTACTTTCTTTTCCTTTCCGAAGTACCGAGCTCTGTTTGATATTAGGGGAAAAGGTGAACAGGAAGATAAAGTTTTTAAATTTTTTTCCCTTTTGTTTGGTTATTAAGAAAAATAAAGGAAAATATTTAAATTTTTATTTAACTTTCCTCCCATTTTCTCTTTAATTTTCCTTTCTATTTAATTTCCTTCTTTCCTCTTTCTTTCTCTAACTTCCAAACAAAGCCTAAGCCGGTCGACAGTGGAGCCCAAACCAAGGTTCTAAATTCCGTACTGATCAGGATATCAGTTGTATCGATACCGGAATATTGTTTCGGACTTAGCGCGCGGTACTACTTGTATATAAACACTAGCATATCCGGGAAAAATAAATAAATAAACACTAGCATATAAATCGTGCTATGCATGGAGTATACGAAAAATTGTTTTAGAAGTTTTGTTATAAAAAAAGATTGACATGATTTCTACTACTTTGTATTCTAACAACATAAAAATGTGACAAAACATAAAGAATAAACTAAAGTTACTAAACCTGTGCTATGCACAGATAAAGAAGAGAATATAAAGAACAAAAATGCTACTTGTACAACCATATCGGCTCCAACCATTTACAACCCCCCCCCCACACGTGGAGCCAAACTCATAATTGTGTGTGCGCCCCACATGTATGTGAGGAATTGTAAATGGTTGAAGCCGAAATGGTTGTACATGTAGCATGATTCTATAAAGAAGGCTTTGCTCAGTGACAATTTCTATATGTCGAATAAAGAAAGAGAGTATTACCTCTAGGTCTAGAAAAGAGATGTCTAATTACCAATAATGTAAGTCACTTTTTTTAATTACCACTAAGGTAAGTCATTCTTTTTTGGAGTTTAGGTTTAGGGTGCACTTTCCTATTATAGGGTTTTAGTGGTTTAAGCACTTTCATAGAGTACCTTAGGATTTTAGGCACTTTCATAGGGTACCCTAGTCATAGGGGTACCCTAGAGTTTAGGTTTAGGGTGCACTTTCCTATTATAGGGTTTTAGTGGTCTAGACACTTTCATAGAGTACCCTAGGATTTTAGGCACTTTCATGGGGTACCCTAGTCGTAGAATACCCTAGGATTTTAGGCACTTTCATAGGGTACCCTAGTCGTAGGGTACCCTAAGATTTTAGGCACTTTCATAGGGTACTCTAGTCGTAGGGTATCCTAGTCATAAGGGTACCTAAAATTTAGGTTTAGGGGTGCACTTTTCTATTATAGGGTTTAGGGGTTTAGGCACTTTCATAGGGTACCCTAGGATTTTAGGCACTTTCATAGGGTACCCTATGATTTAGGCATTTTTATACGGGTTGGGGAGTTGATGAGAATTTTTCAGAGTTAGGCTTGACCTGATGGTAATTATGGGATCCAAGGGTAACCTGATGGTAAATGTCTACAAATAATACAGATTGATATTAACTACTTAGTGAATTTGTTATTCCTGCATTGTAATTTGTTAGTTTCAGCAGTATTTGTTTGTACTCGGTAGCATTTGATATAATGAATTTTCTATCTCTTTAGCTAAAAAACCACTTAATGCGCAGGAAAATAACATTCGAAATAGATCTACTCATATTTGAACTTAATTAATTCATTATTGTTGATTTCACGAACCTTTATTCTAGTTGTTCTGCACCAAAAAAACACAAAAGAACTCATTAGTTAACATTGAAATTACATACTGATGATATTCAATATAAAAATATTTTCTATTCCAAAAGGAAACGTTTCTCCTATGTTTTTCAATAAGTGTACATATTTCTTGAGGCATATTGATGGCGGTTTGAAAATATTTATGCAGAATTTTTTGATTAAAAATTTTATGCAAAACCTAGACTTGAGGTTTTCTAACCTTTCCAGTTTCTTATTCAATAATCTTCTACACTGGGCTTCTTGATATGAAATTTGCATTTGATCAAAAATATATATATATCGGCGCGTCCTCTCACTACGCGAACACGAGTACTATAAAAAAATGTGTTAATCAACATGAAGCATATTAGCCAACAACTAAAGTGAGTAGGAATTAAAGAAGACGAAATAGTAGAGAAAAAAAGAAGACGACATGAAGTTTATTGGCTATCCTTTATTTTGGTGATAAGGGTGCGAAGTAGAGATAGTATGGCCGAAGGCGAAAGAGGGAAAGAATGCCATGAATGGGAAGCTGGGGGGTGCTGCACAGCCAAGTGATGTGCACGCACGGCGCGGCCGCGCCTATCACTTTCCGGCGATCCGAGACGTTCACCGCATACCTCTCGTTGAGTACTATAAGTGTTTAAAAAATCAACTTGGCCGAATATCATTAAGTGCCTAATCGGAACACAAATAGATTGAAATGAAATGGAACACAAATGTACATAAACACTGGATCCAAATCAATAAACCCATTTTTTTCAATCTATTTGTGTCCGATTAGGTACTTAATGATATCCGATCAAGTTGATTTTTGGTACACTTATAATACTCGACGAGGGCTATCCGGTGAACGTCTCGGATCGCCGAAACATGGCCAGCGTGGCCCGCCGTGCTACTGCACACCACGCTACACAACACTTGGCTGTGCAGCACCCCCCTGAGTCCCCATGAATGCATGTGGAATGTGGTTGAGTTTTTGCTTTTAATTGGCATATAATCAAAAGGGCTAATCTTTCCATTTAGGATTAGTATAGATAGAGTTTCCTTACACATTTTACATTAAGGCTGTGTTTGGATGGCAGTAATCTCAAGGAGGAATGAGAATATGATGTCTTCTACCCATGATTCCAACCTTTGGAACAGACAGGAATAGGAATGTGATGTCAGGCTTTTCTGATTCCAACGTTTGGTAGAGACAGGAATAGGAATATGATTCCTGATGACATATTCAATCATGAATCACATTCCAAGACTGAGTGGGAATCTGATCCTCCCTACCCCATGAGAATCTCATATTCCTGACTCATTTATTAAGAAAAGGAAATGTTGACTTTAACAAATTTTCAAAATAATTGTTTCCCGCGTAAGATTACTGAATTAATCCAAACACTGAAATGTCATTCCTCCAGGTATCAACTTCCTAGGAATTCGATTCCCAGTAATCATATTCCTATTCCTACCCAAGAAAATTCTTGGGAATTTGATTCCCGATAATCTTATTCCTATTCCTACTCAAGATTCCGGTCATCCAAACACGGCCTAAGAGGAAGAGAGGGACGGGAAGGGCATCCACAGTGGGCTCTTAAAAAGCTCCTAGGTGAGACTCCTAATGTTTAACAATTTATTTGCTCAATTATGATCTTCAATGGACTATCCATAGAAACTCCTAAGGAGGGCTCCTTAACATGGCTCCTACAACATTAGTTAAATTTAGGGAGGGAGTTGGGAGTGAGGAGAAGAGAGAGAAGAAGAAAAGGAGAAGAGGGAGGGGGGAATGGGGGACCCACTTACATTTTTGTTTCCATAAATAAACTTAGGACATAGTCTAGGAGCTAATTTTAGAGTCCATTGGAGTGCTCTTACACTCCTAAATTAGCAAGACCTTACCAAACAAAATTGGACCCCACTTTTGCTTATGTGTCAACTTTAGAAGTCATTTTAGGAGCCAAATATAAAGAGTCCACTGTGGATGCCCTTAAATTTTGAAATTTGAAATAAGTTTATTTTTAGAGTTTCAAAAGTTAAAACGCTTCCGTAATTGGTTTCCTTAATTAGTTTTTTTCTGTTTGGATGTCATCAACCTCAAGGGGGAATCGGAATGTAATGCCCTTTTTTCATGATTCCAATGTTTGGAACAAACAAGAATAGGAATGTGATTCCATGCATTTTTTATTCCGGTGTTTGGAACAGTCATGAATAGGAATGTGATTCTTGATGACACATTCAACCAGGAATCACATTCCCATACTGAGTGGGAATTTGATTCCTCCCTTACCCCATGGGAATCTCACATTCCAGGCTCATTCATTAAGAAAAAGGAAACGTGGACTTTAATAACTTTACAAAATAATTGTTTCCCATGTAAGATTATTGAATTAATCCAAACACCGAAATAAAATTACTCCGGGTATCAAATTCCTAGGAATTAGATTCCCAGTAATCATATTTCTATTCCCACCCAAGAAAATTCCTAGGAATTTAATTCTCAGTAATCGTATTCATATTCCTACTTTACATTCTGGTCATTCAAACACAACCTTACATAAAATCTCGTGCATTCCTTCCCTTGTGTAAAGATGGTAAGGGTAATTTAGATTTAGGGATGCATTAGGATCCCTTAGGGTCTGTTTGGAACATGTGAAAGGGAAGAGAAAGTGAAAGAAAATAAAATGAGAGGAAAGTGAGAGAAAAATGGAAGGAAAATTTCACTATTCACAATACTAAGATTTTTTATTTTCTCTCTTCTTTTTCTCCAAACCAAACAAGATGAGGGAAAATTTTTAATTTTCCTTTCTTTTCTCTCACCTTCCTCAAGTTCCAAACACACCCTTAGTTTGTAATTCAAAAAATATTTATGGAACATATTTTGATGGTCTGATCATGCTACACTGCTTAATTTTTTTTTATCATCACAACCCAATCAATGCTTGCCACGTGTCACAATGAAAGGCCTCCTCGCGAATACCATCAAAAAAATTCTCATATTAGCTAAATCTTCATAAAATAAAGGGGAAGTTAATTAGAGGACCCGTACAAAAAAAAACGTTATGATTTCATCCCAATGGATTTGAATAGTTATGATCCCATCTCGAAATTTAAAAAATACCTAGAATGCCCTTCAGTAATTATTTTGACCTTTAAAATTTCCTACACTATTTGAACGGTTTTGGAAAAATTATGGTCGCAAAAGTGGTCCCACAATTCTCGGGAAAAATTAACTGGCATTTAGGATCACTTTCCCCTCTTAAAGATAGTAGACGGTTATGGGGTGTTTGGCATCCCAAACACATCCGAAACTACTCTCAAACACTCCCTCCTGGGGACAACCGTCCCAAACAGTTCAAATTTCGTCCCAGAATCACCATCTTCCCAAACCAAATCCCTAATCTTTCGGGTAGCCCAAACCCCACAACCCGTAATCCCTACTTCTCCGGTGATTCGATTTACATTACCCTAGTCGTCCCATTCGTAATCTCTATCTTTCCTAACAAATCGGTATAACCCTAATAGTACCCAAATCGTCCAATCCCACAAACCCCACCTCCTGATTTTGCCGGAGTCACCACCATTCCCGTTACTCGGGCGTCGAACGACGACGGATAGGACTCGAAACTTGGTGCCTGCGGGATGGATGGAAAGGAGGTATGGCTGCCGATTTGCTCGCCCGAGTAAAGCCCTAACCAGTCTAATTCTTACCCGTTGCGACCAATGGCTCGTAAATACTTCTCCCTCCTCAACAATCGTCAATTTTTTTTAGCTCTTCATCTAATGAGTACACTGTACGGGATGGTCAGAATTATTGACAATGGTTTGTTAGTATACCATTAGGTTTTGTATGTTAATTTTGGGAACACTGTTTGGTGGGTATTGGGAGTTAATTTGGGGGGGTTTTGGGAATCCAAACTGGTTTGATAATATACCAAATTTAGACACAAACTATTTTGTGGGTTTTGGGAATTTCATTGGAATACTATTGGTCTGTAAAGTTGCAACTATTGATTTATGGATTAATTGATTATGGTTTTCGAATGTACGGAGGTTATATGCTAAATGGGAAGATGGTATGTTGGTAAGATGTGAGAACAATGGCAACATTGACATATGATGAATAAATATGATACCATAATTTCTAGGTGACAAAGGTGGTGAAATATAATATCATAATTTCTGTGTGAAAAGTGCCACTGATTTTCACCACATTTGTCACACCAGTGGTATCAAAATAATTGGAAAAAATAACATATGATGATTAAATAGGACATCATAATTTATGTGTGACAAATGTGGTGAAATATAGGATCATATTTTCCGTGCGGAAAATGGCACTGGTGTATTAACGTGTGATGACGATCAAGTTATGTTTCATCCATCGAAATGGGCTTCAATTCTCGGGATTGTATCACTCAAAAAAAAATTATTAATACACCAGTGGCATAAAGAAAAAAAAAATCATCACCACTAACTTTTGATAATATGAAAATCATAATTTTTGGGTGACAAATATAGTTAAATATAATATCATAATTTCTATGCGCAAAAAGGCACTTGTGTATTAACGTGTGGTGATGATTTCTTCGTTTTCCATCCATCACAATGGGCTTCATGAACCGCAATTGTATCACGAAAAAAAAAACACAATGAATAATACACCAGTGGCATAAAGAAAAAATCAACACCGCTAACTTTCGATAATCTGGGAATCAAAATTTTTGCTTGACAAATATGGGTAAATATAAGATCATAATTTCTGTGCATAAAATGGCACTTATGTGTTAACGTGTGTGATGATGATTTCTTCGTTTTCCATCCATCGAACACTTCATAGACCGCGATTGTATCACGAAAAAAAAAAATCCAAACAATGATAATATATAATACCTTTTTCGATACCGACGAAATTACTTGACGAATCGCTGAAGGAATAGATGAATTCCAATTTTCCGGATCTCACGGCTGGCGTGACGAGATGAATTATACGAACAAGAGTGTTCAAATTGGTCTTAATCTATAAGTAGCCGAACAAGTATGGAGTAGGAGTAGAAAATTTGAAATTCAAATGGAGCTCAAGATAAGGAAAACAATCGGCTAGATCATGACCCAGAAATGGAAAGATAATACGTTGGAATTGAAAACCGTGATTTACTCATCCTAATGGACATCTAAAAGATTCAGTCAATGAACTGTTATAGGATGACTCTTACATACGGTGCACAATAAAGGAAACATAGTCATCCTAATTTCCATTTAAAAGATTCCAATCAAGGGACTAGTATAGGATGATTCATCCACCATATTTTTCGGTCCTATCAATTAATAATGAAAGAATTATTAATATATATATATATATACAGTCCCGATCCCTTAAGGGATCCCTTAAACAAAATTCCGTGCGGACCAAGGCATTTTTCAACTTTCCGGATCAAATTTTGACGATCCGAACCGCTCAATGTTTTTAAAATGCATTTTCCAAGGGCCTACGCGGAAAATCTTCAAAAAAAAAATACCCGGAAGGGCTTGATCCACACAGTTTTCGGGTTTTTTTTTTTGAAGATTTTTCGCGTAGGCCCTTAAAAATGCATTTTAAAAACATTGAGCGGTTCGGATCGTCAAAATTTGGCTCGGAAAGGTGAGGTCCGCACGGAATCTTGTTTAAGGATCATTTGTGTATATAGATATATATATATTAAATACCCAATAAGGGCACAATCGTCCGAAAATCATTTTACAGGATGGAATCATAACATTTCAAACTACATAGGGTGGGATCATAACAATCTTTTTTGTTTGGGATGGCAAAATAATTAGTACTAAAATAAACTATAATTAGACAACAAATATCATAAAATAGACTTCAAACTAACAAATAAATGTTCCAAGTGCATAAAATGATAACAAAACACACGCAATGTTCTCCAAAGACACGAAAAGTTCTCCAAAAGGGGACACGCAATGTTCATTCAACATAAAGGAGTGTTTTGACAAAATAATTGATCCGTATTATTATTATTCTATCCTCAATAGAGGCAAGTACTCATCTGATGTATGATAATAGAAAATATTTTAATATTGTGGTTGCAAAATTCACCTGTGTACAATTGACCATTTGTTTGAAAAAAAAAAAAAACAAATGGCTATACATGAAAAAAACAAATGGCTATACAAAAAAAATATTTTGCATTTGTTAGTTTTGCGTCAAGATTTTGTGGTTTCTGGATTCCTCTCGACGAGACGAATCTAACAAGTATAAAATTATGGTCAAAACTCAATTTTTTTTAATAAAGCCAAAATTAAACCAATAAACTGGTTTATTTTGGTTTATTTTCGGTTTTATTCAAAAAACTATTACTTTTGACCACAATTTTATACTCTTTGGATTCGTTTCGACAAGAAGAATCCAGAAACCACAAAATCTTGACGCAAAACTAACAAATGCAAAAAAAATTGAATAAAGACAAAACGAATGATCCAATAATCCAGTTTTTAGCTTTTAAGCCAAAGCAGCCCTAAGTTTCACAAATGAGTGTTTTTGGCAAAATAATTTCTCTATATTATTATTTTTGTCCTTATTCAAAAAATTTCGCATTTGTTACTTTTGTGTCAGTTTTTTTGTCGGTTATTGGTTCGTCTCGACAAGAGATATCTAAAAAGTAAAAGATTATAAACCAAACTAAATTTTTTGTAAAAAAAAATAAAAAATCCAATAACCCACAAAAAATAGGATCATTTTTGTCTTTATTAAACTTTTTAAATTTTTTTATCATATTTGTTTACCTTTTTTAGATTCCCTTCGTCAAGACAAACCAATAATCCAAAAAATCGACGCAAAACTAACAAATGAGAAAAAAATTGAATAGGGGAAAAAATAATCTGGCTCACTTATTTTGGCAAAACCTTAAACTAAGGCTCTGTTTGGAACTTAAAGAAAGTGAAGGAAGAGAAGGGAAAATAATTCAGAAGGAAAATGGGAGAAAATGAGAGGGAAAATTTTACTATTCCCATAACTATATTTAGCCATTTTATCCCCTCTTTTCTCTCCAACCAAACAAGGGAACAGAAATTTTTAAAACTTTCTCTTCATTTCCCCATTTTCCAAACAAAGCCTTAGTTTAACGACAGGTTTTTCAAAAAATGAAAATAAACTAATGATAATTAAGATGGGCTAATTTAATAGCTCATTCGCTTCACCAAATATCAACATCCTTTAAAAAGGCAAACATGTATCTAGTATTTGGTTTTAATTATTATAGCTCGAATTGAACTCACATCAAATATATAATCTTTTTCTTTTGAACATCAAATATACAATTAAAAGGTGTAGTATGTGCAATAACCATAAGAAGTATAGTATTACTGTAATACCCTTGACCCGTAAACGTGTTTTATAGCTTAATTGTGTGTCGTGCTTTAGTTAATCGTGTGAATTATTGGATCAATTAGTTTAGTTAGATTGCGTGATCGATTTCATGTATGTGTTTTAAGTTATAAAGCATAATACGTGATGTAACGACCCGGTTTTTCGTAAATAAAAATTTCGCTTAATAATTTAATTATCTATTTTTAATTTTCGGTTTATTCGAATATTTTCCTATTAAAATATTATCTTATTCTTTTAAATCGAATAAATAGAATTCTAGCCATGTTTACGCGAGTACGAGACCGAGTAACACATCCGTTACACTACCGTAGCACCCGGGGACCGAACTTAATACCCGAAACCTACCCAGCTATCACCATTACTTCACTCAACCTACCATAGTACGTCATTGTTTAGTTCCCTCACCTTGGAACTTGTTATTTTGACCAAGTTAGAGAGAGAGAGAGAGCTCGGTAGAGAGAGAGAGAGAGAGAGAGAGAGAGTGGTGTGTGTGTGCATGAAATGGTACACTTGCACATGCATGATTTTAATGCAAGTTCACTTACACAAGCAATGGGCAATTGAGGGAAGTTTCCTAAGCCTAGGTTTTGTACCCAAAACTAGTTAGAATAAGCCTTGCTATTTTTGGAGTAACCTACTCATACCCACACAATACATGCATTTGAGCACAAACTACACAACCTAGCCTAACCTAACT
Organism: Vaccinium myrtillus; assembly: GCA_016920895.1. NCBI lineage: Eukaryota > Viridiplantae > Streptophyta > Magnoliopsida > Ericales > Ericaceae > Vaccinium > Vaccinium myrtillus. The sequence goes on from CM029281.1 coordinate 21,234,909, forward strand.
AGGCCTTGGCTCCCAAGTAACTAGGGACAAGCTTCCCTAAATTAAGGAAAGAATATTCCCCCTAGCCATAGCTATTTAGGGCTACCCTTAGCCTATTAATGCATTCACATGCATATTGGGTGAATTTGGCTCCTAAAAACACCCCGTAACAAAGGTGACCATGCAAAAACCTACACAGCGGGACGCGTTATTTTTCCCCCACCATTAGCTACATTGTATTTACCCATTTGGTACACCTAGCAAGCATCTAGACCCATAGGACCTAGATTCCTAGCCTAGATTCCTACCTAGGCCTAGACTTGCCACCTTTGTACCTCCCATGTGCCAACTTAATGCACATTCACCTCCCCCATACTTGAATTTTCGGTAGAGAGAGGGAGGGAGTGCCGAAATTTTTGAGAGAAAGAGAGAGGTCTCTCTTTGCCTATAAATAGGCCACCTTTGTGTTCTTTTGACCCACCTTAAACTTTCCTTCTTTGTTTGTCACCTAAATTCCCAACAACTACTATTTCTACCACCTTTTAGCCACCATATTTTAGTTCTAATTAACCACTTACTTAGCTAATTAGTGAGTAATCTAGTTAGCTTAAGGGTTTTTCTACACCAAGGATAGCTAATCGGCTTCCGGTTTACACCCGGAAATCAAGGTAGTTTACTAAACTACTCTTCTAATTAGTAAATTTTAGTTCTAATAAGTTGTTCTTATTAGTTTTCTAAGCATGATTTTAGAGTTGATTAAGTTAATTTATGCATGAGTTAATTGCTAAGCATGTTTCTTCATGAAAATTTGAAGTAGATTTCTTGTTAAAAGATTAACAAGATTGTGTATTAAGTTCTAATTAGTATAGTTCTTCATGAAATTAGAAGTGGATTAGTGAGATTAGAAAGTAATTAGAAGTGATTAGAAGTTAATTAGAAGTTATGTTTTGTATTTCACTAGACAAGGTTCTAGTATCATTTTGTTAATATTTCTTGGAAGAATTAGTTGATCTTAGTTGATTAACTCATTGGTTGTTGTTTGAAGAGTTTTTCATAAGTAAGTGGAGAAATTTATGTTTTTGATGAAATTGTTTTTGTTGAAAAGAGAGGCTATTGGTTATTTTTGGTAAGAAAGTATGGAGTTTTATTTAGTAAATATGAAGAGAGGATTTTCCTTGGTTGATTTCTAGAAAAATTTTACCAAAATATTTGTGAGTGATTTGATTAAATTTTCTAGAAAGAAAATTATGATTTTTCTAGAGAGAGGAGAAAATACGTTTTTATTGGAGTTTATTAAAGAAGAGTTTTTCTAGAAATATAAAGAGTATATTTTTAGAGAGATTAAATGTTTTTGGAGAGTTCATAAATTAGTAGAGTTAATTTGTGACAAGGGATTTTCTAGAAAAAAAAAAGTTTGTGTTTGCTTATTTTTAGAAAGAGCAAGTTGTTTAGTTTTATTTCTTTGAGAGAAATAAAATAGTTTTGAAGTTGGACAAGAAAGAAATGGGATTTTTGGTTGAGAAATATATTTTATTTGAGAGAATTGGAAAATATTGTTTTTGGGAAAGTTAGTGTATTGAGATGTATGATTTTATGTGGGAAAAGTTTCTAGAGGAAACAATGTATTTTAGAGAGATGGAATTATTTTAATGCATGATTTTATGTGAGAATGTGTATTTGGAGAAATATGAAATTAGAGAAAATTATGGAATATTGCATGAGCATGATTTTGTGCATGTGGCACTGAGCACGTACGCGATACGTTACGTCACCGGACGCGAAATTGAATAACTGTTAATGAGGAAATAGAGATGAGAATGAAAATGAGTTTTGAAATGAGAAATGAAATTTTTGAGAAATGAAATGAGATTCGGGAAATGAAATGAAATGAGATGAGATGAGATGATTTGTTGCCACCTCAAATTCGCGGAGAGAATTTGGAGGAATGGTTTTGATTGCGGTAGTGCAGCGAAAGCGCCACTTCCAGTTCGCGGAGAGAACTAGGATGTTGGGCTAAGCGTGCACAACACACGGTGAACGGACTTGCAAACAGGCTGTTAAGTTCGGTGATGCAAGACGGCCGGGACTGTGTCGTGTGAGTCGCGGGGTGGTCGGACCGTGCAAACAGGCTGTTAAGTTCGGTGATGCACGATAACCGGAACCTCGAGCGGAAAGATTGGTATCCGTCAGCTGAAAGGAGGCGGAAACGGACCAATAACTTTTGGAGCGATGGGAGATAATGAAATTTGAATAAGAATGCCGCGAGAGGCACCGATTTGAGATTTATGATTGATCTATGAGAAAAATGGTTGATTTTTGAGAAAACGGATTGATAACGAGTTAAGTTTGAGAAACTGAACGAGAAATTATTTTTGACGAGATGACACGTGACACAGTTCGAGACACTGTTATGAGTTATCATTATCTGCGCTTGTTTACTCTGATCCGCATTGACACGCATGATTATTCGCATGATTTACTGTTCACAAGCTTTATATACTGTTCATGAACTTATTGTTCTAGAATTGCTACTTAGACGTGTAGCGTAGTGAACTACTGGGCTTTGCTCACGGTGTTGCATTTCATGTAACCCTGGCATAATACCATGATGTTGCCTGTGCAACTCGGACGTATTATGTCAGATTATCTAGATGGACAGGAACAGTACTGTGGAGACCAGTCCTATGGAACTGGAGGTGCTGCCGGAGTGGGGAATGACCCGGCGCAGGGATAGACGAAGACCTAGAACCACCCCGGTTATTATCTATATAGTGTTTGAGGATGTTATTATTTGTATTGAAGTTTAAGGATTTAAACTTTATTATGGTCTGTAATAATAATTAACGTGCCCAAATCTTGGGGGCGTTACACGTGACATTAAGAGTTGAGTACACGTGGGCACATGGGGACATCCACACCAAATCTTTTTTCCTTAGAAGCCTAAGAGCATCTCCACTCCGCCTAAGAGCCTCTCCACTCCTTACCCAAATTTTTACTTAAATTTGAGTAAAAAATAGATTTCGTATGACTCCTTCCAACCCTTACTCAATGTGTATGATGGATATTTAATCCACAACATTCAATAACAAAATGGTAAATAGCAGTGCAACAAAAGAGCCTTGGGTCATGTCAGATTTTGTGAAATATTTGAGTAAAACTCAAATTTGGTATAGGTTTGTGTAAGGAGTGGATGAGGGTTTTGGATATTTTTACTCATATTTGAGTTTGAGTCTAAATTTGTGTAAGGAGTGGAGATGCTCTAATAAGACACAAAGGGGGATAAAATCAACGTTGCATGTTCCTATCTCATTCAATGCTTGAGAGACGGAGAGACGAGGTGTTAGAAAAAAGAGAGGAGAAGAGAAGAGAAGAAAAGAGGAAAATCAAGGTTTAGACTTGTTTGAATGTATTGAGGCTTGAACATGTAAATATTCATGTTCTAATTCATGAATATCATGTTAAATTGCAAGTTATACATGTAGTTGCATTGGATTAAGGCTTGTGAATATGGATTGGAGTTGGGTTTTAGTGAGACTCAAGAAACCCACGTAGAACCTATAAATTCATATTTTGGAGTAGTGATTCATGCATAAACTACGTGTTTTTAGGCATAAATCAACTATATTTGGAGTAGCTTTTGATATATAGGTGTGAGGGTATGAATTGCCCAAGTTTTGGTTGCATTTAAATTGGTTTGAGGTGTGAACAAGGTGGGGATCGAAGGGGTACAAAACCTACATTTTTCTAGATTTTCTAGTTACTATAGGTAGTGGGTTTTTAGCACTACTGACAGTGAAGGATCAGTGAGGGATTAGTAGTTCTGGCTACCAGTAGTGGATTTTTGGCAATACTTGTAGTGAATGTGCAATTTCCAGATTTTTAACTATGCTTCATGTCCGACCTTGTGAACTTCTAGGACTTAATCTTCGACATGTTTACACTCATTTCGTATCTCCTAATTATAGCTTCATTGTTCATTTATTATAGGAGGTCCGACTGATTGCATGGATCGAGGTGTGTGGTTAATACCCAAACTATACGGTTTTAAACACGTGTTTACCTATCAAATGTGAAAGTTATGCTTTATCTACAAGTTTTGCTCAATGATATGGACTCCATGGACTTGAAATGAAAGGTGGACACTATTATTATCTATTAATGGCATCCCTTAAGTCCCAGCTTGCTAGGGCACAATGCTAAAAAACTAGTAAGGTTTGTGTTAACTTGTGGGATAATACATAAGACGTCTAGCTCATCCGCACCGAGGATGCTGGTGATACAATGAATCAGGTAATAATGTGCATTATAAATTGGTTTGTGAATTATGAATTCCTTTTCGATAATGTGAAACTCGAATTGGTGCTTTTGAAATGTATTTTGATAATGTCCATGGAAAGCATGTGGCTTGCGTAATAATCATTGATACAAGTTTTGGCTTATATTATTTTCCACCTTTTAAGCAATGAAGTAGGAGGGTGATGTGGAACCCTTTTTGTGGACGTGCTATGCATATGAAGATGTAGATAGGAAGTTGTACTTTTGTTGTATATGTGTAAAAAGGTTGTGATCCTGTAATATAAGCACTGCTTTGAGATGTATTTAAGTTTGAGATCTTGATGTAAAGATGCATTGTGTTTCTGAATGTTAATACATGTGTGATTTCCACCGTTTAACTTAAGTTCCATTTGGTCATTTGCTTAACGGGTATTTAATGACGTGTTGGTATTTCCACCGGCACTTTGTTGCGATTTGGGCCCACAAGAATGGGTTAGAGTCGTGACAATTTTTAGTTTTATCATTTGATTAGTCTAGCTTTTGTGTATGGCAAAGTTTATTGACATGTATTTCCCCAAACATCATGTTTTTTTTACTTATAAAAGATATATAGTAGATATAGATATACAAACAGACAATTTCACATGTCGGCTAAGCAAATAACACTCTAAAGATGTCAGTAATGGGATAATCAAATTTGAATAACCAAAATTTGTCACATCAACTTTTAATTATCCATTTAGTGCATGGCAAAAATTAGCAATCCAAACCTCAACAATGACATTATCAAAATGAGTTGGCAAAAATTCAAATCCAACGGTCTATTTTATTCATCTCAATCTAATCGTCTATATTCAATGACATTTTAGTAAAATAAGTGAAAGTGGAGAGCATTTGTTAAAATCCATAACATGACCACTATTGTTAAATGCATAGCCACTTGCCAGAGTGAAGAGTGAGATTCACCTACCAATAAAGCATTTGCTTTATGGAGAGTCAGTTTCAAACAACAAAAAGCATATCGAGTAACATTTGTACGTGGGCTCCACTAATTTTTGTTATTGTGAAAATGTTGCTAGTTTTGATTATCCAATGCTCAAATCTAGTTATTAAGTTTGGTTATTTAGTTGTGAGTCACTTTTAAGGCGAACATTGCCGACTTTGTAAACCTTTTGCTTTTGGTTATGCCATTAGGGATAACCTAAATAAAATCCACATAGATAGAGTACCACGCGAAACTAGGGAGGAGATGATTGCAAACATACTAGAATGTTGCAGGGCTAAATGGATATTTGTTCAACTAGGGCTCAACGGGATACAAAAGAGTATACCTTGAGGAGTCAAACTGTAATTGACCCTTCCTTTTTGTTTCCCCACGACGAGAAGCTCTAGTGAAAAAATAAAAATAAAAATAAAAATACACAAAGCCTCGAAGTCTCCAAACCAAGCCCAGTATCCCCAATTCCAGTGCAGTACAGGTCATCCATCCATCTCGTCTAGGGTTTCATCCAATCCTCCCTCTACCTATGGCCGAAGTGATGAACATGGCCGTTGAATCCCTCGACCGAACCCGAGATCGCAAAGACAACACCAACACCAACACGTCGTCCTCCGCCGCCACCAACGACCCTGAATCCTCTCCCCCGCCTCCACCCCCACCCCCTCCGCTCCGGCGACGAGACAGGGATTCTAGAGAGAGAAGGGACGACAGGGACCTCGACCGCCCCCCCAACCGCCGCGGCGGAGACTACTACGATCGCAACCGCTCCCCGCCGCCCCCTCCCCCCAGGGACAGGGATTACAAGCGTCGGGCTAGCCCTAGTCCCCCTCCTCCCCCGTACCGTGACCGGAGGGCCCACTCACCGCCCCGAAGGTCCCCACCGTTGCCGCCTTTTAAGCGGTCGCGGAGGGATGATGGTGGGTTTGATGGGCGGCGGGGGAGCCCTAGAGGCGGTTATGGGCATGGTAATAGAAGGTTAGTGGGAAATTACACGTGGACGTACTTATTAATCTGTATGTATCTATGTTTGTGTTTTTATGTAATTTAGGTCAATGCAGATGATTACTACTTTTTTATTATGTTGCAGTTAGACTTGTGGCTGTTTTGATTGACTTGGATTTCGAATGAGGGGATTTAGAGTGTTCAATTTTATAACTAGTGTAAGAGGTTTAGGTGTAGGTGGGTTGTTAAGCTAGGGCTGAAGATGGATATAAAAGATGGGTACTTTGTGTTTTTGTATCTGCAATATTTAACATGGAGGATTTCATATCGCTCCCATATTGTTAGGCCACATCATATGCATCATGATTAAGCTCCCAAACTCAATGTTGCAGTCCATTTTTAGACTGTCAAACCTAAATTGAGCTGTTCTCCTTGCATGATTTTACTCAATGTCGCCTTCAATTGAAATCCATGTCTATCCAAATCAAGCGTCGAGTATATCCAAACAAAGTGTAATTACCTAAATTACCTCTCCATCATGGCACCAAGAGCGAGCGAAGATTGAATAGACCTCCCAAAAGAAGATGCTATCAAACCCATGATTGTCACTCGGTTACAGTGATGGACATGGAAGTTAAAGGAGTGGGGAGTGGATGATTGTTTGGGTCTGCTCAAGGATACATGCAAAATAAGAGATTGGAAATCAATAAGATTTCTTGGTAGATTTTGTTATAGTACCTTTTAATTAAGTTCTTCTAGTTTACATCCACAAATGGGAGCTTGGAAGGAGTAGATTGGCTACATGCCTTACCTTTGATATTATCCTCCGAGGTTCGGTGATATAAGGGAAAAATGTAAGGCATTCTAGTCGTAGCCTTATCTATTGGTCTCAAACTCTCGGGAAGTAGTAATTGTCAATGTTCTAAAAGGCGCTAGTCGGTCTCAGGTCAGTCAAGTACTGACTAGCGACTAGGTGATTAACCGGGGATTAATCGGCTAGTCGGATTTTCCTTTTTTTTTAATAAAAAATATATATTCTCCTCCATCCTTCCCAAGTTTTGAGTAAGTAGAATAACATAAGTAACACAAATCGTTTAGAAAAAAAAAACATGGAAACTAAGTAAAACCAAATAGTTGGTTTTTTTTTTTGCACAATAATTTTTTTCTACACTGTTTTCTAATCCTACACCTTTTTTTAAAAAAAAAATTTATCATCCTACCATCTTGCCCTCTTTTTTGTAAAACAAACACCCCTACAACAAGCAAATATATCACTTTAAAAAAAAAAAAACAGAAACAAAATTAAAAACACAGTAATACTCCTAGTCTCCTTCATATACAGAGAGAGAGAGAGGGGGAGGGGGAGGGAGAGGGAGGCTAACCTGAGGCAGTGAGAAGAGGCAGTCGAAGAAAGGGGATTTTGGTCAGTATTTACCTATCACGAAATTACACTATGGTCCCACTAAAATTCACAAATTGTCTTAACCTGACTTGATCCAACCTCTTCTGACTTGTCCACTTTTTCCAACTTGACGATTACTCCAACTTGGTGACTAGTTGCTGACTAGGTACCGACTTTTTCGTAGAGCAACTAACCGACCGACTACCTCCTAATTGCCTTGGCGGGGCACCGACTAGCGACTAGTCTGACTTTTTGAGCACTAATTGATGTGTGGGTTGTATGTTGTTATATTAGTGTTTAGGAACTTTAATGCTAGTTGTTTTGGATTTGTTTGATATTATTAAGGATGTAGAATGAATGGTGAAATTCCTACACAAGGTTTTGTTTTACTGCATAACTTTGATTAGGCCAATTTATGGTATTTTATGTTGTGCATCACTGTATAGAACTGTAATTCATCGTTCCTTTTTTTTTTTAATGGCTCTACAAGGAGTTCCTGCTTGTCTAGGGTCCTGGTAGCGGTGGTGGTTTCGATTATTTTGCTTTTTCTTCTTTCTCTGTCTTCTTTCCTTGGGATGCTTCTATGGAGTTGGGGATATGTGGGGCACTGGGGGTCATGTTAGTGTTAGTTGTATTATTCAGCTATTCAATGAACTGGGTCCTCTAATTTTATGTAACTTGGCTGCTTCAATTTTGCTTATGCAAAACTCTTGCTGCGTAATTTTTTTTGGTGATAACATGCATATCTCCTCTTATTCTACTGAATAGTATTATTTGCTGAAACTTGAAAGTTTATAATCTGCCTCAACTGCACCGTTATTCTAATATTCCTTTGGACATATATTAAGGGCTTTATGTTTTGGTAGTTATCTTTATTGTGTTCTCATATTATATTTGATGTCCTCAATCTCTCTTGTTCTTGTGTTTTCTATGTGATGATCATATGCCGCCATCATGATTCAATATTCCTAATTATACAGGTTTGGATATGACTACCAGAATGAACGTGAAGGAGGCAGGCCTGGTTATGCTGAAGAAAGGCCTCAGGGTCGGTACATTGGCCGTCAATCTGGTGGCTATCCAAGTGGTTCATCTGGTAGTTCCTCAACTTTCACTTTAGACACAATTCATCATGCATTCAGCTTTCAAATTGACTGTTGGGTTAGTTAGTGTCACAATATACGTCTGGAATTATTCAATATTACCATGGAAGGAGCACCTTACATTTGGGGCTTATACATTAAAGTTGGCAGAGTCTCGGAATTGGTCAGCTGGAATTACATAAATTACAATATTTTCAAAAAAAAAAAAACAACAACAATTGACTAGCGGGCTTGTTCTCCTGACCTCCCAACCCTTGCCTAACGCTTCATAATGCCTCAGGAGCAAACAGTTGGTTGCCTCTTTTATTGATTTTGTTCTGGTATTGATGATCAATGTATTCTTGGGATTCCTTTGTATGGCTAGCATAGCATCAGTTATCCAAAAGTTTAGTCTTCATTAGGAAATCAAGCATAACAAGTCTTCTTTTTTTAGACTGGGATGCGGGCCGTGATTCTTACAATGATGCTTCAAATGCGGGGAGCACGAGGTAAGCATGTGTTTAGTATTTGACTGATGTTAGGTTTCTCCTATTCTGAGTTTCAGTTTGACCGTGATATATGTTCAGTTGGTCCATGTCATGTTGTCATTGTTGCAAAGTATATGATTGTTTCTGCATTTTGTTTCGGCTAGTCCAAAATAATAGATAGCACCTCAGTTGCCAATCTTGTGGCCTATATCTACCGATTATCTACAACTGTAGTTGCCTGTATAAATTGTGATATCCATTTTACCTTATTCAATGTGTTTTTATGGCTGGAGGATCCAACCAGGGGGCCGTAAACTTTTGATTGGCCCAAATAGTGCAACTATTATTCTCAATGTCGTAACGCTGTTATGCTTTACTGCCAGTTGTAATCTGCTTCAACATATTTATTCAGGACAGTTATGTGTTCCCTCTCCCCATAATAATTTTGGTGAGCTATCTATTGTTTACTGTCCTAATTTGATAATCCTAAAAAGAAGGGAAGATTAAGAATAACAAAACTAGGGTGGAGAATAAAGGCTTTAGCAGATTAGGTGACAAGAATTATTGACTTGTGGATGTAAAGATTGCTGGATAGTTAAAAGGAAACATTTGGAAACTTGGGAAATTGGAGCATGTATACTCCGATAGGGCGTTTGCTAGGCAGAAACGTTGTGAACAGTGATCAATGATTTTGTTCTCTCTCAATATTACTAGAGCTGAGGAGTGTTTTTGGGTAGGTGTTGTGGATTATTTGGTTGGACAGAATTTTTCGAGTGCTTGAGACGAAGCCAAAGATGTTATTGACTTAGCTAGGCCTTCGGCGGCACCTTCATTCAGAGGAGTCCTTGTATTTTTTACCTTTTATTTTTATTGATTGCAGAGTTGTGCGAGTTGTCAAATTGCAAATCGGATTTGACCCATTACCGAATCGTAAATCGTAACGATTCGGTCCAAATTTAAAAATATATTGGAAAATGCATCTATGCATCTACATAATAAAGATATGCATCTATGCATCTACATAATAAAGATACATTGTAAAATAGAATAAGTTAATCTTAAATCAGTATTTGGGTTTGTTTTCTATTATTGTTTGATGATCACATGGTCTAATAGGAAAAACACTTGTACATAATAGGAAAACAAATATTATAATAAAATGGATTTGCACATGAAGATGTTATAGGTTCATTATAAGAATTAAAGTTTAGCCTTGACACAATAACAATTTGTAGCCTAAGGCCTAGTTTTCTATTTGATAAAATGATAATCTCATAAAATAACGGGTTGGTTTTAGCGAATGAGGAAACCATTTGCTAAAATCAACCCGTTATTTTATGAGATTCCCATTTTATCAAATGGAAAACTAGGCCTAAGAACATCCACAATTGACTAACAAAATTGGATTACCAAAAGTTGCCACATCACCTTTTGATTATCCATTTAGTGTATGACTAAAGTAAGTAAGCCTATGCTTCACAATGGCCTAATCAAAATGAGTTGGCAAAAGTTCAAATCCTACGGTCAGCTTTTTTTCTTCTCAATCTAATGGTCTACATTGAATGGCATTCTAGTAAAATAAGTGAAAGTAGAGAGCATTTGTTAAAATACATAAAGTGACCAACAATGTTAATTGCAAAAGCTACTTGCTTAAGTGGAGGATAAGTTTCACCCACCAATAAGAGAGAGAAAAGGGAAGAGAGAGAAGGTTTTTGGATAATGATGGTTGTACTTGATTGAGAAGATGTGGAGTCCACTAAATTTGGTTATTGACAAAAGGTTGCTAGTTTTGGTTATCCAAAGGCCAAAATTTGGTTAGTTGCTAAGAGGTTGCTAAGTTTGGTTATTTCAATGTGAGCACTTTTTTGAACAAACATTGCTAGCTTTAGCAACCTTTAAGTTTTGATTAGGCCAATGTGGATGCTCTAATAGGTATGAAACTAGCTTATTTTGCAACATTATGTGGGTTGTGTGAGGCTCTGAGCCTTGTCCCTGATCAAAATAAATACCGATCAACATATTATTAACTAATTTTGCATGGGAATAAGGTTTTTCGTTCCTTAAAAGTATGTATGCTCTTACATTATTGTTTTTCTATAGGAAAAATTCAAACTAAGCAAGTGGTTTCATATTGTCGAATGCAACAGTTGTGATAAACCTCGATTAATCTATAGATTCGTATCGTTTTTGCGTGAACCGTGAATCAAATTGCGAATCGAATCGTGAATCGTATCGTATCGTATGATTCACAACATTATGTGGGTTGTGTGATTCACTTGATTCTCTGTCCTCCCTTTGCTTTATGTGTTTTATACCTGCGTTTTTTCTCGTGTTATTCTGTTATAGAGTTGAGAATTTTTGTTTTAATTAGTGCTTAGTTTGGAGTGTAGCCGATCATAGACTATTGAAGCTTTATTGAGACATCTACGTAACCCCAAAGTTTTGATTTCCAGAGAAGGCTTGATGTCTTACAAGCAGTTTATTCAGGAGCTTGAAGATGACATTCTGCCAGCAGAAGCCGAGCGCAGGTACAGAGAGGGGTGTTTAATAGCTGTATGTGTTTGAAAGAGAGCCCAACTCAGTGTCATTCATCAACCCTGGTTTATTTTGTTTTGTACCTCATTTTCCCTCGTTTTGGTACTTTGGTTCTTAGTTTGACTATAGCATTTTCATTGACAGGTACCAAGAATACAAGTCAGAGTACATAACGACCCAGAAACGAGCTTTTTTTGATGCTCACAAGGCCGAAGAATGGTATATTCCTTTGATCTGTCTGTATTTCATTTATTCTCATTTGTTATATCAGAATCTAATCAAATTGCTTTTCTTCGTAGGTTGAAAGACAAATATCATCCCACTAATTTAGTCACTGTGATAGAAAGGTGCGCAACTCACATTGATGGAAGGACGGAAGTTGACTTCCTAGTTTAGGCTTAAAGAAATTTGTCAACATTGTTGCTTGGTCTGCTTACCAATTGCCATTTGCTGTTCTCTGGCGTTTGTTTTGTGCAGTTTATTTTGGTTGCTTGATTTGTATTCACTACTTTATTATTGTTGTCTCTAGGAGGAATGAGCTTGCTCGAAAGATGGCGAAAGATTTTTTACTTGATCTGCAGAGCGGGACATTGGATTTGTAAGATTTTAAGAATTCACGTTTTACATTTGCCCACAGATACCGTGCCACTTGCTTTTTTCTACTTTTGGAGTTATTCAGTATGGATGATTGTTCTCTTCAATGGAGCAGGGGTCCTGGTGTCAATACTTCATCTTTGAACAAATCAGGGCAGACAAGTGATCTAAACTCTGATGATGAAACAGATGTTAATGGCAAAAGAAGACGGCATGGGAGGGCTGCAGCGAAAGAAACTGATATTCTTTCAGATGCTCCCAAGGCTCACCCAGTCAGCTCTGAACCCAGACGGATCCATCTTGATGTTGAACAAGCATTGGCAGTTGTACGAAAGCTTGACTCCGAAAAAGGAATTGAGGACAATATACTGTCTAAGGTTGAGAATGACAGAGTGACCAGGGACAAGTCTCATAGTAGTTCAAATGGCCCCGTTGTCATCGTTCGTGGTTTAACTTCCGTGAAAGGCCTGGAAGGTATTGAGCTGCTGGATACCCTCATTACCTATCTTTGGCGTATTCATGGAGTGGACTACTATGGATTGGTTGAAACAAGTGATCCTAAAGGTCTGCGGCATGTGAGGATAGATGGCAAAAATTCCGATGGACCAAGTAGTGGGGTTGAGTGGGAAAAGAAACTAGACTCTCGTTGGCAGGAGAGGTTGAAGGGTCAGGACCCCTTGGAATTAATGACTGCAAAGGAAAAGATTGATGCGGCTGCTGTTGAAGGTTTAGACCCCTTTGTCCGAAAAATTAGAGATGAGAAATACGGTTGGAAGTATGGTTGTGGAGCCAAGGGTTGCACAAAGCTATTTCATGCTGCTGAGTTTGTTCACAAGCATTTAAAGCTGAAACACCCAGAGCTTGTGATGGAACTCACGTCTAAAGTGCGTGAAGATCTATATTTCCAAAACTACATGAAGTATGTATTGCTTTCGGATATTTTTGTTTTTCACTTTTTTTGTCACATCTAGAAAACAGTGATGACTACCCTCATATCATCGCAGTGATGCAGATGCACCCGGCGGGACTCCTGTGATGCAGCCTTCGATACCGGTATGATGCACTGCATTATGTATTAGTATATTATTCATTTATAGGAAGGGTATTCAACCGTTCATGTTTGTATTACAACCTTTGGTAGTTGCGTTCCTCGGATAGCCTTTTTATTCTTTTTGCCTATTTTAGAGACATGATATTGAGCTCAAGGCCTGGAAAATCCAAAGGATTAGCTGAGATAATATTGTTAGTACTTAGTTCCTACTTGTACTAGTAGCTATTTTACCTTAAATGTTTTGTAAGCGGATGCATCTTGAGTTGTCATTCAAGAAATTTTCTATTAAGACACATTGTATGGACGTGTCACAGTTCGACGTAGATGCAGGGTGCTGGATGGAAAGCAATAGCTGCCCAAATAATTTACTTCGTGTATGACATCTTATTTGTGTCTGTGTAGTTATATGGACAAGTTAAAGAAACCTGAATAATTTTATTGGACCATCAGGTTACGAACATGTGCCTAATACAATCAGGATATTTTACTATTCAGCATCGATGTACCTATTCATTTCTGCAGCCGCCTAATTTAAATTTTATTTTATGTCCTCTTGAATGTGGAACACACATCAGACCATTGTTGCTGGCTCCCCTTGTCTTTTCCAATTCTTAACTCTTGACATATTTATGTCAGTGGAGGTGAGTGTTTTAGTGTCACATACGGATAAGGGAATGAGAAATTGGGTGAGCTTTGAAAGAAACTACTTATTTTAGATATCCAGAAGTTGAGTATTCAGTATTGTTATCTGATGTTGGTGAAGTTTGTCACCCAATCTCTGGTGTCAAGTACCGTACTTGTATGTTGGCAAAAAAAAGGAAAAATGTATTTACCTTTTGTTTTTGATCCATATGGTATGATTATGACTGATTTGAGTTTAGTTGTATGCCGCTTTTTAGTCCATGGATGGGACTTTGTATTGATAGGACTTCATCCTTTGGATTGCCTCTTGAGTTCCTATTATGTACTCATTTATTGTATTTTCTCCCTCTGTCCCAAATTACTCGCCCTTTTTGGGGAACTGTGCATTTTGCACGAATGCACAGAAAAAATAAAGTAGTAGCAATTTTTTTGTTCAATTTTTTTTACACCAATTTAAAGATCTCATTTAGAAGACTGTGTAAGTTTTTTTTTTTCCCCAAAAAAGAATCACATGAACACATTACTTTTTGCGTGCAAAATGCACCATTCCCATAAAAGGGCAAGCAATTTGAGACGGAAGGAGTAGGACGCATAACATGCTCATTCAACTAAATGTACTGTGTTCCATTGAGAAGTTTGCTTCTTTTTTTTTATTTCTATAGTTGTCGTAACTGTTGTTATCGTCTCTGTAGAAGGAGAAGCCATTGAGGCGGAGGCCAGGTCTAGATAATCGATTGAAAGATGATCGTGGCAGGGGTAGAGACCGTGACAATCGAGATAATGGGAACGAAAGATATGATAGATCTGAGAAGCCACTGTCAATGGATTTCCAGTCAAATAATGACGGTCCAGTTGGAGGAAATCCAGATGAGTTAATGTTTGATTCTTTTGGTGGACAGGGAATACATGTTGCTCCTTCTTTCTCTTCAGATATACCCCCTCCTGTACTTATGCCAGTTCCTGGTGCTGGGTGAGTTGAGCTTGTTCTGTAGTTTAGCCATTGCTGTTATGGCCATTTGGACTCTTTTTGCTTTTATGATTGTAACTTGTGGTTGGGTTCGATTTCCAGTCCACTTGGGCCATTTGTCCCAGCTCCCCCTGAAGTTGCGATGCAGATGCTGCGGGAGCAAGGGGGTCCATCCCCTTTTGAAGGCGGTGGTAGAAATGGTCGGTCTGGGCCTCAGTTGAGTGGGCCAGCGCCAATTATTGCTTTACCTCAGGCATTTCGACAGGACCCTCGACGGTTAAGAAGGCAAGTCATTGATTCATTTCTCTTGCTCCGTTTTGGTCTTCCTATTTTGTTTGTGCATGTATTTCTTCTGCATTTTTTATTGCAATAAGCAAAATTATTCTTAAGAGTAAAAGACAATTTGGGCGCGCTCTTTTTGGTCTTTTATATGATATACCTGGAGAAAGGAGGGGAATGGACACCGTGTATTACATTTGGAAGGGCAACAATGTTGGTAGAGCAACTAGGTATCAAAAGGAAAACCTGCACTCTTCATATGCCCTTGTTTGATTAGAGGCAGGAACATGCAAAAAGTGGTTCTTGTGCGCCTCTTTTGTCATGTTAAAGTAAAATGGTCTAGTTAATGTGGTCTCTATTAATATTTTACTGTACTGTTTTGTTTGGTCCAATTGACGTATTTTCCATCCCGCATCTTGGTTTATTTTATGGTCCCAACATCTATTAAAGGCTAGTGCTAATATGCATGTGACTGTTGCAGTTATCAAGACCTTGATGCACCAGAGGATGAAGTCACAGTGATCGACTACAGGAGTTTGTAGTTTCTTATAATTGCATCAACTGCTTTTTACCTTGTTTGGGCAACTGAGTTTGGCAAAGGACGACTGCTTTAGTTTTGCCAAGTACTACTGTCGCAGTTTGAGAGCTTGATAATTTCTCATCCAACATCCAAGAGGCTCTGCTGGTGTGCTGCTCAGAATCGTTTTTCATTTCTGCTGTGGGTAATATTTATAAAACTCGTACTTCGCTAGGTGATGCAGGTTTGGAAGCGATGTTAACTTGTATTTTTTTCCCACATGAGTGAAAAGAGACTTAATTTGAGTTGGGAATCTGAACAATGGTCATGTGGCAGTAATGTAAAATTGAATCGTGGATATTAGTTTCAGATAGCCCTGTATTTGGTTCCATTCTCGTGTCCAACAATTTAGGTGGAAGTTGTGAGCATACTATTTACAATTTGAAGGGTGGAAATGCCATGTAAAACCTCTGGCAAATTATGCTTTTGAATTTGGAAATTGAAGTTTAATCATCTAATGGATTGCGGGGTTGGAAATTTGGCGGCGTTGTCGTTTGATGGGATTTCGAACATCAGGACAAACGTGCATTAAAGTTACTGTAAATGCATGAGTTTTGCTCGGGGGCCCAGATAAGAGTATTGATTGCTCGAGGGCCCAGATATGAGCATCAACTATGCCTTTTCTGTTCCAGATTGCTGGTACTCTACATCTACGGTAATTCCAACTTTTTGAGAAAGGGGAATTCTAACTTTTTGAGAAGACATGCAATAGATGCATGTTCACTTAAAAAAGATGCATTGATTGTTAACAATGCCCTTTTATTTCAACTTTTGAATGAAATCATTGTTATTGATTGTTATTGGTAAAGGATTATTTTTGAAAACATTTTGTTTTGACTTCTCAAAGAGCATTAATAATTTTAAACATCCTAAAATAGTAGGGACGAACAATTTGGAATGGAGGGAGTATTAACGATTTAACTGCACCATTGAAACATACAATCACTTACAGATACATTGTTAACGCACAACATTAGGTTCCACATTTTCTACTGTGAAATAAAATAGTTTTAGTTATATTTTTAACTACTCAATTGGAGATGAGGATCCTATTCCAATCAACAAATACCAAACACAAAAGTACGGTAGGTTCTTTTTTGAAAAGATTAGGAGTGGGATTATTAGAAGAATTTTTTACGGAGGAAGAGCAGGTTTTTTATTTGACCCTTCGAGGTTGTTGAAAAGCAGAAATTTCTTCAATCAGAAAGTTTTAAGAAATGAAATGTGAAAGAAAGAAGTTTGCAAAGAAATCACTTTACATACTCGTATGCATATTGTTTTGTGGCTGGTCAACCCTGGGGGCTTCAATGGTGTTGCGAACAGGATATCCGCCGAGTGGTTCGGAAGAACTTCTAAATAGCTCATTCGATGTTCTATTCTATCACTCAAGGATGACATGTAGCCCAAGACAGTATGAAAGTTTCAAGCCCATATCAAAGAGAAACTTGCACACAAAATCCATCAAAATCTCCACTAAGAATCAACCCACTTCCTGTCAACATCCAAGAACACCCCATTACCACTGTTGCAAATCAAGCACCAAAATCTGATTCAAAAAAATAAAAAATAAAAAAGCAAGGCAACAAAATATGGCCAGTAGGCCAACAAAAAGCTGCTACAAAAAAAAAAAAAAGAAACCTGAGAAAACGAAAAATGTGTTGCTAAGATTCATTCAGGTGGCGCAACGGCCAATGCCATTGTAGGTAAGCATAAAGATGATCATGACTATCTGCTACAAGTAGAAAGGGGATATAATCATAATTCAAAACTCAGCCATTTCCGTTCGATCGAAATAGCAACCAGTAGGACCTCCCTCATGTAAAAGAGCCAACATGACCGGTCCCTCTGCTCCCTCTTCCAGAGTCATTGTCCCCGTATGCCAATTTAGATCTGTATTAACAAATCCAGAATGGACGCAGTTTATTCGCATGTTAGGGTACCTCTTGGCGACAACTCTCGTATAGGCATTGAGTGCGGCCTTGAATATGCTGTAAGCAGGAAGCATTTTCTGCCATCCGTTAGCTTCGAGCGAGTCTTGTTTCAGATCATGCAAAAACTTAATCACTATCCTGTCGATTTTCTCCTCAGTTAGAGTGTCTAGATCCCCAAGTTGCTCTCTAATATGCTCGTATCCGCTGCGCAAGAGGAAGATAGGAGGTACAAATTATATATTTGTTTTTGCAGTAGTCTCAAAATCACGTTGGAAAATTGGAGGTACAATTTGCTTACTCTGGAGAAGAGGTGACAATCAGAAGTGCTACATTACATTTGAAACCCTAAATCTGTTTAAATTCCAAATTGTTTGAAGATACTCAAACTCAAGTTCTACAAACAATAATGCAAAAGAAGCTAAACTTGGTTTTTTCTTGGCTTCCTTGTCCTTGCCCTTGCCTTGATAAATCTCTCTACCAATAACCTGAACCAAAAGCAGCCTAGACGTGTCACGTGTAATGTGTCCTCTGTGTGGCTGGACTCTGGAGTGTTTCGTGTTTATTGCAATGAAATACCAACAGTAAGAAGTCATGTTTAGAGAAGTAAATGACACATGCAAGAGCAATCTCCAACAAATACTGTTCTACATGCAGCTGAACATGAATGGGGCGCTACAAGGTGTATCGCTGCTTCTGTGTTCAAAGCATCTCCGAGTAATTGCACCATCCAAATGGATTGTACGCAATCATTGCTTCATTCCTAATGAGATCCCTGTATATGAGTATATTTGCAATTTTATTGCGGTTCAGTTCTGTTGCAGTTACCACATAAATCATAACCAAAACCGAACCGGCTTGTTTTTTGAAATTAAAAACGAAAACCATAACCGAGGTTAAAAATTGGTTAAAATCGTCTCATTTGGTTCGGTTCGGTCGATTCGAGCGAGATTGCCATCCCTATCTGGGATCCACTAATCCCCAGGGTACATATTCCTATCTTACATTACCAGGTACAACAGCCTGAAGCCCCAGAGGCTATGTAGCACCGACACTTCGAGAGGTCGTCGTGTCCCCGTGTCCTACAATTTGGACACGCCACATGGCGTGTCCCTTAAATTAAATTATTTTTGGAGGGGACATGGCATGGACACGTGTGTCCCATATTCACTCTCTGACTCTCACGATCTCACTCTCACGATCTCTCTCTCGATGTATATATCTCCGTAGTTGTGTGCATCTTACATGTATATATGCGCGTATATACCAGCACATAACAATGTAAATATCTTACATATCAAAAGAAAAGTGTATATATTTTTGTATATAAACTGTTATTGCATACACATATAATATATTTATATATATAATTATTTATTTATATAATTATTTATTTATTCATTTATTTTTTTGTGTCCCCCGCCGTGTCCATGTTAGTGTCCGTGTCTGTATGCCCAGAGGTAACAACCTCAAGGGATTAAGGAACAAAATTAACCCCATTGGCCCACTGGTAACAATGACAATCTTCCGCTTTCCCTTAATTCGCCACGGAGGGAAGAGATGTTGACAATATTTGCTCCTGAAGGAGAAAGCTGAAGCAGTGGAAGAAGAGCTTCTGTGACTCTCTTGCAGCCATAGTAGTTGGTACTCGAGCATTCTTCTGCCTTCTTGTTGGTTGTTATAATCACACTCTGAACCAAGTCGGTTGCCTTGCCTGAGAGCAGTAGTCGAAGTTGTGGTAAGCATTACATTCTAGCTGGTCATTCAATAGAAGCAAAAAAGATCTACAATTATAATTACAGCTTACCCAAGAGGAAGAATCTATATTTAAGTCCCTCAAGGCATCCTCATCAGTTACCATTCCAGAAGCTCCAGCATTGTTTGCCTACAGTCAGTGTTAGTTACCTGCTTGGCAATACGAGAAATATGTAGTGAAAGTAAGGGTCCAATCTGCATTTTCACCATGTAGCTGCTTAGTCATTGGAGAATGCAGGGATCAATTTAGGAAGCCTATTTGCATCTACATTGACTTTGGTAATGCGCGTGATGACAAATCTTTAGAGTGAGTACGTAAAGAAGAATTCATATCGAGATGCTCAAAAGTGCAAAGACACAGATATACATGCCTAATGTTCACAAGGGTCGAGTAAATTCAATCTGCTTATGGGGATTTTCCCATGGTTGCACCATGCGGAGCATGAAAAACACAGAGTCCAAGGTTGGTACCAGTTTTAAATCTGCTAAGAAACATTTTTTCCCCCTATTTCCAGTACGTAGATATATTGAAGTATGAATAGCCACAGGAGATTGAACTCAACGGCAGATTTTTTGTTTGACATACAAATAAGTACTATGCTGTGAGTTTTCTAAGAAAAGAGAAGAAGACAACCGTATAGTTCCAAACCAAACAAACTTACTATCTTATTGCAATGCAAAAAACTAAGAGAATACAAGACTAATCAAGGGGTTATATAGGCTAAGCCTAAAACCCTAGCAAAACCCTAATAACATAAAAGGAAATTAATTGAAACCTAACAATTGGAAACCCTAAATTATAATTCCTAAAATTAAACTCCCCCCTTTCTTCGAACTCATGATGTGAAGCATTGTGAGTTTGCCAAGGAGATAACAACTGCAAAGAAACTAATCCACATGATGGTGATTCAATCATGTGTCTCACGATGTCCAACCAACACTAGTATTTGCACAACTGATCTTCTTAGAGACCCTACAAGACAAGATTCTGATCATTGAGATCGGCCCGGGGTGGGCCCACAACTTGCCCAGTGTACCACAGAATTCATTTTTTGCACTGCAGATAAGCTCAATCCTTTGTCCTATTTCAACAGCGATCTTTTGTCAATTAGGATTGAATTGATATTCTGAATCTAGTTTGTTTACTCCTGTGTGGTAGAATTGATAAGAATACAACTAAAATCGGCAGTATGCATGCCTGACTACACTAGTGGATGCTTTCATGTATGAAATTGCATAACTTCAAGTCATTAAAGCAACTTCCTAATGTACGAAAATCACATTGGATGGAACTTAGTTGCAGGAACCTTCTGTTAGGTTGATGAATCCGCTCAATAGTCGTCAGAAGATAACAGAAAAAAATAAACTGAAATTTATGGTAGTACTTCGAACTTGCATATGTTACACGGTCTTGGGTAGAACTCAACCCCAAAAGCTAGCTCATGAAGTGAGGGTGCCCTCACGTTTATATATTTTAAGGCCTTGTTCTTGAATGGATTTTATCTCATAAAATGTAGTTTGGATAAAATCTAATATTCTCAACGGATTTTAGCAAAATTAGATTTTATCAACACTAGATTTTATTCACAAAATCATTTACAAAACACCTTTATCAACCCTAGATTTAATCCATTGGGAAAACAATGTCATTTTATCACACCTCTAAACAAAATTACATTTTATCAAAATTAGATTTTATCTCATAAAATCCATCCAAGAACAAGGACTTTGGTAACCAAGCGATGTGGGACTTCGCTTCAAACCCTCCCTCACGCGCAGCGTGCTCACTCGGCAGCATCCGCCGCGTGCAGGCCAGAGACACGCACCCTACCCATCTCTGGTACCCAGCTCTGATACCATGTTACACTGTCTTTGGGTAGAACTCAACCCCAAAAGCTAGCTCATGAAGTGAGGGTGCCCTCACGTTTTTATATTTTAAATTACTTTGGTAACCAAGCGATGTGGGACTTCGCTTCACATTGTAAAGTATAATTTAGGAAAGTATAATTTTAGGAAAGTTTAATTTTAGGAATTATAATTTAGGGTTTCCAATTGTTAGGTTTCAATTAATTTCCTTTTTATGTTATTAGGGTTTTGCTAGGGTTTTAGGCTTAGCCTATATAACCCCTTGAAGGGACACTGGAAGAATGCGTGTCCCAAATTATTACAGATGACGGGCAACAGTTTTAAGCAGTTTTCTTGACCCCCACAGCAGTCTCAGCAGTTTCCTTCGCAGTCTCAGCAATTTCCTTGGCAATCTCAGCAGTTTCCTCCGCAGTCTCAACCGTTTCCTCCGCAGTCTCAATAGTTTCCTTCGCAATCTCCTCAACATTATCAGCAAGTTCCTCGTCCTCCAGCAGCTTTTGCTACCCCTCTGGCAAGCTACTTGGTCTCCAATGGGGTCTCTCCTTCTCCCTTGTTTGACCAGTGTCAGCAGTATCAGGCATCTGCTATGACCACTACCCAGTACCCAACCGAATCATTCTCAAGCTTCTACTATGACCACTACACAGTCAGGTTTCCATGGTTCTTCTACCACTGGATTGGATGCCCAAGAGGCAGATTGGGGCCTACCGTAGTTGGTGATATCTACTACAGCGTCTCTATCGTCTTTTAGTTTCAATTAGTTAGCATCTCCCCTCTTTTCTGGTATTGTTTGCATCGGCAATTTGGCATCTGATTGGCAGTTGTTTAGCATTAGTTCTTCCTCCTCTTTGCATTGTTCAGCATCTTCGCAGTAGTTGATCCGCATTAGTTGCTTCGTAGTATGATTTGCAGTAGTTTAGTGGCAGTAGCATTGGTATTGGCATTGGAATTGGCAATGGTTCGGCACCTGTTGATTGGCAGCAATGGATTTGCAGGACATAATTATGGGAATAGGAAGTCTATTTTCTGAGATGAAAATCTGATTCAATCATATGGCTATCGATGCCTGCACTATCCGAATTTCCACATGGATGATATTGCCAGCAGGTTCAACAAGAGTACAAGATGAGTGGTTTGGAGAACAGGTGACTCATGAGTCATGAGCATCTCAAAAGAATACAACCTAACAAACCCTAAGTTCAAGACCAAAAGGCCAGCCCGGGGACTTCACTGCACTTGCCTGATGTTTTCCCTTGGTCCAATCAGCTGCAAGTACCATCAACTAGGAACAAAAAGAAAAAAGAAATGGGCAAAAATAGAAGGGAAGACAAACTTATCTTACCAAGATATCAAGCCTTCCGAATTGGTTTTCCATAAACTCAGCTAAGGATGCAATACTTTCTGAGCTTTGAACATCAAGTTGATGAAAACATACATTAAACAACCCTGACTTCTGGAGTGAGGCTACAGCCTCCGTACCCCTCTTCTCATCCCTGGCTGTTAAAACAACCATCACAACAGACTTCGCCAGCTGTCGAACAGTCTCGAGGCCAATACCCTTGTTCGCCCCCATAACCACCGCATACCTACAACCACCACCAAACAAAATTGAAATGAGCATGAACAACCTAAATCATATTGTTTCTGTTGACCCAAAAAAAAAAATTGACATTGATGCACCAGTTGGCAGTTGCTCACCTCTCTAATTTCTTGTTTCCACTTGTTGCCATACCGACAACCCCTTGAGTATGTGATGAGCCTATTTCTGGGTTTGTTATTGCTTTCATCCTGAATCTGTTGAGTTGAGATCATTAGCAAATCCTTGACAGGATCTATGTTGGTAAATCATCAGTACCGATTGTTGTCGTCATTTGTCATTTAGCATGCCACACCCAATGAATGGGACCATTTACGTTACCTTAGAAGCACTAGTAAACTCAGAAAATCATGTGGACCAAATTCATGAATGCTATGGTAACACTTTAAACGATTTCCCTGTATTCTACCAAATTACCTTTCAGGAATCAGTATCTAAAGTTTTTCTGTGCTCAAACGAAATAGTAAACTATTACCTAAGAATTAGAATTTTATAAGGATATCAAATGAACAACAGTTAAGCAGTTAGAATGCTGGTAGATAAAACTAGACAACTTACAATTATAGCAGTGTCCACTGTAGCAGAAAAAATAAGCTGCATATAGGAGAGCACTAAAATAATGGTAGAGGTATTAATAAAATACAAAAGAGTGGAATAAGCTTGCAATAGTACACGTGCCACCACAAAGCTGAAAGTATATTCCAGCATATAGAACAAGGTCCCTTCAAACATTGGCTGTTAATTTGGGTGAGACCAAATTAGAAACAATCAAAAGGACACAAAACCTAGTGTGGTGACTGCTACATTGTCCCAAAAGCTACAATTAGACCCAAAAAGGCCAAAACCCAGCTACCAACAAATGGCTTGAGGCTGGTATTCAAAGTAGTAAGTGCACGAAAAAGGGAAATCCAGTGAATATTGTAGAAGGACAAAACCTACCCAAAGATGGATTCATAGGGCTATAACCCACAAGATCTAAATTATTTAGAAGAGAAACAACTCAAAGAAATATAATAGATATGCGAAAAAAACCATTAAAACCTTTTAGACTTCTTTGACTTACCCAATTCATTTTCCTTTATCCATTTGAAAGTTGGGATGGGCTTCATAAGAACCCTAATTCCCTTCTTTGAGATTCTTCATCAGCAATATACTTAAAGTTCTCCCTCTGAAGCTTCTTCTTGCTCAGGTGTATTATATGCTAAATATAATTCCCTTAAGTCTCAACAAACTTATGGTTATAGCAAAACAAAAGCTGAAAAAGGAAAACAGAATATCTAAACATCCAATATGGTCTTGTCATAAAGCGGAAATCAGAGTTCACAATGTCCTATAACAGAGATCACAGAGCTCAAAGAAGACCTTGAACTTGCCCTATATTACCGGGGAATGCTAGCAACTTACCTTTGGAAGACACATACGAAGAAAAGGTACCCTTCATTCCAGAAATTACATTTTACCTAAGTAGAATTTCCAGTGTAGAGGATTCAAAATAAAAACTGAAAAAGGCTGGTTGTTATGCTCTAAAAAATGTGTTTTCCGTGAATTTGGAAAATAATATTTTGTTTTATTGGTTGTTTATCGCTTAAAAGGTTACGTCATAATTTATAGACTAGAAAACTTATCCTACCATACTTTACGCATGTGTACATCACATTCCTGTTGCCGCCCATTCCCATTTCTCATATCAAAACCATTCGCTGTTGACGTAACATAGATATTTCTTCTCCAATAACATGTCCATCAAGAGGAATCTAGTAATTGTTCGACTACTTTAACATAGTACATCATCATTTTTTTTTTCTTTTTTCTTTTTTGTGATAACTTGGTAGCCGACAAGACGGCTGTGGTGGCAAGAATATCCAACTCGCTTCTCTTCAACTCGGTAGGTTCGTGTATGGCTTCTGGGTCAACTTTTTCCCTAGGCTTTGCTCCTACGCACTAAGCAAACTCGTTAGCACCACACTGGACCGTTGGAGTCCGGGATGGTACTCCGACGATCAAGTCAAGGACTGAAGAACGAGAGAAATTACTCAGATCTAGGGTTTAATGGTGATGTAGAGCGTACCTCTCTAGGGTTGAACCTGTTACTCTTTATAGGAGAAGCTAGGCTTGCTCTCCAAGTACCACCATGCACGTCACGCGTGATAACCGCTCGGGTGACGTCACATCATACGTCCAAAGATTGAGTTAGTTATCCTTGCATGCACATGCAGCCAGTGCCCTTGCGACACGTAGATAACTGCTTCGGGTGACGCTGCTCGTGACATCAGCTGAGTGGGACGAGCTCGTGGATCCTCTTTTCGCAAATCTCGTGGCTATCGTCCGGATCCGGGTTGTTTTACCCACAACCTTACCTTTAAGCATTCGGATCACGAATATGGGTTCTCTAACCCACTCGGCTTGGTCCGTTCAGTATTGGGCATCCATCGCTCGGCCCGGCCCAGGAATAATCCCAAATGGGCCTACAATTCTTCCTCTTGATCCAAGGATACTTATTTCCTTTCGGCATGATTATTCGGGCCACTACACCGGCCAAATAAAATAGCCCATTCAGAGGACAAATTCGCGAGGGCCCAATTTAAGGGAAAGCCTCGCATGGTGTAGCCTAACACAAGATTGAAAGCACACGACACAAGTGCGAGTCGAACCCGGATGACGAAAGGCTCCGGGTTGAGATGTGACTAATACTGTGCCAACCCCTGAGTTTTTTTTTAACACAGTTTATCGTAATGGATGCAAAACATAGCCCCTACCCGTGGTGGAAACAAATCGAATGATAGATGATCCTGATGAAAACACCAACATAGGCGGCACCTAAAAGGGTTGCAGAGGCAGCTGCAAATGCTTGGAGGCAGTTAAGGAAATACCCACCCCAAAATTATAATAATTGTTATCACAGTATATATAACTACATAGCATACATGATAAGCAAATAATCTCCCTCACAATAAACTAAAAACCAATTCGTGAGATAATTACGAAAGGTTTACAAGGGTTCCTGCTGAGGAGTGGTTGTATACAGTTATTGAGAATACAAAATTCGTTCTACTAAGCATTGATCCCTTCTACTTCTACTAGTGCAATCAAGTAATGTAATTCGAAATCTGATAATCAACCATCAAACCCACCACCATTTCGAGAGAAAGGTGGGGGATTCACGCGGCGCGTAACATATATGCAAAAATTATACGTAGATTCATGTGTGTCCACGCAGTAGAGATGGAGATGGATAGAGCGTGCAAACCTGAAGAAGGGGTTGTGAGACGGAAATAGGCGGGAAGGAGGGATTGAAAGAGAGGAATGAATTTGACGACGACACGGGTAGCAAAGCTGATTGCTGAAGTTGGTAAAGTGAACGGCTGAAGAAGAAGAAGAAGTCATAAAAAGTAAAAACGGTACTCTTCCCTCGTCCGATAATTGTACATGTACGGTCGGGCCGGCGGTGGTGAACCAAAAAGCGAAAAGACCAAAAAATGGTAATTGGGGCAAAAAATTAGATTTCATCGTCATGGTTTTAGAAATTACCAACACATGACACAGATATAATTAACTACACATACATGACAAGTTGACCGAACCTATATGTAATGAGTTTGAGCTACTTGAGAGAAAAAAAGAGCAGTCTTTTCATTTTGAGTTATTTTTGCTTTTATCCCTTAAACTATCACCATTTTGTCTACTTAGTCCTTAAACTATCTAAAACATGAATACCACCCTTCAACTATCAGAATCCATTTCATGAAGTCCAACTACTCACCCCGTCAATTTTTTTGGACGGAAAACGATCACGTGCGCATCACGTGGTATAAAATCCCAACACACATGGGCATAATCGGCACTCTCTAAATAAAACCCACCCTCAACGTCATTCCTCCTCCCACTCTCTCTCTCTCTACACTTGATCGACTCCCATGTCTTTCACTCCTCTCCTTCATCAGAGTTAGGGTTTTGAATCTGAAACAAAAATCGAAGGGATCGAAGGCAAGAGATTTGGAAAGATCAGGGTTGAATCAAAAGGAAGGCAAGAATATTAGTGCTTTATTTCAGGATGGATGACTCAAGGCACGGGAATGATGAAATCCCACATTGTAAGTAAATAAAACCATTTTTTTCGATTTCTGTTTGCGGTTTATGTTTGTTTACAGTTTGCATGTGCCTAAATCTTTTAGTTTTTTAGAATCTGTTGGGTATTGTTTAATTTTTTTTGGTATTTGGTGGGGCTTAGATTATGTAGTGTTTTTTTTCCCGATGTGCCGCTTTTTTTGATTTCACAAATCTGTTTACCGAGATGGTGGGACTTAGAATCTGTTTTGGTTTATTTTATTCCAACATGCCCCTTCATGCTTGATGACATGTGTAGATATCAACCCTAACTTCATGCTTGATGACATGTGTGACGTGAATGTTGGTAATTGGGAATGGGAGAGTGGGACTTTTCCAGATAGTGGGGTTACAATTGATGATACAGATATGATACAGGGGTTAGGTAGCAATTTATTTGAGGATAACTCAGATTCTGATGCAAACTATGACCATTTTAGCGACAGTGATTATGGTTTTACTGATGAAGATGATAGGTTGTATGATGAGAATGTAGATGTGAATACCACTTTACCATCCAATTTTCTTGAGAGAGATGATAGGATGTCTGATTCAGATAGTGAGGAATATCCAGATTCTGATGATGGATTCTCTAGTTTGAATGAAACAGAGGATGAGGATGATTCAAGGACAAAAAAAACACATGTTTTTAAGCCAATCAAAGGGAAAGAGGAGCCTGTTTTTTGTGAGGGTATGTTATTTAGAAATAGGGCCCAGTTTGCTGGGGCTATCAGACACCATTCAATTCTTCAAGGGAAACAAATAAGATTCACAAAAAATGAAACTACAAGGGTGAGGGCTAAATGCAGGGTTTATGTTGATCCAGATAATGGTAACTATATCATACACCCATGTGGGGAGGGAGAGTTTGAAGCAAGAGCATTCGATGGTGGTCAGCATACTATTAATCTTAAAACACAAACTTGCTCTTGTAGAAGATGGGACCTAACTGGAATTCCTTGTGAGCATGCTGCAAGAGTGATAGTTGAATCAGGGGGACGACCAGAGGAGTATGTTAGTGACTGGTATTCAAAGCATAGCTTCTTAACTACATATAAGAACATAATGCACCCCATGAATGGTCCTGATATGTGGGAGAAGTCAGGTAAGGATCCAATCAAACCTCCACACTTTACAAGGCAACCTGGAAGGCCACGTAAAGCAAGAAGAAGAGAAGCAGATGAACCTGCAAAGAAGACATTCAAGCTCAGTAAAAGAGGTGTGAAAATGACTTGTAGAAAATGTGGGAAACAAGGCCACAACAGCAGGACATGCAAAGCCCCAGTGGCTGCCTTCCCAAGAGATCCAGAAAGAGGAAGAGGGAGAGGAAGAGGAAGAGGAAGAGCCACCAGTGCACAAGACCCTACCATGATGTCAAGTTGAAATTCTGTTTATGTTGGTTAGTTTGAGATATAATGTGGGATCCATAACTACTTTTTGTAATCCAGTGAACTCAAGTATTGGAAATGATGTAATGTTTAATGTTAATGCTACAATGAGCTACTGGAAATGCTGAAATGAGCTACTAATAGTGCTGTAATCTTTTTGTTGTTTGGATCCATAACTACTTTTTGTAATCCAGTGAACTCAAGTATTGGAAATGCAGTAATGTTTGTTTGTTGCTGAAATGTAATGCAGGAATGTTTTGTAACCCTTCCTTTTTCTTTTTTTTTTGTGCTACTGGAGAGAGAGAGAGAGAGAGAGAGAGAGAGAGAGAGAGAGAGAGAGAGAGAGAGAGAGAGAGAGATATTTCTATATTGCTCTGTTCTCATATGCATGCAAACACATATTGGAGGGAAAACCAGGAAAAAATTGTGGTGTTGGCGCCAATCCATGGGTTGAAATGACTACTTTACCCTTTTATTTGGAGTGGAGATCGCACGTGATGCGCACGTGATATGTTTTCCGTCCACAAGACTTAACGGTGTGAGTAGTTGGACTTCATAAAATGGATTCTGATAGTTGAAGGGTGGTATTCATGTTTTAGATAGTTTAAGGACTAAGTAGACAAAATGGTGATAGTTTAAGGGATAAAAGCAAAAATAACTCTTTCATTTTTCAAAACAAAAAAAAATATGATTTAGACATCACAAAGCGAACCCAGTGTACTCACTTGAGTGCAATATAGTTCTATACATGGTGCAATATAGCTTTTGCCGGAGTGCAATATATTTTTATTCAAGCTGCAATATATAGTTTCATAAAAGGAGCAGTTGTCATTTTTTCAAAATAAATTTTTTTACTTCTTTGTAATGGAAAATAATTGTGTGCGAGCGTGCCAGAGAGAGCCTTTAAATCTTCTCTCTCGGATTAGCTTTGGAAAACCAAATCTAATTAGGTGATTGTGTTTTAATGGTTCAATTACCTCAATTAAGAGGATTTTTCCTTCAAAGTGAAGAAATGCAAACCAATATACTTAGGAAATCAAAGAACAATACAGAAACAAAATACTTTGATTGATAAATCAAAGATAGACTTACTTTGAAATCGTCTTCAACTTCAAATAAAGGTAACAAGAAACTTTGAACACTTGATTATTACAAGAACAACTTAAATCTACTTCCTAAACTACTTCGAACTGAGTCGAAATCCTAATTCTACTTGCCAATGAACAAACCAAACATCATTTTTTGATAGCTGTTTGTTGAACAATTGTCCGGGGGCTTTTCATTCTTCAACTTCTTCTATTTATAGACACTGCTTGTAATTTGAACTTCCCGCTCAAAGAATTTGAATTTGTCTTGCTTCGAACTCCATCATTGCATTTCAAATGAGCAGTTTCTTCCCTCCAACCACGTCTAAACTTGAATTTTGTTGATCTTCCTTCAGAAGTTTTAATTTAAACCTGCACGGTTTACTCAAATAACTCATATGATTAGTTTTAAGGAAATAACTGCTTTGCACGTCATACTCCACGTGTCTCAACTGTCAACTGCTTCGTTTTATATGCTTACACGTGGAGCTCAAACATTTAGGAGCTCAAACATTTAGCAGTTGAAAGTATGGCTTTGAAACCAATTTTCTTACTTGTTTGTTGATTCTCAACTGCCAATAACTGCTTTTCAAATTGGATATTGATACGCCATCGTATTGGCCCATTTATAACTATTAATCCAGTGCTTTTCATAAATATTAAGCCGCCAATGTTTGGCATTCTTAATTACGTACTGGATTTGTTAATTTTATATGTAAACACATGCGGGCAACTCAATCCTCCTCATATGGTGTAATGGTATTCTCAAAGGGTATAATGTTAATTCACTCAACGTGCAACTTTTTCTAATTGAACGAGCAATAACTATTTTTTTTCAAAACCAAATGGTTGAAATTAGACATCACAAAGCAAACCCAGTTGTCCTCACTTGAGTGCAATATAGTTCCATACATGCTGCAATATAGTTTCATCCGAAATGCAATATGTTTTGATTCAAGGTGCAAGATATAGACATCACAAAGAGAACCCAGTTATACTCACTTGAGTGCAATATTGTTCCATACATGGTGCAATATAGTTTCAACGGAGTGCAATACGTTTTGATTCAAGGTGCAATATATAGTTTCATAGAAGGGTATTTTAGACCTGTAATTTATTGGTGTCATGTATGTGACTATTTTTTTCCTTGTCATGTTATTGGTAATTTTCCAAAACCTTAACATGAAATCAAGATTTTTAGTTTAAAAACCACTGTTTGGTCATTTTCCCGAACAAAAAAGGGTTTTTCTATTGTCAGCCAAACATAAAGACAGAAACTGTAAAGCCCCCAAAATTTGGGCACATTATTATTATTACAAACCATATTTAAAGTTCTAAATATAAACTTTAATACAAATTATATTGTCTCCATCAAACACATAAAATACAACCGGGCCGGTTCTAGGGCATCTTCTACCCCCGCGCCGGGTCATTCCCCATGCCGGCAGCACTGCCTACTCCATAGGCCTGTTTTCCATAGAATGGTTCCTGTCCATCTCGAAAATCTGACATAATACGTCAGAGTCGCACAAGCAACATCGTGGTATTATGTCATGGTTACACAAGTGCAACACCGTGAGCAACAGGCCCAGTAGTCCACACTACCCAATCTCTAACTAGCAATTCTAGAACAATAAGCTTGAAAACAGTAATGCAAACTTATTAACAGTAAAACCAATAATGCAATATGCATGTCCATGCGGGTCAAAGTAATATGCGCAATAAAAAGTATCTCTATTCAGTGTCTCATGTCAGTTTCTCAAATAGTATTTCGTATGAAAACCCATAACAGTATCTCAAAACAATTCCTCATATTGGTGCCTCTTGCAACATTCTTCTTCAAATTTCATTCACCTCACACCACTCAAAAGTTATTAGTCCGCTTAAGTCTCCTTTCAACTGGCAGTACCAACCTTTCCACTCGAGGCCCCGACCGTTGTGCATCACCGAACTTAACAGCTTTTTGCACGGTCCGTCCGCCCCGTGACTCACACGACACAGTCCCAGCCGTCTTGCATCACCGAACTTAACAACTTGTTTGCAAGGTCTGTTCACCCGTCGTTGTGCACGCTTAGCCCAAACATCCAAGTCCTCCCCGCGGAACTTGGGGTGGCGCTCTCGCTGCACTACTACATCAAATCCAATCCTCCAAGTTCTCCCTGTGGAACTTGAGGTGGCATCAATCCATCTCATTTCGTGTTTATTTCATTTCATTTCCTAAAAAAAATCATTTCTCATTTCAAAAACACATTTTCATTCTCATCTCTATTTTCTCATCAACAGCTATTCAAACTTTCTCAAATCTCGTGTCGTAACATATTGTGTACGTGCTCAATGTCATATGCTCAAAATTATACCCATGCAATATTCTCCATAAACTTGTACCATAAAAACGTATTTTTTCTTTGATGAAAAATCCCACATAAACCAATTTCTCTATAATTCTTTATTTTCAAAAAAAAAAAAAAAAACCTCTCTCTCTTCTTTTCAAAACCCAACTGATTTCTTCTAAAAAGAAATAAGCAAAATAAACTTTTCCTTTTTCTCACAAATTCTCAAAATTGACTTTTCTATATTTTATGACTAAAAGATTGGAACCCACTATGTCATAAAACTTTTACACCCATTTTATGAATAAACAATTAAAATATACTTTTTAGAAAATATTACTTTTCTAAAAAGTGCTTTCTGAGCGGTGAGTAACCTTTGTCTAATGGTTTTGACCTTCTCGGTCGTCTCTCTGACCATCTCCGGTCCTAACAATTCTGACTCTCCGGCATCAGTCCAATAGATAGGCGATCGACATGGGCGACCATACAGTGCTTCGTAAGGTGCCATCTCAATACTAGCCTGATAGTTGTTGTTGTAAGCAAACTCCACTAGCGGTAAGTGTCGCTCTCAATATCCCGAGAAATCTAGAGCACAGGCTCTCAGCATGTCTTCTATGATCTGAATCGATCTCTCCGTCTGTCCGTCTGTCCATCTGTTTGGGGGTGAAAAGCTACACTGAGCCACAAATTCGTTCCTAGTGCTTTCTGTAGTCCACTCCAAAACTGAGAGACAAATCTAGGGTCTCGATAAGATACTATGGACACAAGCACTCCATCAATTGTCTCGATCCATATGCCACAACCTTACCGTTCTGCATCAGAACACAACCTAATCCCTCCTTAGAAGCATCACAGTACACCTGATATCCAATATCTCTCTCAGGAATGATCAGGATTGGTGCACTGGTCAGTCTCTTCTTCAACTCTTGGAACACCTTCTCACATTTGTCAGACCATTCGTACTTGATCCCCTTTTGGGTCAATCGGGTCATCGGTCTGGCTAGGGTAGCGAAATCTGGTATAAATCTTCTATAGTAGCCTTCTAATCCCAAGAAACTACGAATCTCAAACATTGAGGTTGGTCGCTTCCAATTCAACACAGCCTCGACCTTGCTGTCATCAACCGCTATTCCTTCCTTAGACACCACGTGTCCTAAGAACTTAACCGTTTCTAGCCAAAAGACGCATTTGCTGGCCTTGGCATAGAGCTGGTTGTCCCTAAGTACTTGTAGTGCTATTCGGAGATGTCCTTCATGCTCCTCTCTACTAGCAGAGTATATCAATATGTCATCAATGAAAACCACCACAAATCTGTCTAGATAGGGTTGGAATATCTTATTAATGAGACACATGAATACTGCCGAAGCGTTTGTCAGACCAAACAACATTACTACATACTCGTAGTGTCACGCCCTCAAATTTATAAAATAAATAAATAACAAGCTTTCTGAAAATAAGAGTTGACATTTCAATAGTCCAAATTCATAGCCATCTCACAAATCAAAGTCTCACATTGATACTAGTCAATGGGTACCCGAAATCCCAAATATAAAGTAAATAAGTCTTAAAATGTTATTACAATACCCAAGTTAAAAGATTGAAATTAATAAGTTACAAGTTCATCGCTTTCAAAAAAAATATGAGACAAAGATGATCTAATAACTCTCATGTAAAATCCTCAAGTAACATCCAAGCACTCTATGCCAAACAAGCTATGCTCCATGCGTGGTACCTGAAATTATTAGGGTGAGCTCACTAGCCCCGTAGAGAAAAGTCTACCAAAACTAAATGCATTGAGATGCAAGTGAGTGATAGACAAAGAAGGCACAAGTCATACAATAAGGTTCAAGAAACTTTAATGGTTAAAGGATTGAAAATCAACTCATAAGCCACTAGATTCCCTTTTTCTATCATCCATCGTACCGGACACGCCCTACACGCCATATGTCTCCCAAACATTTAGCATACACATTCCTTTAAAACATTAGGTTATACTCCGGGCGTGCCATATAGGCCCCTTGTCACTCCGGGCATACCCTGTCGGGCCCCGTGTCACATGTTTTAAATTTTTTTTTGATCGGCAATAAGATTTTATTAAAACTTGACAGGGGTACATCAAGTCGGGGGATGGGGAATGGGGATCCAACCAAAAGTTGGACTAAACCAAAGGGCAAAGCCCAAAACACCTGTGGGTCAAAAAAACCCAACTATAAACACGTGTCACATGTTTTAAATTCATAATTTCATTTAACAAATTCCAACCTCAATCTCGTTATACTCCGGGCGTGCCATAAAGGCTCCATGTCACTCCGGGTAAACCATAAATGCCCCGTGTCACTCCGGGCATACCCTATTGGGCCCCATGTCATTCTGAGCATACCCTGTCGGGCCCCGTGTCACATATCAATAGTTTCAAGTTCTCAATTTCATTTAACAAAAACAAATTTCATTCTCATGTCATGACATGACCCACGTTTCACATCGTTCCTCAAAGGTGTCATTTACTCACTACTCAACATAAAAGCATAGAAGAGTATCATTTTGCGTACGATGTCCCCACATGATTAACTAATAAACAACCACGACCATAGCAACATGTTCCACAATCTCGTTTGGTTTCTAGTGTTTCTGGAACAGAAAATCACATTTACATAAATGTAAAACACATTCGGGGACCTAACAAGTGCAAGGGAATGGGAATAGGGTCATCCAACCGGACATACTGCACCATCCATCCAGACACATCCAGTGAAGGGACTGAGCATATGGTAATCCAACCGGAAACATACAGAGAAGAGTCATGGCATATGGTCATCCAACAGGACACATCATCATCCAACCGGACACACACAGAGAAGTGACTGGGCAAATGGTCATCCAACCGGACACACAAAGAAGTGAGGAGAGACTGGGCAAATGGTCACCCAACCGAACACACCGTCATCCAACCAGACACACACCACCCAACCGGACACATTGTCATCCAACCGGACACATCTAGTGAATAAAAGACAAAACGTCCACCAACGCGACAACAACCTTGCAGATTTTCAAGGTGATTCAAATGGGCTCCAAATCAAGAAGATCCATGCAATGAGGTGATGATATAACAACTCATTTGTGAAGGAGATCAAGAATAAACATGGGTCAAGACATAATCAAATCAAAGTGGCAAGAGAAAGAGGTTTTCAACAAATCAAAAGAAATTAATTAAAGATATATACAAATCCCACAACAAGCACTCAAATACACTTAGTAATTGTAAAGACCCGTGTTTTTAAATCTTTTTACGAAAATAAAGCTGGGATTTTGTGGGGAATGTTTTAAAAGTTCATTTGGTGTTCGAACGGGTGAAAATTTAAAGTTTTGGACTCGTTAGGTTTACACAAGTGAAATGGAGGGTGTGAGGTGTATTTTTTTTGAAATGTGTGTTAAATAGGAGAGAGAGAGAACCACAAAATCAGTCCCCTCCCTCCCCATTACTGCCGTCCCTCTCTCCTCTCCTTCTCCATTTTCCTGCTAAAACCCCACCAAAATACACCTCTTCTTCAAGTTTCCTTCAAGATCCATGCATAAAATCACCTCCATTGCGCGTATTGGAGCTTGAACCGTGTTTGTTTCGCCTCAAGAAGCTTGGTTTCGGGTTGAGCTCGTTTTTGGAAGCTAGGGTTTCGGGTTTTGTGGATTTCAAGCTCAAATCTTCGAGGTAGGGATCTCTTCTCCTAATTTTATCTTCATTTGGTTGATTGGAGCACATATGTGTGTATCTCCTTGGTTTTCCTACCCATTTCATATAAATCACGTTTTTGGGCATTTTGGGTTAAAAACCCACTTGATCTTGCTTAATCCTTGTTGTTGTTGACTAATTTGAGGTACCCTTTGATGATTTGAACTCCTATGTTGTTGTTTAACCATGTATTTGATGAAATTTCTGAGTTTGGGCCGAAAACCCCTTGAAGTTGTACATGCTCTGTTTTATGGAAAACTGTCTGCACATTTCCTCTCTGATCCGACCGTCTGGACGGCCACCACCCCATCCGGACGGAAATCACAGTTTAGGTCCGAAAATTTGTTTTGTTGCTGAGTCGTGTTTTGGTACCCCTTTGACTTCCGAACGTGTTTTTGACTTATGCTACGATGTTTTTTGGTCATTTTGGGATGGAATGAACTTGGAAACCTTTGAAAACTCAATTTTGATAATGATGAATATTTTGTGAACATGACACGGATTTTGGGTGAGTAAATGGGTGACACGATTGAATGAAAGTGTTTTGAACAACTAGGGTTGACTTGTGACCTTGAGAGAAGTTTTAGGAACAAATTGGAATGTGAGGGTGGGTTGGTCCCGAACGAATACCTTTTGTTTGTTGTTCATAGACGTTTACGATTTATTTTGGACACGGTATGAGTTATGTGTGTACGCGTGAATTGAAAGTGAATTAAAGAACCTCTTAGTATAAGTATGTGTGTGCGCGTGTGGACCTTGGAACTTGAAGTAGGAAGTCCTTTTTAAAGATAATGGGTGCGATGGGACACGAATATGCTTTTGGACACTTCTTGGAGACTTGATATGTGTGTGTGTGTGAATAGGTACATGTGAGGGCATTGGAGAATGAATGTGTACGGTCTTGTGAATTGAGAATATGAAATAACACATGAGTGTGTGTACGGATACTTGGGAACACGATGAACATGTTTAGGATACTTGTATGTGAATAAGTTTGCCGTGTGAGACAATTAGAGGTTAATTGAACACTTTTGAGTACCTTGTTAACACGTGCGACTATTTTGTGAAAAAGAGAATGACGTTTCTATAATTTAGATACGCGGGTATGGAGGTTGGCATTCATTGACTCCTGTGAGTATTTTCTTCAAAACCATAGGTAGCTTTGTGACTAGAGCGTATCAATATGAAATTTGAGTACTTCGTGGACACGTGAGGATGCGGTAGGACATTTGGGCTTACTTTGAGTATTGTTAAGACTTGAACTTGATAATATGAACTTAGAAGATTCTTGGACGTATGCGGATACGGTGGGATACTAGCATATAAATGGGACATCTTCTGGACACATGTAAGTATGCCTTGTGTAGAAATGGAGTAGTTTTCATTCATTAACCCCTTTTATTTGTTGAGTTGGTGCATATCTCATTCCACATGAATATAGCATTAGTAGAGGATTTTCCTACTGGGCTAGTGAGCTCAACCTAAAATTTTCAGGCACAAGATGAAGGACAAAGCATGGAGTGCTTGGCTTTGGCGTGCATGACCTGAAGTTTTTGGAAGCGTCATTGTTTTAAATATTTGATTATCGTATTCATGTAAAACTTTTGAGAAATGATGATGTAACTCGTGGGAGTATTTCATGTTGATTTTTCGGAAATGTAAACAATCATGTGAATTGGTACTTACCATTTTGGGGTTCGAGCTTAGAAAGTCAGATTTTGAATTTGTAATGCTCTATTGACCGGATATTTTTTTTTTAAAGGAAATGCGTTTGACTCTGATAACGTGGATTTTAATTATGTTTCGATCTATTAAATTTGAGGGCGTGACAGTAATGGTAGAAATTTCCCTACCTCAAAGGGTTTTGAGCAAAACCCAACAAATCCAACAAACCCTAGCTTTTCCAACCTTCAACTCTAACAAAAATCAGCCCTTTCCCGAGCTTTCTTGCGCGATTCAAGCTCCTAGACGTCGGGTATATGAAGGGTTTAAGGTGGTCTGATGAGGGTCTCTTGAGTTTGGGTTGATTTTGGGAGAGATGGAGGGAGAGAGAGAAGGCGAGAGGGAGAGAGAGAGAACAATTGACTGGATTTTGAAAAGGGAAAAGAAAAATGAAAATTTTCTCCTCTCCTCCTGACTAATATGGTGCAAATTGCACTCACACCCCTAATTTATTAATGTGCTACCTACAAGTCAAAATTTAATACATATTCCACATTAAACTCGCATTTCAACTCTTTTATCAATTCCACACAAAACTCAAACTTTGTTTTTCACATTTTCTTTATCAAAATATTCCTGGTCTTTACACGTAGTGTTCGAATCTGGTTCTGAAAGCGGTCTTAGGAATGTCTTCGTCTCGAATCCTCAATTGGTGATATCTTGATCTCAGGTCAATTTTCAAGAAACAAGTCGCTCCTTTTAATTGATCGAACAAGTCATCGATTCTAGGCAATGGATGACGGTTTTTAATCGTCACCTGATTCGATTGCCTGTAATCAATGCACAGACGAAGAGTCCCTTCCTTTTTCTTCACAAATAGTGCCGACGCTCCCCATGGTGAAGTACTAGGTCGAATAAATCCTTTTATCCAACAACTCGCGTAGCTGAATCTTCAACTCCTTCAGCTCAGCTGGCGCCATACGGTACAGAGCTATCAAAATCGGTGCGGTTCCGGGTTGCAATTCTATGGTGAAGTCTATCTCTCTCCGTGGCGGTAGTCTAGGAAATTCCTTCGGGAAAACGTCTGCATACTCACAGACAATGTGTGGCAGTCCAGGTTTCTCTTGGTCAGATTCTTCCAACTGGAGACTAGCTAGCCATCCATACAGTTGGTTCTGCCATTTCGAGCATCTAGTCGTAGAATTCACGGTCTGTCTATCCCCCTTAAATCGGAAACGAGTTCCCTCAGGGGTGAAAGCCGTTATTATTTTCTGACGACAATTTATGACCGCTCGATGCCTAGATAACCAGTCCATTCCCAATATCACATCGAAATTGGTCATCTCAATCACGCGCAAGTCGCAAGTCAGTCAAACGTTAGTGACTTCTATCTCGTACTTTCTACAGACTAGTTTAACTGGTATCTTATCCCCTAAAGGTGATGCTATTGTCATACTGGTCCTTAGGGGTTCAGTTTCTAGTCCCATAGTAGATACACATGCAGAAGAGACAAACGAATGCGATGCTCCAGAGTCAAATAAGGCTTGCACGCAAGTACTGAATAGCAGTAGCGTACCTTGGATCACAGACGGGTCCTGTTCCTGATCCTCG
Organism: Vaccinium myrtillus; assembly: GCA_016920895.1. Classification (NCBI taxonomy): domain Eukaryota; kingdom Viridiplantae; phylum Streptophyta; class Magnoliopsida; order Ericales; family Ericaceae; genus Vaccinium; species Vaccinium myrtillus. The sequence continues at coordinate 21,273,775 of CM029281.1, forward strand.
GCCTGAAGTGCAAAAATGCGACCTCCCGCACTCGGCTGTGCCTTCTTTGGCTGCTTCCCGTTCCAATGGTTCAAAGGCGCTGGCCTTGCACTCTGTTGCATAGGCTGTTTCCCGAGGTTCTGGTACTGCCGCGGCTGCTGATTCCCAAAGCTTAACTGTTCGTCCTTCCTAGGGTGCGAGCAATTGCGGCTGATATGTCCGTAGCAGGAACAATTGTAACAGCGCACTAACTGACTCTCACGTCCCATTCCTGACGGTCCTTGTCGATTGTCACTCCTCCTCCTGTTCTGATTTTGGGGCTGGTTGGGGTTAGTCCTAGCTGCCTTCTCCATTAGTCTACAAAAACATCCCAGGATAATGGGCCCGCATCACGCTCTCCTTTTCCACCGTCACTTCCGTCAATCCGAAGCACCTCCAGGTTATCCTCCACCTCGGGTCTAGATGGAAAATTCCCCTCGAATCAAGGTAAGGCTCCTTGGCTATGGGCACCTCCATGTAAGTTTCCAAATCTCCAAAGTCCAAATAGTTGGAAACGATCCGATGCTCTCCAGCCGGACGAGTACGGTACACTCGGGTGAATAGTATCTTGTCGGAGTAGACATCCACATATCCCCGAGGTAACTCCAAGGTATAGTGATTGTTTACGCATGGTTGGGTAATGCGTACCTTACCCAAAAAATATCGCTTAGTTTGTGGCTTCAACGGGCAGGGCTAGACAGGGAACACCTCGATATAACAATAGGAGTTGGGCTGTAGGCTGGTCCTATGATTGTGCCAAGAGGAAAAGTGGGGTAACACTGCTCCCATGGGATATGGTATTGGGTCATCCACCTCACTCTCCGGTTCAGGCTCTTGGGGTACCTACTCTTGGTTCTCCTCTTGGGCCACCTCCATTTCTATGGCCTCATAATCCACTAACCAGTCATCAACATTAAAACCCGGTGGGGGTCCCTCCTCTTCCACATATATATCCTCCTCATCTTCTTCACTCTCATCATTATCAAACTCGGGGTGGGACATGTATCCTCCCTCTTCTTCCGGCTCTTCCGGATCACTTTCAGTATCACTCTCAATATCACTAAGGGCAGTTGGCGGAAAGGTGCCATGTTGGCGAAGGTACACTGTCATCAATGGAAAGTTGTCTAGGTAGCTGAAGTTCGGGTCGGTCAGCTAACGGCATGCTTAACCTTTTCTTGAATTCTCGGATCTCGGCTAATAGAGCTGGGTTGTTTGGGTCCATCTACATAGAAGAGATATCTAATCAGTACTAAAGCACAGACTCAACCGAATACTAAGGAAAGAAATCCTACTTGGTTCTGTCTTTTCATTTTTTTTAGTCTTTTATTTACTAGTCTAGTGTCTACCCATTTATCCAAGGTCGGGGGTTGAACCTAAGGCTCTGATACCAAGTTGTAACGCCCCCAAAATTTGGGCACGTTATTATTATTACAAACCATATTTAAAGTTCTAAATATAAACTTTAATACAAATTATACTATCTCCATCAAACACATAAAATACAACCGGGTCGGTTCTAGGGCTTCTTCTACCCCTGCGCCGGGTCATTCCCCATGCTGGCAGCACTGCCTGCTCCATAGGCCTGTTTTCCATAGAATGGTTCCTGTCCATCTCGAAAATCTAACATAATACGCCAGAGTCGTACAAGAAACATCGTGGTATTTTGTCAGGGTTACGCAAGTGCAACACTGTGAGCAACATGCCCAGTAGTCCACACTACCCAATCTCTAACTAGCAATTCTAGAACAATAAGCTTGAAAACAGTAATGCAGACTTATTAACAGTAAAACCAATAATGCAATATGCATGTCCATGCGGATCAAAGTAATATGCGCAGTAAAAAGTATCTCTATTCAGTATCTCAAAATAGTGTCTCATGTCAGTTTCTCAAATAGTATTTCGTATCAAAACCCATAACAGTATCTCAAAACAATTCCTCGTATTGGTGCCTCTTTCAGCATTCTTCTTCAAATTTCATTCACCTCACACCACTCGAAAGTTATTGGTGTGCTTAAGTCTCCTTTCAGCTGGCGGTACCAACCTTTCCGCTCGAGGCCCTGGTCGTCGTGCATCACTGAACTTAACAGCCTGTTTACACGATCCGTCCGCCCCGCGACTCACACGACACAGTCCCGACCGTCTTGCATCATCGAACTTAACAGTCTGTTTGCAAGGTCCGTTCACTGTGTGTTGTGCACGCTTAGCCCAAACCTCCAAGTCCTCCCCGCGGAACTTGGGGTGGTGCTTTCGCTGCACTACCGCATCAAATCCAATCCTCCAAATTCTCCCCGTGGAACTTGAGGTGGCATCAATCCATCTCATTTCATTTTCATTTCCCCAAAAAATTTCATTTCTCATTTCAAAAACACATTTTCATTCTCATCTCTATTTTCACATCAACAGCTTTTCAAACTTTCTCAAATCTCGTGTTGTTACGTATCAGGTACGTGCTCAATGCCATATGCTCAAAATTATGCTCATGCAATATTTTCCATAAACTTGTACCATAAAAGTGTATTTTTTTCCTTGATGAAAAATCCCACATAAAAATCATGCACTTTAATGCACTTCTCCCAAATAAACCAATTTCTCTATAATTCTTTATTTTCAAAAAAAAAAAAAAAAAAAAACAGTCACTCTCTCCTTTTCAAAACCCAACTTATTTCTTCTAAAAAGAAATAAACAAAATAAACTTTTCCTTTTTCTCACAAATTCTCAAAATTGACTTTTCTATATTTTATGACTAAAAGATTGGAACCCACTTTGTCATAAAACTTTTACACCCATTTTATGAATAAAAAATTAAAATCTACATTTTAGAAAATCTTACTTTTCTAAAAAGTGCTTTCTAAACTCTAAAAAAAAAAGTTTCCAAGAAAATTTTTAGTAAACTTTTTAAGAAAAACTTTTTAATACAGCCACTCTCATTTAAAAGAAATAATTCTACTATCTTTTAGTAGAGAATTTCTAGAAAAAATTAGTGTTAGCAATTTCTATACACTTTTTTTTTTTTTTTTTTAAGAAAACTACTAGTTTACACAAAAATAAACTAGTGAGCCACCTAGCGATCTTATTACCAAAATTTAAACCATTCCTAGGTATAATCAACCTACTATTTAAAAGTAAAACCTTCTAAATAGAAAGTTGAGTCAGTAATCCACTAAATTTTAGTTAATACTTCCCAAAAAGCTTTAATAACTTTACCAAGAAACCTTCTAGTAACCCATATTTTAACTGTCTTCTAATTTCTTCTAACCACTTTAAACAAGCTTAATCTCATGAACCCACTTACTAATTTCATGAAGAATCTCTTAATTATAAACTATTTAGAAACCTTCTTAACTTTTCAACATGAAATCCTCTCACTAAGCTTTCTTGAAAACTAAGTGACTTCTTAGACATCTTAATACATGCATAAACTTGCTTAAACAAGCTTCTAATTACACTAGAAAATTTAATCAAAAGATGCTATTTGATTCTAGAATAGTTAATTAGAAGAAAGGGATAGTTAAACTACCTTGATTTTCCGGGTGTTAACCGGAAGCTGACAAGCAATTACTCCTTTCCGGTGACTTTGGGTCTCTCTAATTTACTAACTTTTCTACTAATTAGTTTAGTAGAAAGTTAATTATAGAGTAATAGAGTTTGTTTAGTAGTAGGAAAGTAGGCTTTTAGGAAGAAGGAAGCACAAAGCAAAGGCTAGAAAAAGGTTACTAGTTGCATGAGATGCATGGGTATTTATACACACAATGGGACTCCCACTTTCCCTCAATAGTTCGGCCCCTCTCTCCTCCTAATAGTGCCGAACTACTCCCTCCCTTTGGGAGTAAATGTACGTGCTTCTTCAATGAGCACATGGTCATGTGCCTATGTTGGTGTACAAGTACTAAAGGACTATAGGAGACTCTAGGGGAACGCTAGGGCTTTAAATGAAGTGAATTTCTAGTTACTTTCTAAGTCCCAAGTAGTGTAGAATTTTACATGATCACCTTTGGTTGGTGTGTTTTTAGTTACTTGTACACAACAATGGCCATGTGCCTAGTTTGAAAACCCTAAACCTAGGTCTAATAGGTTTGTCTAGAGAACATGGCTTCATTAATGAAGAACATGCCTAAGTTACTTGGGCACAAAGCATAATAGGGTTTAGGACCTATTTCTATACACACATGCACTAATTGCACTTATACATATAGGCTATATTCTTCCTAAAACTAGCAAGAATAAAAATAGGCTTAGTTGGTTCATAATTGGCAAGACTAGAGTTTCTAGTTTTGGTACAAAAACCTACTAGTTTGTAGGCTTAAACTAGCACACACCTCACTTGCTTGCATCACCCACATTTACTCTTGCATGTGCAAGAGTACATGCACCTCTCTCTCTCTCTCTCTCTCTCTCTCTCTCTCTCTCTCTCTCTCTCTCTCTCTCTCTCTCTCTCTCTCATGCTCCAATTTCCAAAGGTGAGAGTACAAAAGGACCAAGGGTTAGGTTTTGACTATGGAGAAAGAAAGTAAATGATGTGGGTGGATGGGAGAGCATACTAAATGTGGACAGTGAGGTGGGTAGTTCGGTAGTGCATTAGGAGTGTCACTTGGTCTTGTACACTTGCATGCATGGCTTGAATTCCCATTTAACTAATTAAAAGGAATTTTAATAATTAATAAAGGAAATAATCTAATTATAAGAAAATAAAAATAATTTATTGAATTATTTAATCGAAATTTTTATTAAAAAAATTCGGGTCGTTACAGAAACAAACACATTCTTACACACGTTTTACATATTTTAATACACTTTCACACTTTTCTATACACATTTCACACATTTCAATACACTTTGTAAACGTTAATGTCAACCCATTGATGGGTTGACTTTAGAAATTGCCCTTTTGTAATGAGGCTTCAAAGTTGGTCACATCGAAAGGTACTTCTCCCTTTGAATATTAGAATTGATAAAATAAAATAAATACATATTTTTTGAATGGACAATAGTGAAATTACTTATGTGACGAAACTTTAAAAGTTGGTCACATTAAAAAGCACCTCTTTATACATTAGATTAGAAATAGATGTAAGGGTGAATTTGGCTCTCAGTTTTGGTGTCATTTCTGGATGTAAATCTTGTTTGTAATGTATAGGCGTTCAAATGTGTTTGCCAATTTGCCTCTTAGCTTTTATTACATTACAAATATTTTTGCCACTTTAGTATTGGTGTTTGGTACTTGAGGACTGTAACGCCTTAATTTTCGAAAGTGTTATTCAAGTCATAGTCACGCATCCATTTGAATTCCAAAGGGAGATTTAAATCTGGTATTGCACTTGTTTAGTTGCACCAGTATAGGAAGGAATTGCCCAAATGTTTTCAATGCAGTTCTCATATAACGAAATTTTCTACAATCATATGATGTTGTCTATTCAACCCATAGTCATACGTAAATCATTATATATCTTGTTGTTGGGCTAACCGATTGAGCCACTTCCTGAAGGCAAACAACAAAAAGACCACAACCTTGAATGCGAGTTGAAATATGACAAGACTTTCATAGTAAGAGAGGTCATCACAAGGCCTCTGTGTTGCCTCAACCAAGTCTTCATCAGAACAGATGAAAACCTTTACTAGCCGTCGGACCAACAATGGATTCCAGTAGAAAATTGTTTCAACAGAGAACGCCCTCTTTCAAACACTAGGCCACAACATATCTCAACAACAAATGGGCCCCTCGAGGGACTAACCAAACTCATGGGATTATATAAACCATAACCCGGTACTATAATACAAAACACCTTATATCATCTAAATTCATAAGGAGTAATCATGCAACGTCATATCTTAGAGATCCTGATAAATAGTAATTTATGGTTGGCCTCCATTCATCTTCATAACCTCCATAATCATTTAGTTGATCGACAATCATAACTTTGGGATAACCTCTCTTAAATCATTTCAGATTTCCTTTACTTAATAACGTCTATGTGGTTTCTACGTACGCAATCCAACCCAGGAACCTAATTGTCCATTTTAATATTTACATTTTCATTTCTGAAATAACAAAACAAAGCGATAACGATATTTCAGAGGTGCACAATGTATGCATATAACACACAAATTGATTCATAAGATTCCTATTTGTTTATACATAAATTCATGAAATAGGTATTTAATGAATATGGGTTCAAATGTAATTAATTAAAGCTTGGGGGTTAAAAGTGTTATTTATAAAAAAGGGTCAATGGTGTAATTTTCTTGAAGTATAGTGATAGTGTAGTAATTAGTCGAGTCTAGGGGTATTTAAGTAATTTTACCAAGTGGGGCATTTTGATAAGAAAAGACAAAGGGTATTTTGGTAATTATATAGCATGGTGGAGGGTATTTAAGTAAAATACCATGCCTTGGGGGGGTATTTTGTAATTTACAAAGTTTATTACATGATTTTTATGAGTAAACTTGTAATTTTAATATAGAAAACCTTTTAAGGGTAATATGGTAAGAGTATTCTCATAATTTTGATGACTACTGTACATGATAAAATAAAGTTCTTTAGTACATAATACTAATATACATTTGAAAATGTTATCATTATTAAAGTTTCATTTTCTTTTTATTATCCAAGCTATAATAATTCTTAAATACTTTTATATATAAATAATAATTCATTAATAGGCAAAAAAAAAATCCCAAAATCATATTTATAATCGAATTTAACT
>CM029281.1:21281493-21323993 GCA_016920895.1 Vaccinium myrtillus
ATTTAACAAACAATCCAAGGGGGCAATTGGTCAAAATTGTAACAAGCAGATAGTCCAAGGGGGCAAGTGTAATAACAGAATTCAAGATTTGGTCTGGCATGAATGATGAAACTGCCGCGACATTGTTAATTCTTCTCGACTATTATCGCCACTACTTAATGCTCAACAACATAGAAGAAGTATTCCCCGACCCCGATTGTGAAGAGGCAGACCAGGATGCAACTTCATAGAACCATGTTGTACCAAAAGAAATGAGTTTGGGCCAAAGCTCCCAATGGTGGCAGCAGCAGCAGCAGCGGCAATCTGGTAAGTGCAGTTCAAATTGTCATGATAAATGCCTACAACAAAATCCCACTTTTGGGAGCAGATACCCTTGACGCCGCCAAAACTCCGAGTCTCAGTTTGCAAAGCAATAACTTTAAAGAGGAATAAGAATTCATCCACTGATTCTTATGTTTCATGACGACCTATCCAAGTCCGAATCACATTCTCAAGCAAACATTATACCCATTTGACGGATATTACCTCAACCATTAGGGTACGTTGCAAACCTCGGAAAGAGTCTCCCATATTGGGTTTCTGTAGGGAAAAAAAATAAGGAGGTGCATTCTCATCGAAAAGCAAGCACATTGTTTGAAACAAGAGTCAATTGCTTGTATTTTCCTCCCAATTCTGTCCACCTACTTAAGTCACCCAGATTACTTCAAAACAGTTGCAATTCTTTAGATTACCAAAAAAAGGTAACCACTAAAAGGAACTCAAATACATGTGTGCTTAAAATATCCCAACAGCCCCTCCCCATTCACGCCGAAAAGAAAGAAGGGGAAAGGAAGTCCATAATTCAATTATATTTGTTTCGAGTTTGGGAGAATCAGTGGAGAATGACAAGCTACATAAAGCACAAACGTTCAGGGAGGCTCCATCAATCAGCATCCATTTCCTCCAATGCGGCCTTCGCTGCAGACTTGGCCTCCTCTAAAAGCTCTTCCGGTACCTGAAAACAAAGTCACAACATTATGAGAGACGGAGAGAGAAGCGAGGGGACAGAACCCAACCACAGCCACCAACAGCCCCTCTAAATGCCGTTCAGCGCTGTTTCTGGCGGCCCAGATGTGCCAAAGCCTTTAAGGCTTTTAGCTAATTAGCTTCTTTGAGAGAAGGCAGAGAGAGACCAGAGCGTTTAGAAAGAGAGTTCATGTTTGTACTCCGTTATTTTCGATCAAGTAAGAACTGGTGTGTTTCTCTTCGCAGAGGGCATTCCGCCACACCACATTACATCTCTGTGTCTCTTGTGCTATTGTGAGTGTATGTGAGTGTTCGAGGATCCCAAACAAGTAAAACATGAGCATTGTCAAACATATCGAGCTACAAGTCCACCTCCTAATTGTAGAAGTTGAACGAACATGAAACTTGGAGCATTAATACAACACAGGCTCCGAATTTTGCTAAAGATCTGTAACACCCCAACTTTAATAAAATAGGAGTAAAAAAGAAAAGAAAAGAAAATAATAAAAAAGGGTTAACATTCAGTGGGCCGCTTACCGTTGGGATTTAGGAAGCATATTTAATTGCGACTTAAAGCCTATCAAAAAATAATATTTTAAATAGCGTATATTTGGCAATTTTTCTTTAATTTTTAGACATTGTTTCAAACCCTTTTGATAGCGTTGCGGTGCAAGAATGAGACACGGGTCACCGCGAGGAGGAGAAACTTGGTGCCCAAGCAAAGACTAATCCGGAAGGGGTGAGGTGGCACCCTAACATTATTAGGATTGAATTTTATTGGATTCACTTGGATTTTATTAGATTATGCAATGAATATGGAGTAGATTATGTTAGATAATCAGAGATAATGTTAGATATTGCCAGATTTTATTAGACAAATCTAGACACTAGGCCTCAAGTATAAATAGGCATAGCATTTACACCCTTACTCACATACACACCACACACATCACACACACCACTCTCTGTACGAAACAGAGGGAAAAAGGAAAAAAAGAGAGAAGAAGAGGAAGAAAGGAGGAAAAAAAAGAGAGAAACCCATGTGAGTCTCTCCACTCACCCTTTTTTTTTTCCACCCCACTGCCACAGCCGCACGCTATCGGCTGCAATGGAATTCAAGGGACCGAATCCATCTCTGTCCAAGGTGTTTATCTTACAAGCACCGATTCGTCGGTAGATCGTGAAGTATCTAAATTATCGTTTCAACCGAAGTTGGTTTCCGAAACTTCCATGGATGTGTATAATCCCTATTTCGAAACATGACCCGCTAAATTGAACAACCTACACCACAATTGAACACTTCCTGTGAAGATCTAGGCTTGAGAAAGCCCGACATGAAAAATCCTGAATTTTAAGGACAGATTTTCTGGCTCCCTAAAATCAGCCTTTTCGGCATCCTTAATCTATGATTTTTTGGCTTAAGTCTTAAACTATATTTCAGTACAAAGCTTTTGACTTGCAAAACAGACGAACACTCTATTTTTGGTGAATTTTTTAAGTTTGACCAGCAGGACACTTCTTTTTTTTAAAACATGAATCTGTGATCCTCTTGTTCTAATCTCTAAGTAACAAACCCCTGATATACTGTCTCTGTATTATACTCAGGAATACACATTTGGATTTATGGGATTTTAGTAACAAATTTCCTATCAAACGAGATGAACTTGGAACCTCGACTAAATAACCTTCATAGAGCCGTCACCTCGATCCACACAACAAGAAATTGAGCATATTGAAGTTATATAAATATTGACATTGATATTAGCCAGTTGTGTTGTTTATTTGTAAAGTTTATGTTTTTAGCTTACTAAAATGTTTATTTTAACATATGGAATTCTTTTGTAGCAAATATACCATGGAATTATGATGTTTTGCAGTTTATGAAAAATAGTATTATCGATACATCCTAACGATGTCCCTGAATCTATGGGACGTTAAAGATACTAGTGAGAACAGAGTTATAAGGGCGGAATGGAAAGGGGCACAGCCAGGTGTCCAACTGAATTGATCAATTCACTTTATGTGCGTTGGGGGTCGCTCCCTTATAGTTGGCGGTAATCGTCGGATGGTATGTCGTATATGTTTATGGCATGTTATGTTATATACAAGTTTGTTACGATTTTTTGTTACAGTTTCAGCCATGAAAAACTGATCATGCCATGATTTTGGTTACAGTTGAAGCCATGAAAAACTAATTCTATGACCCATGCCTCCTTGACGAATTTTTTTTTAAAATTCCATGGTAGATCATGTAACTCAAATAATTCATAATCTTACACAAGCACCGGCTTATGTTGTTGAAATCTTTGCTTTTCTGGTAATCAAAATTAGAAGGATGGGCCGAGTACCTATATTGTTAAGCTTATGGTCATGTAAAAAGGGAAAAATGTAACAAACATTTCTGTTAGCAAATGAATAGAGGACTTTGGTGATTATTAAATATGGCTTCCGCAAATGTTAATTTACTCGATTCAAGAAAAGGAAAAAAAAAAGAAGTAACAATAGAGGCATTGGGTGAGCTGGACGCACTGGCCGGTCACAATGTTCAAATCCGCTAGATTTGGGTTAGTGACAAGATCTCTCTCATGAATTCTTTTGCCCAGATTGTGTTTCTCACTCCATTGAAAATATCCAAGGAAGAGGACCTTGGCAATAATGAAAGATGCTATCCCTGAGAAATGTGACATTATCTGCCTAAAAAAGGTGGAGGAAGAGATTACCTTCTCATGTTGACACTTCGACTCATCACAGACCCAACTCATTTCCAATTCAAATGCCTTGTCCTTAGCCTCATCATGCACCTTATAAATGCTGCAGAATACAAATGACAGATTTGCAAGATTAGCACATGATTATTACCATGCATACACAACTGTGTCCATGAAAGGGAAGAAAATGACCAAAATGCTACTCGGCCTAGAAAACATGGTTCTTAAAATATGCATGCAAATTAATAAGTTGTGTTTAGCTATAGCATTTCTGGCAAACAAAAGGGTCATTATCTTGACTTACAATTGAAAGCAAGTCCAATTTGTTTTAGACAGTAATCAGGTTTCTTAGATGCCGAAACTAATTAGCAGATATCGTTCATACTCGTAGCATCCTAGTGAGGAAATGTTGCTTCTGAATCAACATTCTTAGGTTGTCATTGGGACTATAACTGTAAAACTAGAGGTCTGTATCCAACTTCTGTTGCCAACACCATGACTTACCCCATACCGGTGGCTTGCAGGAGGTTACAACCTTACAGGTATCCCAAAAATTTTCACGACCATTAAGAAACCAAAGTGGGGAAAATAAATCAACTGCCTAAAAGAGAATATATAAAATAAAAGTAAACACTGATCCACTAATGCCACTTAACTTTATAAGTTAAAAATGCAGGAACAAGCAGCTTTGGCCTTGGCAGACAAAATCAAAACAACAGAAATTGTAATAAACCACCTTAAGTAAAGACAATATTTACAGTGACACATGGAATGCAACATAAGAGATACTGATGGAAGAAATTATCTTGGCAGGATAGAAAGGAGGACTCACATCTTGGCTATTTCAATGACTCCTTGTCGACAGGTCATTTCAGAAAGCTTCAACTTTTCAATTTCCCTGTTTGGGCAATATAACCAAGATTGCAAAAACAAGTTAGAATGAGGAAATATGCAATAAATAGAACTGCTAAAAAAAACATCACTGTTATGAGATTGATCAAATGTATAAATATCAAGACTAACAAACCTTGTTGACCTAGCTAAGTCATAGTTGCAAAGTATCATAATGATAAATTGTTATCAAAACCATACACATGAACGTTCTACAGACAACTGAAATTGTCTTTTTCATACGTATTATATGATAAACTGTAATTCTATTTGCTTTGAGATGGACACAATGCAAATGGCGTTTTATATGGCAGTTGCCGCAGTTCTATAGGACGCCAAGAACAGTAACTCTGCATAAATTTCCAACTCCCATCTCCTTTCCTCCTTTTATGAAGCCAGGAAACAAATTCAAACATATATTTGAAACCCTAGCTGCCAGCAGTGATGTTTCTGATAATAGTTAACTTTTGAAAACTCAAATTCTTGGAACTTTAATTTTTGAAGCTAAAAATGATTTTTCCGCATGCAAACGACACGTCTTCCTAAATTGGGAATTTGAGCAGGCCTTTGATTTCTGGAGAATTTTACATGACATTTGATTTAAGTGTCGACCAGACTCACTATTTATGAAAATGATGTCTTAATGCATAATGTACTCTCATAACAAAAGGTTATAAGCCTATGTATGGTCATTTCTATAAGTTTAAGGAAATAAAGTGTATTTAACAATGCACAAATCATGACCATAATATCAGCTCTACTGCTTACTTTCTTTCCTGTTTGAATCATCACCAGGAAGATTGTATTACTAGGAAAATTAACAAATAAAAATGTAGGGGACAAGAAGTCCACCACCGTCCATTTTCCTTTTATGATAGTCAGAATAATTGACATAAAGATTCTTGAAGGAAACAATCCTGTCATGCCATGCATTTGGTAGATTCCACATGAATCATAGTTTGTCACAATAAAATTTTTGTCCCATGCAAGAGGAATTGAGATTCTTGGGATGGAGAAGTTGTAATTCACTTACGTTTTAGCAGCCTGCTTTCCTTTCCCAATAGCAGCACCAAAGTACCTCTATCAACAATTTATTAGGCAACAAGATAAATCAGAGGATGTCAACATAACTTAAATAAAAGAAACAAGAAGTCTATGGTCAATCACAAATTTACAACAGTTCTAGTAAAGGGCCTAAGCAGCTATGCATGTGTAGGTAGCCAAAGGAAAGATAACCTATAACATAACACTTAACTTGGAAAAAAGTAAACTCACATATGAGATGCCAGAAGGTTCAATCATGTATAATTGTGGTCCATCTCTGTCGTAGCCTCCAAGAATCACTCCACATCCAAATGGTCTGCCGAATCAATCATTATTTTTTCAAGAAAGGCAGTAAAATTAGACGAACGAACAAAAAGTGAAGGAAAAAAAAAGATGCTATAGTACAAGGATACTGCTTCCCACACCTGAGCCACCAGTACAGTGTGCACAGATGCACATAACTGGCAACACGTTGAGCAAGTTCCTTCACAGGAATAGGTTCGCCATAGACACTGCATGACCACAACACCTCAAAATCTAATTAACATGGACATACAGAAGAAGATTCGTAAATGTAAAAAAAAACATTTCAGGGCTGCCATAGAGCAAGGGGCCATCATTTAACCAACCAAGTGGACTCAAGAAGTTTCTTGTGGAGGAAAAAGTTTGAGTTTGCTCTTTCCACACACACACACACACACACAAACACACACAGAGCTAAGCAGCAGAAACAATTGTGAGCCCTGACTCTATGTCTTAATTCTGAACTTTCACAAACTAAAACAAGTTCCGAGGTGGACAAAGGTTTAATTGTAATCCAAGCTTAAACTTTGCAAGCATAAAGATTTCCAGATAAATTATCTAATAAATATCAGCCTTTCTACCAATTATCCAAAAGATATAAGCTCAAGTCATCGTTCAAGAATCAAAATACAAACCTTTCATAATTCATTGCTTCAGACTTTGCTCGTGCGACGATCTGTCTGCCATCTGCTGCTAATCCAGCAACAGCCTACACAAACAAACCAAGAAAAAACAGAATCAGGTGACAAAAAAATGGATAGCTACAGACAATCAAACACATATACGAACTAAGTACAAATGAGCAGAAAATGGAAGGCGGCAGAACATAGTAAACAAACAATCGTGCAGAAAAGTCATCTGGATTTCTAAAAAGTGGTGGTTGAAAATGCACTTTAAAGCCAAGGTAATTGAAAAGGCATCACAAGACAATTTCTTTAAAAAGAGAAATAGACTTCAAGTTCAACTACACCGTTGTTTGCTGTTTCCAATTTTTGATTTTCCACTATTTTGAATGCACGAAAGTAGTTCCCATGGGATGATTAATAAAACGTGTCAAGATCTTTTGTTGACACCAAATATAGGACATTTTCAGATAATTCCTAGCACCCAACCATGGCCAATTTACAAGGAACAATCCTTCCAAAAAGAAAAAGTCGAGCTAAAGATAGCTAACTGATGCCTTTCTCTGACTCTCATCTGCACCAAATACTATTTCACTCTTTGAATTATCTTTTTCACAGGAACCAACTCATTTTCATCATCTCTGGGTTTAGGTGCATAACTCATGGCCTTCACTCATGGCAAAATGGTCTTGCCTTAAGACTTAGGGGTTTGCTCCCACCTAAGGTCTTCAGGTTCGATTCCCATTGACAGCAAACTCTTGGGGCCACTAGGTCCTGGGGGTTATGCATGGTCATTACCTCCAGGCCCAGAGAATTAGTCGAGGTGCGCACAAGCTGGCCCGGACATCCGGTTATCAACAAAAAAAAAAAACCCACCCTCACAAGTTGGTCCTTAGAACAATCTTGCCCATGTTGTAAAATAGAGAGTAGAAGTAACCACACCCCAATCTCCTCGCTGTGTACTAAAAGGGTGTAAGAACCCAGACTGAGAAGTAGGTGGCATGAACAATTGCCCACACTTCATCTATGTTGCTAGTGCATAGAAAGCCACCAATTAACCCACTAAAACTTGGCTGATATCTGGAATCGTCTGCAGCTACTCATAAGCACAAAAAAGTGAAAAATATTTCTCCCCTTCTAACCTTTTCTCTATTCACCTTATGGAAAGCAGACCATTTTCTTTAATATGGAACCCTATTATTTTAGTTTTGAACAAACAACATCATATATAATTGAAGTAATGCATTTCAATAGCCACCCCACACAGAAAGACGCACAATCACCAAAATAATAATAATAATAAACACAGACACACAAGTCTCTACGATGTATTAGATATTCCGACAGGTGTGTCACCGTGCTCAAAGACAGCTGGTGTGATGGGGGCTTTTAAACAGGCAATGGGTTGCAAGTTGCAACAGTCAAATAGTGAGAGGTGGAGATTAAAGGCTGAGAGACACAGATAAGGGGACAAGCTTTATTAAGTGGGTTTAACCCATTTAAACATGGATTAGCCACAGGTTAGCTCATGGTTTCACCCACTTATAATTTTACATTTGTTGATAACAATTTTTTGCAAGAGCCACAAAGGGATTTCCAATGCAATCATGAAAGGAAAAAGATCCATACAAGTAAGTGGGAACCACATTGGGAACAACTCTATCAACAAAATTGAGGACGGACTAATTTTCCCATGCTAATAGTGACATCTCAATTTCATCCATTTTCTAGGGAATGTCACCAGGGTTCAATCTATTTTATTGTCTTAACGACTTCTTATGTAAGCTGGATTCTGATTGCATTTTTATCACCGTTACTGTTCTCATTTTCATCATCATTTCACGCAATTCTAATCTTAAACATAAAACAAGCCAGGGAAGAAAGTCTTAAAATGTACAGTCATTTTGGTGACTAAATGAAACGAAAATAGAGAGAAAATTAAAACTTCACAGTAAGCAAAGCTGGAATCCCACTAAATGCCCAAGAAACAACACACAATGTTAGAATAACTTAAAATCTACTGAAATAGGGAGGAAAAAAAACCATATTTGTGTAACAACTAATAATAGGATATAGCAAAGGGAAAGCTACCATGCCAGAATGACGATGAGTGGAGTGAATTCTGCGATTGGAACCAGGTAGCATCATCTTTGATGCTATGAGCTTCTCCGCACCCTATAAGGTAAATCAGCTCACTACATCAATCCAGATATGGCATAATACATACATATACTCGGAGAATCTCAAGCCTTTACTCAAATTCGAGTAAAAGCTTCATTTAGTATAATGCACTCCAATGAGCAAACTAAAATCTAAGCATAAATTTGAGTAAATAGTTCAAGAAGGGCATAATTAGGGATTTGAGTGCTAAGGAATGGCCTCGTAAAATGTAAGTAAATTTTTTAACCACCCTTTTTAGAGCATCTCCTGCCCTTACCCTATTTTTTTTATACTCAAACTCAAAAATTGAGTAAAACCCCCCAAAAATTCACTCCTCCCGGCTCAAACTTGAACAAAAAACCCATACTCACATCAAGGAAGA
Organism: Vaccinium myrtillus; assembly: GCA_016920895.1. Classification (NCBI taxonomy): domain Eukaryota; kingdom Viridiplantae; phylum Streptophyta; class Magnoliopsida; order Ericales; family Ericaceae; genus Vaccinium; species Vaccinium myrtillus. The sequence continues at coordinate 21,290,610 of CM029281.1, forward strand.
CTCAGATTTCTACTCAAATCGAGCAGGGATATTTTTTCCTTTTCAAATCTACAATCATGCCGTTAATGAAAGCTTTGACCCAAATTTGTGCTTAGATTCGAGTTTCCCCCGTGCTTCATGCGAAATGAAGCTTTTACTAAAATTTAAATAGAAATATGAGTATAAGGGCTGAAGATGCATGCTCTTTAGTAAGCCCTAGAAACGAAAACGAAAAACAAATTTTACCATGACGATCCCGTCCTTGCATTTTATGCCGACAACGGTCCTGTCAAAACCAATACCAACAGATGTAAATCAAACCAATTAAACGGAAAAACAAAAACACTGAGTGAAAAATACAGAGGAAAGAAAGAAAGAGGACAGACCCACTGTTGTCGACGGCTTTGGCGGCGTATTCGATCTGGAAAACGCGGCCGTCGGGGGAGAAAGTGGTGACTGAGAGATCGTAACCTGTTCCTATGCTACTCATTCTTCTTCCTCTCTTTTTTTCTCGATTTGATGCTCTCTTTCACCTCTCGATTTTGTACTAGACTAGAAGAGTATTATTACGGCTTTTCGCCAAAATATATAAACAAGTCCTGGAATTTATTTCTTGAATGTGAAGAAAGGACGGGGGAGGTTGAACATAGGGTCCCTTAATTTGGACTTATTTATGAATAGATCCTATAGAATGTTGTTTTAACCCGTCCAGACCCATCGGCATCAATGGGTGTTCCACTAACAAAAAATAATAATTTTTTTTTTCTGAAAACCAAAACATGTTATTCTCTCATAATTCATCACATAAAGATCGTGAAAAACCAGTTTATTCTAAAAACAGCTTTAGCGGAACACCCCCTAACTAGCATTAACATTGTTGCCATTTGAAAACAGATAGCAACGTACTCCTTCTGTCCCATAATTTTATTCGGTCCGTTAAACGAGTACTTGAAAATAATACAAAATTTTTAAAAATAATAATAATTAATTTTTTTAAACAAGTTACTTGATATCAACGAGTAATTTTAATTTATGGAAAACATTTGAAAATTTTCTTAAAAGACTCATTATTTTTAGGTAATTTTTTTGCAGACCAGACAAACAATTTAGGACGGAGTGAGTAACAAGGTTGAAATTTGGGTTTTAAACTACTCACAGCATTTTGAGTCAAAATTTGAGCAAATACTCAATTTGGTTAGAAGCATCTACAATGATAAAAACCCATTTTGTACCTATATTTGAGCAAAAATTTAATTTGGTGCAAAGAAATAGGGCAAAATATGCACGGAAGTACCTTTTTATAAAAAAAAACGTCTTCGTCATAGAACACTTAAAAGAGGATGAAGAAAGTATATTAGTACTGCAATTTATGGATGTAGGGAATACATGTACACTAGGCAAGGACGGTTCTACTCTTATACTAGTGAGGTCTCGCTAGTTTCAAAAAATGCATTGAAAAATAAAATAAAATTTAGATATCGATTAAATTTTCTTTAGTATTGTCAGCACTGAGTTACTCATGCGAGATAAAAAAAATTCCAATTAAATTTGAACCAAAATAATATACCCAACAAAATAAAATAAACTTTACCAGCCCAATAAGTTATGAGAGCCTAATATACTAGTAAACTTTTAATAAGGATAGTGGTTGCCTAGTCATAGTTTTTTTTTAAAAAAAAAAATACATACAACTTTTCATCATAGACACGTTGTGTATATTTGTAAGCATTGGATGAAAATCCTAGAGCTGCCTTGACATTAGGGCCAAACTTGAATTTTTGGGCGCTTAAAGCGAAAATAAAAAATAATGCCCTTATAAATTACACTGACCTCCCTTACTTTACAAATTATTACCAAGATTCCCCCATTTCGTTAAACTTACTCTAACGTTGTTAGTTTAGGCATTGAAATCACAGAAATACCCCTAAATATTTGGGTGTTTTAAACAATTATGGCTTGTTCTTCTTTCCCTTTCTTTCTTTATTTCTTTCCTCTCTTTTTTTCCTAGTTAGAATATGAAACATTCAAACCCAAATAAGACTTTTGGTTATATGTGACTGAATTTGTGTAAGCATTTGTACGTTTTATATATTTTCTAAACTGTAATTTTTTTTGGAAAAAATGAAATTTGTCATTTAATGTATCTCACTCTTTTTTTATCGCCAAGAAGTATTTTTTCAAATAAAATGCATATTTAAATTTCTATCATATAATATATGCACTTCCAAAAAAATAAAGAAGAATGAAAAATGATCATAATTTATTTTTGTAATGACTTATTTTTACAAGCAAAAACAATGTAATTGAAAAGATTCTTCTACTAAGAATTTTTTTTATATTTTTTTTCCAATTCGGCTACAGAGTAAATATAGATTAGTAAATATATAAAACATATAAATACTTACACAAATTCAATCACACATACCAAAAATCTAATTTTGATTTTATTGTTTAAACTTCTAGTTGAAAAAAAATAACAAGAATTAATTGCTTAAATACCTAAATATTTGGGGCAGCAAAGTCCCCAAGTCCCTGAAAATTGGGGTTTTTCCTAGCAGTAGTGGTTGTATTGGGTTAGCTCTTGGTCAAGCCATCTTGTATTTATTTATTTTTGTTAGTGACAACCACGCTATAAGTTTGCAAACAATTGAGAAAATTCAGAATTTGATAACTTTTCCCCAATTTCTTGATTCTGAAAACCTTCTCAATAAGATAAATTTCATGAAACAAAAGGATTTCACAAAAAACTCATTACATAAAGGAGCAGTAATTTTTTGAACAAAAATTTGACCCAAGTAACTTACTAACACTCGTTACCGCTCCCGAAGCAGTTCGAACATTCGCATACTTGAACTGTTCAAAATGCACAGGTAAAAAAAAGTAATACATATTCTTAATGTTATGCTGCTACAAGAGAGAAGACAATTTCTTGACAAACTACTTGGTTACTAGCATTCATTTTGCTGCATTTTCTCTCTCAGCCCTCTGAAAGGTCTATAACCTTTCTCTTCTTCTGTCACCTGCTGACTACAATTACAAGCACTAGTGTTGAGATTCCAACCACATTGGAAACACAAACCTTTACAGTCAGGATCACATATTGAATCAATCACTATCTTTAGATGAACTAGGTCTCTTACATGCTTTGAAATGTCAATTGACTTCTCTCCAGGAGGAAAATGGAGCCGATCTTCCCAATCAATTGAAGCGTCATCGTATTCTTCAACTTCTTCACTTCCAGAAGTTCTGAGCATGTCTTCTTCAAATATCAATCCCATATCTATAGTCTCAGGTTCTTCAACTGGTTCTTCAGTAAGTAAAAGTGAGAAATCACGGAATAGAGTCTCAGCTGTTGGCTCGCCACACCTTCAACAGAAACCGCAAAGTCAAAACAGTCGATGTAGATAAAAAAAAAATTATGTAAATAATCCGTAGAAGGAATTTACAGTGTGCTACAAGGGATCTCAAAATCAGACCAATCCGGATTTTACAGTCCGTAAGCAGATCAATCTTATCATTGTAACATGCTATCACCCACCGCCACCAATATTGTTGATGTAGGACTGAACAAAGAGTATAAGACTTGGATACCGATGTACAAACATGAAACACTCAAGGAAAAGAACAGACTTTACAGTTTACACTTCAAAACAAGATTGAGATCTCGCATTGTTAGCATGAAAACAGCAGAAGATGAAGAATTGTGGGGCAAATTTGCAGATGGCAATGAAAATATATGACGCAAAAACATGAAGAATAGAAGATCCAACCTCACCCCTAGAAAACTGTCCCAGCCCTGGTTAAAAGACCAGGCATATATTCTTGTATCAATATCAAACAAGAAATGAAGAGGTAAAAGTTAAAAAACACAGTTTGCCAAAGAAGATTTCCAATTTGCAATTTATCTAATCGCAAATGCCATGATAAAGTAGAACAATATTTGCACATCGATCTGGGCATTACAAAAAATTAACTACTCAGTTACTCAAAGAAAGCATAATCAGAGTCCAGAGTTAGCACTTATAAAACAACCTCGCTACAACAGCACATCTTTATGGGCAAGGACATGGGAAATCCAAGCATCCAAATGCAACTGACAGATACTATAGATTCACAATCGTCAGTCAAAGACCACCAAAAGTCCCACAACTTAAATAATCACAAAAAAGAGGCAAAATACAATAGATTTGGTATGGAATGAACTTATAATCATGGAATCGACTCGATCATAAGATTATAGAATATAAGTTCATAATCCTAGCCCATTCCCATTCCCATTTTCAACGGAACCAATCTACTAATCCTTTGATTCCAGTTAGTAAGAGGGATCTTGAACTAAGAAATAGACCCTAGAAGCTAAAAAAGGGTATCCTGAGCAATTGAAATAATCGGGTTCATTGATATTTCTGGTATAGTAGATGCTACTACACATACAATCATACTCAATTCGATGGAATTGTTTGATCTTAAAGGAGGCTGAAACAGGTGAAATCAAAGGGCATTGCTTCAATGCTACTGCAGGTACATGTGACAAAATGACCAAAAGAAATCTACCAAGGGTCGAAAAGACAAGTAAATTACAACAAACAACCAGGAAGAACCAATAAAAGTTACAGACACCTCCTAGTGTGTGTGGTGGTGGTGATTTTTCTATAGTTATTCTTCTTTTTCCCTTCTCTTTTACTTGAAAATTTGAGCTAAGGTGTTAAGTAGATAAAACTATAGATTACCTATTGCAGAAGAGGGTGATAACTGTCCGTACAATCCCATCAAGCCTCAAGTTCTGCTTTTTCCTTGTTACATCAATTGATATTAGAACAGGCGTTCCGAGTGGAAAATCCTTCACAGCTTTTGTGACTCGTAATCCCATCGCAGAAGCCCGAGATCTAGAAACTTCAGTTGAAATTTTTTCCAGCCCCAGTCTCTCTAAGGTCGTGCAGTACTCCACATGTGAGACTGAAGCATTTCTCTGATAAACAACTGCCCCTTCCCATGGCGTTCCCATATCCTCATCTTCTCCTTCTGGAGGGTCCCACCAATCATATGAGATTGAGCTATCCTCGTCAACCAACACATCATTGGAGTTCATGCATTCTCTTAATGTCTTCGGAGGTTTGTTTTTCAAAAATATATAGGTACTGTTCCAAAAAGAAGGGAGTCCTTGTAGAGAACAGCGGTGAACATATGTGAAGTTTAGGTTGGAAGGAGAACTGCTTCTTGAACGGTTTGTATAGAAAGAAAGAATTGTTGGGGATGAAGAGAATATGAGTGCCATCATACAGTTGGAACAACTCCAAAGAACTGAAATAGACGAGGTCCAAGTGATCCACAATCAATGTAATGACTTTACCAGTTCAAGCAACTTGAATGCACATAAAAATGATCGACGGGGATTCTCCAACTATCCACCTCTACCTGCAACATGCAAGTGGCCATATTCAGCTTTAGGAAAAACAAACCTAAAAATAGACATGATTACTAAATTAATATGAAGTTTTGAAGCAGCAGACCTTGCTCCAACGCAAAAAAATACCAGGAAGATTTGGTAAACCTCGTCATGTGCAGGACTTTGAGAGTGAGTATGATTTGTTTTTCCTTTTTGGGTGTGTGTGTTTGTTTAACATCATCTTATCAAATCCTATAAATTAAAGAGAAGTAAAGACCATCAAATAACACAAAACCTAATCAATGTCTCTTGTTGCCTTTTTAATGTTTTGTACTTCACAAAATGAACCTAAAGGCTAGCACTGATTAATACGATACACAAACATAAAAATCATCAAAATCAAACAAAACCCTTAATACAAGAACTCAAACATTTGTATAGCTAACACATAAATCTGACTTTAATACTATCACCTTGATATTTTCCAAGTTTAACCTTTTCCATGCTAATCTTTTGATAACCCCAACACATACTCAAAACACATTTTATTCTCTCTCAGAGCTTGGGTCTTTGGTAAGACTTGGGCTACCCATGCAATATCTAACTGCTAGGCAATTACCTTATTATACAAATTTCAAAGCACTACAAGCATAATACTGGAGTACACTTAAATGTCTCTCAATTTTTACAAAATTAAATCGGAAGGACAAACAACTGTAGTAAAACAGAAATCCCGTTCAGCTGTATGATCTATAATGGTTTAAATGTTCTCTCCTTATTGACAAATGCCCAACCACCAAAATCTAAAAAATTCAATGACCGATATACTCTCGTGAAGAACAATTTACAATGTCACTGTATTCTTGCCATGGCAGTTTACACTTCAAAATTCAAACCCCATCCATCCAGACAATCTAATGACTATAGTTGATATTGCTTTAATGAAACTATGGATCCAAGTTCAATCAGTACACTATTTAATTTGAATAACCGAACTAAATCATAATACACCGCACGGTCCACACAAGGAACCAGCTACCCACATCCCATCGGCTGACAATTAAGGTTCAGATAGTGTATTGAAGCATTAAAAAAGTGTCTAAGAAATCTGGAAAGGGACATTAAAACATGCGAAAAATGTACTATTAAGGTTCCAAACTTCTGTCACTAATTACACCTTAACATTACCATAACCGACTATACAAAACCTCTCTTGGCTTGTACCTTTCCCGCCATAAACAGAGTTCTCCAACAACCCTACTATTGTTTTGATATCTCATGAAGTCAGGACCAACTTACACGCACCTCGTCTAATCCCTACGGAACCAATCCCACTATCCACTAGCGGGGCTCATTTAATCAACAATCCTAGTACTTATTCCCCTTCAAGAAACTATATCCACTTGTATTTCCAAAAAAACAAATAGAGATAGTGTTGTACACTTGTACTAAATTATTGAACTCCGTTGCACGAGGCACCACCCAACAGTTCAAAAAACACAAATCTAACCAGCTAATTCCAGTAAAGTAACAAAAGTAACATTACTGTACATCGTGTGTATAGTGAAGCAATCACAGTTGTTTAGAAATTCTATTATCCTTGAGAGATAGGGATAGCCCTACATTTTATATGAGAGAGAGAGAGAGAGAGAGAGAGAGAGAGAGAGAGAGAGAGAGAGAGAGAGAGTACCAGTATCGACCCCCTATTCCATCACCATGGCGAACGTTGACGGCAGCGGCACTGGTTGCGAACGGGAAGCAATGACGTGCGAGAACCGACAGAAATGAGAGTTCAGCTGAAGCGAAGCATACAGAATTTTAGAACGAAAAACCCCAAGGCAAAAATTTTCATCAACCGAACAACACTTGAACCAAAACCCTTAATTTCTGTGAGGCAAAAATCAAATGAAAGCAGACACTCTCCACTAATTTGAAACCAAGATAGAATATCTCAGCTCAAAAACCAAACTACTTTTATCTCTTCAGAGCAGCGATAAGTGAAATCGACAATATCCAATTATCAACTACCAGACATCAAGAAACAACAAAGGAATCAGGGGCCTGTTGAACAAATGTCAGAACCAACTCCTCCCATCAGAACAAGCTGGGAACAGATAATAGAAATTCGAAGTACACCCATTTGACAGCTATTACCACACAGCAAAACCCATAAGAGAAAAAGAACGGTTTATCTGCTATTTCGGTCCTTACAAAAGCTTGGTTTCAATTTCATCCCTGTAAAATTTTTAGTTTTACTTTGAAACGAGACGAAGTTCAATGTTACCCTTATGTTAACTCTTGGACTGGAAAATGCATATGTGACATTATTTTATACACAAAAATTCTACACATACAACAAAAACACTACACACATTTTGGGCTGTCAAAAAAAAAAAAATCACAGGAAAGATAAAAATGATTATAAATTAAAATATAAAAAGCAATTTATAATTGACACGGAATTCCTAGAAATGAATAACAAATTGGGATATCAGGAGGGAGTAATAGGAAGAAAACATGGACTACACAAATAAAAGAAATCCTGTATTCTTTATGCCATAAAAAAAAAATTAGTAGACGCATTTCCATTTGCCACCAATGATAATTGGCACCTTTTTTACTTTTTAAAATGCAAAATATACATTGACAAATTTTCTAAAATCATTCGTAATGTTTCTCCTTAATAAGTAGGATTTAAGAAGTTGACTCTAATGCTTCTCCTCAACATTGGTATGTTCATTTGGCTTACATAACAAACGATCTTTAGACGGAGAAATAATAGTTTTATTATCTTTTAAGGATATTGTATTTTTACTAGTTAGTATTTGTAAATATTATGGGAAATGATAATGCCAAAACCATTTTTATTTGTGCCAAAATTGCAGTGTTTCTGATTGTGTCAAAATTCTAATGCATAATATGCTCGTACTTATGTGCAATATACATGCTTTTTATGCATTGGAGTTTTGACACAATCAAAAACTATGCATTGGAGTTTTGACACAATCAAAAACAGTTTTGACATTATAACATCATGTTGCGGTTCAGACAATCAAGAAGAAAATGAAATTGAATATTTATGTTATTTCTTTTGTTTGCGGTTGCCTATAAGGCTAATAGCATGAGTCAAAATCAACGAGAAACACTCAAACTTGGCCAGGTATAACAAATGAAAAAAAACGTTATTACACATTTGCTTCTTCCAATTTTGTTTTGCTAAAATATGTATCCAGTTAATTTTTTTCAATTTCTTTTTTATCTACTATCACGAGAAATCACAAAACCATTCTCTTCCGATGTCTCAAAAAGTAAAGGAAAAAAAATGATGTGTGTGTAGTGTTTCACGTTTTTTGGTTTTTTTGACAGCAAAATCAAAATTTCACTTTTTTTTTTTTGGACAGGCCAAAAAATGTGTAGTGTTTTTTGTTTTGTGCGTAGCATTTTTGTGTATAAAATGATGCCACATATGCATTTTCCGTTATCCACATATGCATTTTCCGCCCAAGAGTTAACGGAAGGGTAACATTGAAATTCGTTTCAAAGTGTAAAGGTAAAATCGAAACTAAAATTTTTATAAGGACGAAATTGAAACCAAGTGTATTTTGTAAAGACCGAAATAGTAGATAAACCAAAAAGAACCGATTCCTTGAAAACCTCTTATTTACCAGAGACGGCAACAACCCAATGTTCAACAATTTGTGAAACAAGGACTTCAAACCAAACAAGACCCAATTGAAAGCAACCTACAAACTGCAAAACCCACAAACAAAATGACCTAACGTAAATCAGTCACCAGTAGAGTTGCAGGTGATGAAGTACGAGAATAATATGTAGAAAGATTATCATGAAAATGGCTTACTTAATCCATTTCACAAACGGAAAAAGATAATTTTGCAAAAAGCTGAGGAATGAGGAGAAATGAATCAAGCGGACAAAAGATGCGATTGTGTGTGTGTGTGAGAGAGAGAGAGAGAGAGAGAGAGAGAGAGAGTGTGTTATAAAAATGAATTGGGGGATGGTGGTGGCCCTCAGCATCCATGTTATCCCCATCCGAGTTGTCCGTGCTCGGCGATCAACGATCCAGATTTGATCGGCAACGGATGGTTCGGATTTGTTTGGACAAGGTGTGATCCGAGCCGTCCATTACCGAGAATGAATGGTTTTGATCGGACAACATGGATGTTGTCCCTAAAGGGACAGACAACACCCCAGATCCTATAAAAATTGGGTAAAAGTGGTAAAAGTTGAGTGGTTCTTAGCAGAGTTATTAATCTCGTACCGTATCTGCGGTATCGGACGATATGTACCGTACCAGAGAAAAAACGGTATACTTTTCACTATGTTCCGTTCCGCCCAAAATACCGCTATTTTCCGACTGTTCCGGCCGTTTACTGGATCTCGTCTGGTACATTAAAAAAAAGAGATATTTTTGGATCTTTGAACCAAAAAATGCAGATCTTTTTAGATTTCTCACACAAAAAACGCACATTTTAGTGTCTTAGCGTGATAAATGGTTGCAGATTCACCTTATTATTCGAGTTCGGCTTCGGCTTAACCTTGGGCTTCGATTTGAGCTCCTCAGTGTTGTTTGGGGTTTGATTGAAGGTCTGGTTGGGGGTTAATACTAATTAGAGGTGTCAAACGGGTCGGGCCGGCATGACTAATTTAATTTCGTGCTAACTGTGCTTCGTGCCATGCCATGCCGGCTGATTTACTAAACCCTGCCGTGCCGTTTCTTAATTGTGTCATGATGTGCCGGCCCGTTTACTTAATTGTGTCGTGTTGTGCCGTGCCATTTTGTAATCGTGTCGCGCCCGTGCTGGCACATCTCCGAGTTTCGTCGAATTTTTTTGTATAATCTAGCCAAGTTTCGTCAATAAAAAATTATATATCTAATAACTATAGTTATATTGAGTTATTAAAAGTATATAACATATAATTCAATTTTTTTTGTATAATCTAGCCAAGTTTCGGCGTATTGAGATTCGCAAAATATTTGTGTTGACTCATTAAAAAGTGTATAACATATTGTTAGAAAATTCATCATCATTTTTTTTTTGGTACATTAAAAATTAGTATTTGTTGTGTCGTGCCCTGGGCCATGCCATGCCGTGCCGTGTCTAGCCCACTTCCGTGTCGTGGCTGTCTAGACCGTGCTGTGCCCGACCCGGTTCAGTGACATGCTCGATCCAGTTCCGTGCCATGCCCGATCCAATTCCGTGCCATGCCCATCTGAAACCGTGTTTGTGTCGTGCCACATTTAAAAGTGTCATGCCGTGCCGTGCCAGCCCGACCCATTTGACACTTCTAATACTAATAGGCTGCGATTTAGGGTTTCTGTGAAGGGGGTGGCAGGTTGCTTAATTCGTTCTTTTAAGAACAATGCATGGGAAAAGTTATCCAAACCCGAAGGAGCCCTCTATGAGATGGTTTTCCCAATTTTGGCATGGCAATTTGCCAATTTGGGACGAATTTGCCCCTCAATTGGAAATCTGGGCTATTGAGTTGCCTGGGATTATGGGTTTTTAGTGTGGGCAATTTCGTCTTTACGTCATGTTTGCTAGGATTACCAAAAAGGCCTTGGGGAATCTTCTAAAAACTGTTTTCGGACGCGTTATGTCACTGTCTTCCTCTGCGCCAAATTTCGATCGACTCCAAACGCTCAGAAAGAAGAGGAACGAAGAACCCTTCTCTCTCCCTCTCTTGAAACGGCGAGTAGCGATCTACAGTGCCGAGAATCCGGAAAAATCGCAACCGGCGAAGACGAAGCCATCGGAGCACAGGTTGCACCGATTGTCAAGCTCGAAGGGCGATCTCCAGCGGCGAAGAAGATGAAGACAACATCAGCGATCTGTAACGCTCTCTTTCTCTCTCATGAATATCTAGGGTTTGTTTACTTTTTTAGATTAGTAATTTACCGTCGATTTCTATTGACTGATCGATTCGTTCGAGTTGATGATGGATCTATTTGTTGCAATTGAATAGAGTTTTTTTTTTTAACCCAGTTCCATGTGTTTGGGCCTTCAAACAGAGGTGCAGTGAGTCTGTCTTCTTTTCTATCTATAGCTTGATTTGGAAATGGTGAAAATCTGAGGTGACGGATTATGGGTAAGACCACATCCAGCCCTTAACTCAAATTTTTAGCCTGTTTGACTAAAAACTCTAGCGCTCTAATGGAAACCCGACATTTATTAGATATGAAATTTAGTAAAAGTTTCATTAATGACAGCATAGTGGAAAATTTTAGAGCCACCAACTGGCTTTAGAAAATTTCAGTGTTAGCATTGTTCGTGTAAATAATACCCCATGACGTGGGTTAAATTTCATTTTGGGTTTCAGGGTAATCAACAGAGCCTGATTATTTGGTTAATAAACAAGTCTCGTTGTACTAGATATTGGACATTTTTTGGTGTTTAATTTGATCATGACTTTTTGCATAAAGGATTTAAACCTTCAACCCAAGCTACATGTTTGACTTGGTTTTTTTTTAATTTCTTTTTCGAACATTTTCATATGTTTGTATATTCTCACAGTGTGTAGGTTTTTCATTCTTAAAACCAAAACGAATAACTTCCACTAGGCATAGATTTTGTCATGCAGATATATAGGTTTTTTGTCCTGAACTTTTGAATAATTAAGATTGTTTTTAAATGTGTTTGTCGAACATCTTTTTGTTGAACTTGTATGTCGCTAATTAAGCATACTGTTCAACATATATTGAGCTAATAAAAAGGTATCCATCGAATAAGAGACGGTCATGCTTTGATAGCTCTTACTCTCTTACGTTTGGCATATGCTTTGAAGAAAGTTAATTTCTTTTGGAAATATAACTCTTACACAGGTTATGGCTTTTGAAAAATGAGTAGGAAAAAAAAATTGGTGTTACTTTTAAGTATTTCTCTATTGGGTTATATTTTAGAACCATGGATTGTTCTTTCGTCCTTGTCTTTGTCTTTTACTCACGTCGATGGATAATCAGTAAATTTACACTTTTGCAAATTGAAAAAGTTCCTTCTCCTTCAAATAAATTGGGTTAACTATAGGATCTCTATGTTGTGACTATTAATTGTGCATGTGTGATGTGTGGGGGTTGAAAGATAGAGTGGTAAGTGAGAGTTAAGAAGGTGCCATGTCCAATTGTTTGGGTCGGTGGAATTTAATTCGTGTAGTTGGGTTTTTGGATCTGTTTGGCTGTGTTTTGTTTGAGTTTCCTATATAATTGTTTGTCTGTTTTGTTTGTAAAGTGTGGGATTGCAAGTATTATGTGTGTGTGTGTGTGTGAGAGAGAGAGAGACAGAGACAGTGAGTGTGTGTGTGAGAGATTGCAGTAGTGGGTTTCTGTGTGAAACGTGAGAGATTGTGATAAGTGTGTTTGAGTGATTTCAATAATAATCAGTGAGTTTGTGTGAGCTTATCTCCTTTGTGTATTCTATTTTTTACGTGCTCCCACTACACTTTGTTCAAGGATTTGGAATTTGAACTTCAGTTATTAGTTGTGACCATGAATCTTGGATTTCGGTTTGCGGTATTCCTGTGTTACCAATGCGGCTGTAGTATTTGAAATTCGTGGACTAAATTTTTGGTGTTCGTGTTTTCAAAATCTGTTTTTGTTATGCTTCAAACTTAGTGGTCGCTATCACTCCAAGCTAATTAGTTCCTATTGCATAAGCACTACTCATCATATTTTTTTTGTGGTCTTTTGGAAAGTGTTCCTTGATTAGTATTTTTTGGAGTTATTTCAGTCCCGAAAGGCTTAGCTTTGATTTGTCACATAATTGGTTTCTATACCCATTTTGCATCAATCAGACATATAACTATGGTTTCTTGAATTCAGGCAGGGCATATGTTGTCTACGCTCCTGTTGTTTTTTGAATTGTGTCGCATATTTTGGGGGACTTGCCCAATGAGTTTAATGAAGATGATCATGATGCCAAAATATGGTAAGTCTGACTGCTTAATAATTAAAAAAAAATAAAAGATTAATCGTATGGGCTAGGAGGACCACACAAATCATGGATCTTTTACTGCACAAAAGTGTTTCACATCAAGAGTTTGGTGGAGTTTGGTGCTAGCATCAGGGCATTGATGCACTATTATGATGATTGTTTGCACAGTTTGGTGTTCTTAGTCATGACCATAGGTATTAATTGACTGGTTTGCCAATTGTTGTGTAACGGTCCGATATTTTTTTTAAAAAGAAAAAGAAATTTGATTTTATTAAATCATTCAAATTCTTTTAATTAATACTTTTGTTTGCATATATAAATATGTACATATCCATTTAGTTCCCAATTTCATTTAGTTTCTAATTAGCCAAATTGCTTCCTAACCAAATTCCTAAGTAGCCTAACTAGACATCATTTCTCTCCATCAAAATGTCAAATTCCCTTGTCAATCCATGCTTAACCATGTTTGCTTACCTTTTAAAATCAGCCAATGGTAGCCATACACACTCCCCAAATGCCTACCTTTAACCACTAAACTCATCCCTAACCTTATACCCTCTATTCCCCACTAGGTTAAGAACATAACTTTCTTTCCCTATATCTCACCCTCTCCTATTCCGAAAATAAACCACCCTTAACTCCTTGCTACTGATTTTTACTCCACACTTACTAAGCTTGTGAGAGAAGAAAGAGAAATTGAGAGCTAGGTAAAACAATAGAGTTTTAGGAGAGAGACACTCAAGTGGGTTTATTATACACACACCTCCACACTAAAATTCTGAATTTCAAACCTTCTCCTACCTTCTCATACACCACCAAGCTCCAACCGTTCACCTCAACGCCACCCCGTGGCCTTCTCTTCCGGTCGTCTTTTCCGTTCACGTATTTTCGCCAAAAATCTCATTTTTGCGCTTAGACTTCGGAGGAGAGGTAGAATAACTTTTCTCCACCTCCCCTAAGTATATTTTGATATTTATATGATATCTCCATTGTTTAGTGGTGAAATAAATCGAACCCATGCGCAAAAACCATCTTGACCGACTTATACTCTGTTTTTAAAAAAAAAACCAATTTTGCACTGGTACAGTGCCGAAAAGTGCTTCCAAAGTTACTCCAAAACTTGGTACCTAGAAGTAGTATTTTATTCCATTGTGTACAATAATGTTTTGGACCCCACTGACTTGTCTTCTACGTGTAACATCATGAACCAAATTGGAAATGATTTTGTCAATCCTGTTCGAAACCAGTTTTGTAGTATTTGTCCCAAACTTTCGTTAACATGCTGAAAAATTTAATTGCTGTGGAGTGTCTATGCCATGCATGATATTGATTTTGGTATTAACACGCGTTCCTTTCAAGTTCCAATATGTAAAGCTTGCAATAATGTGGAATGTGGATGCATGCTTAGTTAAAAGAAAATTTCTTAAACTGATGTGTTAGCTAACTAAATGGTAGAACTTATTATTTCATTAAAATAATATTTTCATGTTAGTAAAAGGTAGCAAAGAGTAAATGTATCTTATTTTATGAAAGTCTATGATCTTATATTTTTTTTTTTAAAGCAAAATGATGCAAACCTGTAAGTAACTATATTTCAAAACCCTTTCAGTGTGATTATTCTTGAAATTCTGTAAGTTAACTTTTATCTCAAGCTACCTACTAATAAATCTATTGATGTTTACGAAAAGTTAATTTTAATCCCAAATGAAGCTTAGCTAATATCATTTGTGTGTGTGTGTTAAGTTATAATGAACTCGGAAGTCACATGGACCAACTTTAAATATATATTTTTTCATGAATTGTGTTCCCTTAAGTGTATCATTATCACTTTGCTTCGCATATTGTGTTCAATCACCATGAAATTGTTATATTGTTAGATCGGACAAATAGGTTCCTGGGTTTGGTGTTCGTATATAGAATTCACATAGACGTTAAGTTAATGGGAAAATTTAATAAGAATTTCGGATGACATTTGATAAGATGGATGGCAGCCAGCCAGTGATTTTGAAAATGGAGAAATTGTGATTATGGATTGACAGAGATTCGGACCCTAAGTTGTGGCATTTTGTGATTACTCCATATTGAATTATTTGGTGATATAAGGGTGATTTGTATTATAGATCGAGTCACGGCTATATACTCCCGAGATTACAGCCAGTTCCTCGTGGGCCCAGTGGTACAGTCAGTCCTTGGGAAATTCATCCTTGTGAGGCGTTTGATGAATTCCAACTAAGTAGATAACTTAGGATTTTCATCTGGGCTCCCAGTCAGGGCAAGCAAAGAGGAGTTGAATCACGAAATGGCCATAGACTTGGTGGTTATTCAGGAGGTTGTTCTCTAGGTTGAGAACTTAGAAGAAAACATAAGCTAAAGGCTAGTTAATGAAATCATTTGTTTGTTATTTAATTATGTACTTTCTTTCAAATATGCATGAACTGTGGTTAATTGTAATGTAAAGGTTGGTAGGTAGGAGTTATCTATTGGGTGATTTATCACTCATGGTGCTGTTATGACCCTGGCATTTTACGCCAGGTATTGAAGGAGAAGGAGGAGCGTACTACTAGACGGAGGAGTTCCCTACTGAGCAGATAACAACAGAAGAGTGGGATCTAAATCTGAACCTCTAGAGATCCAACACCTCCTTTATTTTGTGGGACAAATGTAATTTAATTTTCCCAAGAAAAGTACTATGTTTATTTGTACTCAAACTAAGACAATTATGTTATTTCCGCTGATCCTTTTTATTTATATTAATCGTTTATTGAATGTTTTAAATTAATGCCTCCGAAAATCGGGGCGTTACATGTTGATTATGAGCTTGATTTTCATATTCATGTATATTGGTGTATGGCTTGGCTTATGAAACACATATTATATTTTTGGCTGATACAAATGTTGCTTATCAAAAAGGAAGGTTGCACCACTTACTATGTAATAACTGTGGGATTTGAAATTTGCGTGAGACTAGTTGCCAGTTTTGTTGGAGTTTAGATTATGAATCGCTAGATAGTTTTAGCCAATCCTTTGTGATCTAAGAATTAGGAATTGAATTTCTTTGTTGAAGGCCTAAATTATAATATTGGGAGTTAGGAGTAAGAAGGTTAGAAGATGTGTATCTTTTTTGGATGTGCTATCTTTAGATTTATCATACCTTCGTAGTTATGCTATGAAGTTTGGTTTCCGACAAGAGATTTGTGGACGCCCCTCTGGAGATTTCGTCGATTCGGAGTCACCAACCGGGTTTTAGCGGATTGTCCCCGAGGAACCGAACTCGATTGACTCGTGCCTCATTCAATGGATAAGGATTACCGGCCCGTCATCACCATACTATCTTAGGTTCGGGAGCTCAGTTACGAAAGGGGAAGGGTTTTACGGCACCCCTCATCGCTCGGTTCGAAGACCGGTCTCTACTTGACTTTTGTGGGATTACGTGAAATAGATGCAATTCAACCATGAACAAATACGGATGATAAGGGATGGGAAGCAAAATAACGATAATAAACACAACAATAATCTACAGTGTATGCATGAGAGATGTGGACTACATGAGTGATGATGATGGTGAATGAACATGAACTACAAATGACAATAAACAACAAGAGAACAACATTAGTACATGTTAAACAGAGATTGAAAATTGAAAATAGCATGAACAATACACAAAACAAGCTAAACCAATCTGATCCACTTTCAGTGGTTTGAGCGCTCAAACTCATACTCACTCACACATGCTTGTGATGTTTCTGTTGATTCTAATTTGATGAAAACATGGTTTGATCTCTGTTGTTTACTCAGAAACAGTACTAGAATGATTGAACAGAATCACATAGCCATGTATGCATGATTTAAAACCCACTTATAACCCAAATGAGATGAATAATACAGAAGGAATGAAGATTCAACATTAAAAGACAGTATTTCAGAGTATTCAATGCTCAGAAACCAAGCTTGGATGAGAATAACATTTGATGGACCAGAAGACAGTTTGAGCGCTCAAAGAGATACATTGAGCGCTCAAACCATCTACTGGATTTGAGTGCTTCTATTCCATTCTTCCTGCATTTGGATTGTAGGTGAGTTAAAAAGTGATGCATGATGATACACCTGTGCTTGAAACTTCATAAACATGGATAAAATAAACTTGAGGTGTTCACACAAGTGGAAATGAGTATTGGGGCATGCATAAGCATGATTAGAGTGAGAGGGAGAGAGGATCAGGTTGGCTTAAGCCAAACAACAACAACAACAACACACACACACACACACACACACAAACACACACACACACACACACACACACACACTGTATTATGACTAAAACAGAACACAAGGCTGAAATAAACTAAAAACAAACATAAACCACAACAGGGTTTGAGTGCTCAAAGAGGGGTGTATGAGCGCTCAAACACCATTCTGGGAGTATGGATTTTTGCAACTTCTGACAATTCTTTGGTGTTGGTATACACTGAAATCATTTCATTATTGTCCAAAAGTATGTGATACTTCTACTCATTTCACAAAACAACATCAACATTGGTTTGATGATGATCAACATCTTTCTTATGGCTTTTGGAGTCCTTGATCAATGATCAAGAGCAAAACAGAAAGATTTAAGAGAATATTGACCCAACAGAAGCCATGAGAAAGAAAGTACCATCATCAAACCTGGTCAGAAGCTACAAAACATGAGAGAAACTCAGACAGTTTGAGCGCTCAATGTACGTACATTGAGCGCTCAAGCCATCTTAAGCTGAGATTTTTGCAAGTTATTTTCTTGAACATTTAAGACCTTGTGAGTTCATTAGAGGTATAGGGGACCTCCCTGAACCTACTGGTCTCCCTCAGGAGAACCAACGCGTAACTATTACATGGTATTTCTACCTTTTTAGCTTTGATCAAGGCTTGAACTTGGGTGTTTGATGAATGGATGAATATTGACTGGGTTTGTGGGTGCAATGGGGTTAGTTTTGGACAGATTATGAGGAATGTGGGTTGGATTGAGTTGATTTTGAGTGGATGGTGGTGTATTCTAGTGAGAGAATATGAGAATCAAGTGGGTTTGGTTGGTTGAAGGTGATTGAGCTTCAATTGATGGATGCCTAAGGCTAAGAACTACTGGAGATGGAGTTTTAGAGAGAGAGGGTGATGGATCAAAGTGTAGTGGAGTGTGTAACCTCTGTAATAGAGGTGAATAAGTTGCTTTTATAGAGGAAAATGGGGGGGAAAGTAGATTAGTTTGAAATGGAGGGTCTATTAGGACAATTAAGGCACATCCTAGGGGCTATTGCACGCATAGGAGCAGCAATATTATGGCTATACGCATGCCACGCAACAGAATCTCATCATTAGATACACTGCTAGTAACAAACTGGACAGAGTTTGAGCGCTCAAAGTGCTTTGAGCTCAAGGGTTGATTTTGGTAGTTCAAGGGGCATTTTGGTCATTCGGGTTGGCTTGGGTTGTTTGAGAATGGTTTGGGGTGGTTTAGGGCAAATTCAAGCCTCATTCTCAACCTCGAGGTATGCACAGGTGGTTTTTCTCATCATCTAGAGTGTTTGATAAGTATCCCGGGTCCAAATCGGGGTGTCTACAAGATTATCGGAGTCCAAAATGTGCAAGTTATTTTTAGGGAGAGTGCCGTAGGCACGGGCAATTCGCTCTGTTCAACATCCTTTAGAGATTTGTGAGTTTACGTCTGATCATAAAAAGTTAAGTAAAAGTAGAACACGACAGAGGTTGGGATGAGATTAATTGGAGTGGCAGGGGAAGGGGCAGTTGGGTTGCAAACAGTTGGGTTGCACAAGCTTGGCTGACATATGTTTGGTCTGAGTTGGTATGCATGTCACTTGCTTTGATTTCTTTTGTGGTGTTCATTTTCGTTCGAATTCCATCTTCACTTTTCATCTGTGTCACTTTGGATTGCTTTTTTCTTTAAAAAAGATAATTTGAAACTTTGGTATTGAAGTTTTGAGAAGTGGTAGGGTGCTTAAGTTAACTGATTTGTCGCTGAAATTGTACATGAAAGATGGAATGTTGAGTTTAGGTTGCTTTTGATGGATTGTGTGATATTGTTGCTGCATCTCTATGTGAGGTGCAGGTATTACAGGATATGCTATTGTAATTGTGTGAACAGTTTTACACATGTGCTATCTTTATCTCCTGGCCTTCTATGGTAAATTTCATGTTTGGAAATTGATTCTTCATGCTTAATTGAGGTTTGAATGTTAATACAGAAATTACAGTTACTAAAATAAATGTTTTTTATGCTGAAATTACTGTAGAAGTTTGAAGTTTGGTACTGAAATTTATCGGTTTAAAGATAATTTGAAACTTTGGTATTGAAGTTTTGAGAAGTGTTAGGGTGCTTAAGCTAACTGATTAGTTGCTGGAATCATAATTTGTGTGTTTGATTTACTGTTTGAAGACTGAAATCCTGTTACTAATATGCTGAAATTCTACATGAAAGCTGGAATGTTGATTTTAGTTTGCTTTTGATGGATTCTGTGTTACTGCTGCTGCATCTCTTTTTGAGGTGTGATTAACTTATTCTATTTAGAGGCTTGAATCTATTTAGTGCATCGAGCCCAATGCTATGATTTTATCAAGTTGGTGAATTTCATGGAGTTTCCTTTATTATATTTGTTGCTAGAATTTGAAGATGGGAAACAATCACATCTTTGATTAAAAAGATACTTGATTAATATCATTTGGTGCCCAAGCGAGGTGAGCTTTTTTGATTGAATACTATCATGAAATGTACGTTTTTCATGTTAATCTCATTTTTTTTTTAATCTTCTTAATGACAGTAGGCTTTTGGAGGGACCCATTGTCTTCAAAGATCCAAAAGTACATTGGGTCCCCAGATCTCTAAAAAGGACGACGAGTCTTGCCATAAAGTACAAAACTTATAAGAAAAGAGAGAAAATTATAAAATCTCCTCTCAATATGTCACATTCATTCTCCATTTTGGAGATTTCGAGATGCTATAAAGAAAATAAAAGAACACATTTTGAACCATCACTTATGAACAATTTCACTTTAGCCCTTAATTTATATTCAGAGATGGAGCTAAGACGGTGGCAGGGTGGTACGTGCCACTCCTGGTCCAAAATATACATTTTTTTGTATTGCAAAAATTGTGTTGTTCTTCAAAATGTGTATATTATTTTTGATAGTATTAAGCATGTTGATGAATGATTTATTGATGAAAATGTAAAAAAATTGGTATTAAATATGTTGATGGATGATTAACACATGAGAACGTGTATCTTTTCGGATGTTATAAATAATTAACCTTAGAACACTTGTATTTTTTATACTAATTACTTATTCTACCCGTAAAGATAGTCTATTACCAAAAAAGGTTCAACTTTTGGATAATAAATCACTTTTCGGATAAAAGAATAAACCACCTTCGTGCATAATTTCTTATTTTTCTAGACACCAAATTAAAGAACTAACTGAGACTATTATTCAAAAATTACATGTCGTTTTATAGTGGACTATCTTTGTCGGATGGAGGAAATGAAAATATTAATTTTGAGTGACACCTCTAAATTGAATCCTGACTCTATCCCTATTTATATTTGCGACATTGAATGTTGAAACCCTTGAGGATTTTGGTTAAAGTACACCAGAGTCGGGGTCTGTTCGGTTTGCCCTGGCTCATTTTCTTATTTTTCGGAATGTTCTTGTGCCTAGTAAATAAATGGGTGTAGCCGGTAGTGTTGTTGGTGGTTGTTTTGTTTACCGGTTTTGGGCTGGTGATTTAATTTAATATATTTCTATCTATTTACCCAAAAAAAATTGGTGTAGAAACATTTTACAACTATTGTATGAGTTTCAAATCTCAATAAGACAAATAACTTACAAATCACTAATACTTGAATAAAAAGCATTTTTGAGTCTTTTATTCACTTTTTTAATATAGTGCAACTTCTTCTTTTTTGTTTGTTTGTCTTGGAAGGACGTTAGAACATAATTCACATGATGGGCAGGCTTGAGTGTTAACGAAAATGAAAGTGATTTTTTTTTATATATAATAAAACATCTCCCGAAAACATACCAGTAGAAACTCTATCGATGCACAAACACCGTGCCGGGCCGGGTTTATAGTAGATAATAACGAGATTTGTGCATTCCCAAGCCGAGCCTATTAATAATCGGGCTTCATTTAATATTTTTCCCTAACTCTAAAAAAATTGAGCTAGATTGAGTGGACTGGGCGGACTATCGGGCTAATGTGCACCCCTAGTAGAAACTACTTCTATTCTATTAATGAAAGCGAGAATTAAGAATCGAAACGCAAAGAGAAGGGATACAAACCGAGTTGGGACTTGGCGAGCGATGTGTAGCAGACCGAGCACCGATACATACCCAGAAAACACGCACATAATTTACCCATAATTTGAATACCAATAGTCCAGATTTAGTTGGATTGAATCGGGGCCATTGATAGTCAAATTCTGGATATTTTTTCTGGGTACTTAGACTTTCCCATAGCAGACCAGTAAGATCCTCCTTTTTCTCCTTAATTCTCTCCTTCCTTTCCTTCGGAGTGACTAATTTTTTTCCATCTCTAACCATTCCATTTCTTCTTCAAAATCATCCCCACAATTATTTAATTTAATTTCCCCATCCAAAAACTCTCTCTCTCTCTCTCTCTCTCTCCCTCCATGGACCCCACCAACCTCGTCGACCCACCACCCTCCACCACCACCACCCAAGAAGACCTAACCTCCCTGAAAAAAGCCCAACTCTCTCTCCAATCTCTCTCCCTAATCCTCCCCGCCACCTCCCTCCCTCTTTCCTCCCCCAACCCCGCATTCTCCCTCCTCCACTCCCCTTCCATCTCCTCCCAAATCTCCTCTCTCCTCCATCACCCCTCCTCCGGCTCCCCCGACAACCCCCTCTGTCGCTGGCTCTACGACACCTTCAACTCCTCCGACCCCACCCTCCAACTACTCGTCCTCCGCTTCATCCCAACCCTTTCCGCCCTTTACCTCTCCCGCTCCGTTCTCAACAACAACAACAACAACAACAACCGCCCTCCTCCTCACAAACCCCCCCTCGCCGGCTTCGAAGCCGTCCTCTTAGCCCTCTATGCCCACGAGACCGCCAACCGCAACGGCCAGTCCCTCACTGTATGCATACCCGACCTCTCTCACTCTAGCATTTACCACGAAACAACAGCAGCGACATCAACAACGTCGGCCAAGAAGGAAGCAGGAGGAGGAGGGGCGTCGTCGAGTAGTACGGAGTTGAATCTGACGGTGGTGTCGGGGAGTTTGGAGCCGCATGGGACGGTGAGGTCGACGAGGAGGGGGAGGATTGTTGGGGTGGCGTTGGAGTTGTATTTCAGTAAGATTTCTCAGATGCCTGTGGATTCAAAGATTGAGTTTTGTAAGTTTTGTAGGGTTTGGGCTGGCCAAGATGGGGACATGTATTATTGTAAAGAATATGGAGGTATGTTGCTATGCTATCCATACCATGTATCATGCATTCTCTTCTCTCTCTCTCTCTCTTCGAATTTCCAACTTCAATTCTTGTTCAGATCAATTCCGTAAGTATTTTTTTTTTATGAATTTTTCTTCATCGCGCGTGTTCGATTTTATATATCGGTTCTCATGATTAATGAACTTTCAATTCACTGTATCGTTTTCCTGCGATTTTCCGGAATTAATTTCCTAATATAATGGTTCGAATTGATCCACAGAAGAATCAGCTGATCAACAGGGGGATGAAGGAATCAAGGAAGAAAAAAATGGGGGAAAAGAGGAGGAGGAGGGGAGGATTCCACTGCCATGGGAGCTTCTGCAACCAGTTTTGAGAATTTTGGGACACTGTTTAATGGGTCCCTACACAAACAAGGAGGAGGACAAAGCACTGCATGAAGCTGCTTTTGGTGCATGTAGGAGTCTCTATGCTAGGTCCATGCATGATGTCAACCCTAAAGCTATTTTGGCAACTGGGAGCCTTCTTAGGCTTGGGCAGATGGCCATGGATTCAAATGACAATGATGCTTTTGATCCAACTGAGCTACCAAAGGAGAGAGTTCTCAGCCTCTAAGCTAGCTCTATCATCTTTCTTAAACCTCAACAATGATTGACCCGGTGTTCGTGGTGTGAGACTTTAACATTTGCTCACTCTTAAGTCTCAACCAGACAATTTCAACCCTTAATAGAGCCAGACAATATGAAGCTTTGCTCCGACGTTCTTTTTTATTAAAGGTATGAGAAATGCAACGACGATTTTTTCTTTTTTTTTCTTTTTTAGAAATAAAAGAAGGTATAAATGTAGTAGCATCAGTCTCGGATAAGCATCTGCGAACGGTGGGGTAGGGGAATTTTGGAATACTACCAATTAGTAACAAAAGTTCATTAATTTGGAGTTTTGGACTATCTCATAGTAAGTGTTCATTTTAAAAAGTTTATGTGTAAAAGTGTACTGATGATTTCTCCTCAAAGTACAATTATGAAAAGTTATACTCCCCCTGTTCCATATTGTTTGCCCCCTATGAAAGTGTGTGCATTTTTTTGGGTAATTATGAAAGTGTGTGCATTTTGCGCACAAAAAAATAACATGTTTATGAGAACTTTTTTCGAAAAAGAATTACACCAATTTAAAGAAAGTTTGTTGAAAAAAAAATTAATGCTTGTACATTATTTTTTGCGTGCAAAATGCACGCACTCCCATAGGGGCAAACAGTATGGAACGGAGGAGGGAGTACTAACTTTTAAAGTGTAATAATGATGTCCCAATACAAATTTATTTATGAAATTGAACCCTAAAAAGGTGCAAGGGAGTACATTAATTTTTGGCTTGTGTAAAATATGCTAGCGTTGGTCCTTGCAATTGAATTAGTCACCTTTTTTTTTTTTTTAACATAAGCAAATGAATTAATTAGGCCCTCACATTTTTGGCTTTGGAACAAAATTCCTCTTTTACTATAGAGGTTTGATATGGTCAAAAACCGCAGAGCAACCCTCCAGAGGGCGGATATCTCTAACCCTTCAGCAAGGTGGCCGCCGAATCCACTCCTCACATAAACGGCAACAAAAACCCACTGGGAGAACTATGTTGTTTTGAAGCAATAGCTTGCAGGTTTTTCCGAGAGTTACACCGACCGACCGACCGACCATACACCAAAAGAGTCACCTAACCGGGAGGTGGAGGGCCTTATCTTTTGTAGCATGTATCATTGTAAGACGAAATCACCACGGCTCAGTTTATTTGCCAATAATGTTATGTGAAAAAGTTTATCTTTAGAAAAGTGAAATGAAGTGAAGGAAAATAAAATTTACTTTCCCGTGAATATTAATTTGATAAAGGGTGTTTTTGAGGTGTAATTGGCAGGAGCAAGTTTTCCCACGACACACAATTCCTTCTTTTTTGCAAGATACATTTTGAGGGAACGTGAGTCCTAGTGCGAAAAATAATTTTGTAAGTCCCATTATTTTTCTTCCTGGTAACTGAACACCCCAAAACTTAAGAAAGTTGATTTTCCCATCATTTTCCATACTTTCTTGACAACTGAACGAGGTCTACGGGCATCCAAAGTCACATCTATCTAAGACTAAATACTATAGGCTAAGCTGGGAGCAGCCTTCAAAACCAACAGCTATCTGCTTCTAATTTGAAATAGTGCACAAAAAGAAGTTAGCGTGAAAAAAGCAAAGTCCCTTGACATTCACAAGAAGTGACAATATAGAACCATATTAATAACAATTGATTTGTGTCCACTTATTGACAACTGCACATTCAAAAGAATCGAAAGTAGAAACCAATCTACGGCATTAAGCATTTTCTTCCAGCATTAAACCAAATATTGTTGCCGAAGGTATAGCACGATCAGTTTCACAATCATACTAGTTGAACTGTATAGATGCAGACTTTCAAAAACTCCAAAGTAAAAGAAACATCGAATGGGGGAAAAGGTATCCAACATGAGGCATGCCCTGCATCTGAAAAAGAGCTAACCTCTTGTGAGAGAAGATCTCCACTAAACGCGCATTCTTGGCCAATCATTCGTAATTCAAATCATCGTCATTGTCATCAAGCTCTATTTCAGCTTCATCAGAGCCACCAAGGAGGGATATGAAGACCACGACTGCTACCAGCTGAGTTACCAGGAAATATTTGGCCC
Organism: Vaccinium myrtillus; assembly: GCA_016920895.1. Lineage (NCBI taxonomy): Eukaryota > Viridiplantae > Streptophyta > Magnoliopsida > Ericales > Ericaceae > Vaccinium > Vaccinium myrtillus. The sequence continues at coordinate 21,316,066 of CM029281.1, forward strand.
TTCTTTTAAATTTTCTCTCTTCTTCTGTCTTTTCCCTCTTAGGTTTGCTCTTGGGTTTTGAACCTGCATGGATAAAGCTGTTATACAAATATCCAGCAAAAAAAAAAAAAAAGAGCATGGACTACAGAAAAACCATGGACTTGGAACCGTAATTCAACAACCGAACATCAGTTCAGAGAAGAAAAAAGTAGGAATGTTTAGGTATAATGGTTGGGGAAATGTGCATCAGAGATTTTTTTTTTTTTTTTTGAACTGAGAATTACAGACTTTGCGTCTTGCAATGCTAAAATTTCCTATTGAGAAGGTGGTAGAAAAATGCAAAAAGTTTGCAACACTTAATTTCCATGGATGAAATTATCATCTATTACAGATTTCAAATGCAACGGAATCTGCATAACAATTTAAACTGCTTCAGTGTTCATAAAAACACAGAGGGATCTAACACCAACCATGGCTATCAAATGATAGGCACGAAAAATTGTGAACGCCAAAAATAAAAAAGGGAAAAAGTACGGAATTGAAAGTGGGAAAAAGACAGTCACACAAGGACAAAGAAACACAAACACGAAGTGCAGTAACTTTAAGTGGAGTGGAGATATGACGTGCTTAGATTGCACAGAAGATAATCCTTCCGTAAAACAAATGAACACTTATGGAGAGTGAAAGTGCAAAAATTTAGTCTACAATTTCTTTCTAGAACTGCAATCTTCAAATTTTCTTGTCACAATATGGAAGGCAGGGAGGTTACTTTCTCATCCACGTCTGATATTACTGTCATACAACTTTTCTGATAAGTGACAACACTAACACATGTCAAAAAAATTGCCTCCATCAGCTGACTTGCCAAACGTCTAACAAAAGGAAGTTTTTACCAAATAGCTAGCCAGGAACAAAGTCTAGCATAAAACCTATATACTTCTTCGTCAATACCAGCCAGCAATTATAATGGTGACCCATGGAAGCAGAGATTGCAGATGTCTGAGCTATGATACAAGAGCGGAAGAGCCCCAGTCTGCTGTATTCTACATTACCACTGGGGTAGTACAAGTCAAGCATTGTGTTCTAAATGGTATTTCTGTTTTGGGCAGCCAAAGAAATAACATAATTACTAGTACAACCTGTAGCCTAATTTAGCAGTGTGTCCAACAGAGCAGTATCGAATCCATAACCTTAAAAATGACTAACGAAGAAATTGACAAAAAAAAGCTACGAGTATCTTACTCCAACTTGACGCTCCTCCTGGTTTTGAAAACGATGACGATGGATATGCAGGGAATGTTGGAATAGGAGAGGATGAACTGGTTTCTATGAACTCCATCTTAAGCTTATCAGCATATCATACAAGATTAGAATGCTCCAAGAGTTTGCTTCGCAGCACCGATGTTTCCTACATCGCATAGTAACAAGCTTCAAACGATTGATCAAAGTAATTTTAAGTTTGAATGCTTTACCAATGTCTAACATAAAATGTTCCAATTCCATCAATTCAGAAAAGTTCTTGTTCACAAAGATCGGCAACAAAAGTTCATAGTGGACGACATACTTAGAGAAGTACCAAAGAGATCGTGTAGAATATCAATAACGGAATGAGGCCCAAATGGTGCATGTTAGACTGTAAATCAAAACATCCCAAACGTACATGGGAAGGTCCACGATAGTATTTTATATTTTCGGAAGAGGGTATAAGAATTTCAAGACAATGATTCTTTTGAAAGATAAAGCAAATGTTTCATGCAGAATTGAAGTCCAATAGCACTTAGACACAAAAGGAAATGATTGCTACTGAATTAAGTCTTAGTATCAAAACTTCATTAATTTTGCGATTGACGAAGTTAAACATTTCCAAAGTGCTCAAGCGTTTTCAAAGCAGATTTGGCTTGTGAAAATTTATCAGCAGCCCAGCCCTCCCCAAGCATCAAGTACAATGTACACATACATCTTGTCAATTCAATTAAGACTGAAGTTGCCAAAGCGAGCAATACTAAGATAAGTTTTCCATCGAAGACACCAACTGACGCAATTACCGTCACATTTGAGCCAACTAAGAGTTCCGAGAATATGTTGACAGCGTCCCTAATTTTAAAATCCTCCAAAGAATAATGCTAGAACCTTCCCATCAACACAACCACAATTTCTTTCCCATGGCCATGTAACCTATTTTTAAAACTTTGCACTAGGGGTGAAAATATAACAAACGGATCAGAACCGTCCAATAAAACGGACCGGAATTTTTAGGCTTTCGGTCAGTCTGGACCTGAACCGATTTCACCCCTACTTTGTAAAGTCCTAGCTATTCAAGCATGCAGCAGTTAACAACATTAGGTACCACTTTTTAGGCAACATTGTGCTCACGGTCAACCTTTCTATCTAAACAACAACTTTGCATGTCAACATCGTTTCCTTGTCACAAAAGGCCAATCAACACTAGCTGAATTATTTGTTCCAGAAGGAACCCATGGATAAATATGGAAGTTAGATAAGAACTAATATCATGCCATTTTATAGCTTGATTATATCCTTAAAGAACCACAATCACCTTCAACAAAGAACATAACGACCATGCACTCAACAAAGGGACTCATTGGTAAAGCTTGAAGAGTTAAAAGTGCATGCCCAAGGAAAACTGCATCCAAACTCGTCGGCCTGTATTAAAAACAACAAAGTTTTGAGAACATCAACTGTGCACCAATTTCAATTATTCTCATTAAACACAAGTCATTCAAAGTTTCTTAGAACATTTTGCTGTTACCTGTTCTCAACGAAGAAGGACTGATCTCCTAACCTAGTTGACAAAGCTCCATAAGCAATTGTTGCTCTTTTGTAGATCTATCAAACAAAACAAAAATACTAATAATGTACCCAAAAAAGGAAAGGAAAATTACTACAGAAAAAGGATAAACCAAGCCCTTTTGTTGCAGATTTTGAACATACCTCCTCTTCTCTGCGGTCAGCATTAGCCTTTGTTATTCCAAGCACTTGCTTCATAATGTGAATTTGCTTGAAGTACAGAAACTTTCCAATTGGCCATGGCAGGTCAGAATAGTATATCTTGTGTGCTGAACTTCCATCAGACGCCACCCAGAGTTCATACATTAGTGCGTCCGCAAGCCATGAGTTAACCATTGCCTTTGTGGCTTTATGGATACACATTCGGGAATAGAATGAACTTCAAAGTCCAAATCAGCAATTCCATCTTCTTTTAAGCTCTCAATAACCCCTCCCTTCTCGTTGTTATAGGCCACATAAGTACCAGACTCAACATAAGGAATTTGATCTAGCAAAATTCAAGTCAAGATTTCATTACAATGACTGCAGTTATGTTGTTAATACAAATTCAAATAAAATGGTACTGATTGCAGGAACTCAATAAAATGATACAACCTGTCAAAGCATGTCACAACTAGACATGAAACTATCAGTCTATCACACAAGAGAAGATAGAAAAGTAAACAAATCCCAAAACAACCAAATAGTAGCAGAAGAGAAGATAGAAAAGTAAACGAATCCCAAAGCCACCCCACTCACCAATACCAAAAAGAGAAAGGAGTTGGCTAAACAGGAGGAAAGTCCAAAAGTAAAAAAGTGCAAGACTCGCACTTAAAACAGTGTAAACCTATCTTCCTTGTAACAAGGAACCCTCTAGGTCAGGGCGACCTACTGGTAAACCCGGAACACATGCTACAAGTATCAGGTATGTCAAGACGTTGCGATTTGCTTCCCTGGAGTTGAACACAAAGACCTCCGGAATTAAATACTGGGTAACCTTGATAGGTAATGTAAATGACTCTTGATGCAATAAAAAAATTAAGCACTAGTTTTACCGTAGGAAAATTTGTAAATAACTGAATGACAACTAGATAGAAACATAAACCACAAACTTAAAGAGACAGGGAGGCCACACAGAGAATTTGATAAAATTAGATGACAAAACGGCATAATATGTACATACGTACTAAGTTACCCATTGTACGCTTACCATGTTAAGGAAATATCAAGTCATTCATCACCTTCACTCATGTGAAACCTTTCATGAGAATATCCGTAGGTAGATCGAAACAAGAAGCAAATGCAAACGGAATCAAATGCAAATGGAGAAACTTAGGCTCTGTTTGTTTCAACTAAAAATATTTTCCTGCAAGATGTTTTCCAATTTTCCTATGTTTGGTTGAACAAAATGAGAGTTAAAACATTTTTTTGGTAAAAAAACGTTTTCCATCAAAACACCAAAATAACTTACCCAATGTTACGGCCGTAAATCATTTTACAAACCTTGTCATCAACCCACTTTCTATTAGAATTGCCTTGCTCTGTACCAATGCAATCAACCCACTTTCTCTCTCTACAAATACCCCTCTCTAAATCAGCCCACCTTTCTCTCTCTGTCCTGGGGTCAGCTTCTCTGCCTGTGTGTATTCCTTAGTTCAGTGCTCTCTTTCACTAATTTCTCTTTCTGCTGTCTAAATGTGTATATTTACAAATTGCATCAGTGTATGTGTATATTTCTAAGGAGTAAAGGAGATAAGATGTACAAGAGCTAAAAAAAGGAGGTTCATGCAAACCAATGTCTCGAAGCACGGGACAGTATTGTTTTGAAAATTTCAGCCAAACACCCGAAAATAAAAATTTGGAAATTGTTTTACATGTGAAAGATAATATTTGTTGTAAACTATTTTACATCAAAACAAATGGAGCCTTTAAGTCAAGACCCCTCCTAACCTGATTTTTGGTATCATGTTAAGTTACAAAATGTTCTAAAACCTAAAGCAGATAGGAAGTAGACCCAACAGCAACAAGACAACAATAGATATCAAGCTCACCTAGATATACAGACGTTTTGATTACTTCTACATAGCCAATTAGCCATACATGATACTTAAGCAACTATAAAGATATATGTACACTGGCTACATTTAAATATGTAGAAACATATACTCATGAACATGTGTGTGTGTGTGTGTGTGTGTGTAGAGAGAGAGAGAGAGAGAGAGAGAGAGAGAGAGAGAGAGATTTAACCGGAATGAGGGTGGATTAGATTGAAAACCAAAGTAAAGGGGCATTGAGCAAACTTGAGGTAAATGTAAACAGGCAAGCAAGAAGGGCAAGCTGTAGGGAGACCGAAACATGGTTTCCTAGCCACAAGAGTGATTTCTCCTCCTTGTTCATCCATTTGTTTGCATATGAATGAATACGCTAATGCTGTCCACGCCGCCGATCCTGTAAATCACAGAAAATGAGCTTTGCTAAGCTTTTACTACTCCAGTATTTCTCTACAATCTTATTCACTCGATTGGAAGAATTTCTCAACCAGAATATAGAATTCCCAAGGGAAAGGAAATCTAAGACCCCTCGGAAACGCTAGGCTAGTCCCTGAAGCTTTCCCAAATCGCACTGCAGCTAAGATCACCAGGTCCAACACTCCACCGGAATTACATTAAGAAATTAATTGTTTTGAAAAGGCTGTCAGTATTACCAAAATCTTCTGTTCAGTTTTTCATCGAAATGGTTCTTCTCGGAAATTTTTAAAAAGTCAGATAAAATAACAACATAAAATAAACGTTTCATATATACTATATTTTTTCTTTTTGATCGTATTTTTTTTTTTTAAGACTTCTGTCCTAGTCAAAACCAATCATTAATTCCAAAAAACAAAAGAAGACGTAAACTTCAAAAAAAAAAAATTAAAAAGACAAACAAAGCACCAAAACATTAGGTTAACTCAAACAATCTCTAAATACGTACAAGTACTGTAATGGGATGAATAATTGGTCAGTTCAGGAGAATTAACCTGATAATTTTGAAGTACAACAATAACAATAATCTTGAAGTACAACATTGTCGACCCGGAAAACTCCAAGGCACATTGCTGAGCGGCGTTATGCCGAAGGGACCACATGACTTGGAGACTAGCCAGATAAACAATGGTTTTATGGTTCGACACGCCGAACATGCTAGAGCCAAGTACCTGACAATTTCTTTTAATCATTCGTACTAAAGCAGCTCGGCTAGACGTATGCCTCAACCATCATGTCACACGGCGCTAAAGGCCATATGCGATATGTGATCAAACTGTGTCATCCAAGCCTATGCCGAGCAATCCCCTCATGCCGAATAGTGTGACTCAAGTATGGATAGGGTTGACTCAACATGGGCATGGCACGTCAGATCAGTGGAAGACGTTCACGTAACCATTTGGGTTCTTATCAGCAACGTCAAGAGTGACGTCAACTGAACGGTACATGACATATGTCAGAGGATAATCAGGTCCATGTGTTGGTAACCGCCTCGATCACCATCATCAGGTGTGACATCAGCCGAGCGATTACCGTACGTGCTAGGCACGATGGTACTTGGAGGCCAAGCCAAGCTCTCCTTATAAAAAGTAAAGAGTACAGCCAGAAAGAGGTACACACATACTTCTCTCTCAAACCCTAAACATGAGTAGTTTCCGTACTTGGGGTTCCCGTAGTGAGCCAAGTGGCTACATCCCATAGTGACCTCCATTGTGGGACCCTTTAAAATCTTCGTTTGGGATCGGAACCATTCATTTTTTCAGGAATGTTGAGCACATTATGGGTATAAAAAATTGTGATCATAGGAGATTGGTAGACACACAATTCAAAAACAAATTTGTCTTACAGTGTATTCTCCAAATGATACTGGCCATCCATATAAATGGTACCCGAACACATGGCTACTAATATCCAATTAATTTGATTTTTTACATTAATGATCTACTCAACATTCCTGACAAATTGTACAATTTTGATCCCAAATACAAATTATAAAGGGCCCACAATTGAGGTCACTACTAGGATGTAGTGACTCGGATAATTACGGGTACCCTAAATCTACAGTTTCCTTCATCTTCTTCCTCCACTCACTAGACCATCAAAATATTATTTTGGACTTCCACGGTCCAATCTTGTAAAGACTAGAAAATTCACATTATATTTTTCGATTTGAAATTGGGGAATTGTAGGGAAATGTTTAAAGGTTAAGTTATGGATTAATGTGAGGAAATGGGAGAGTATGGGTTTGTGGGTAGCATAATAGTAACTAGAGGGAATTGTTGTGTAATTAAGTGATTTAGTAGCATATTAGGATGAGAGAGAGAAATGTCGTTTATTTTTCCCTCCCCCTAATCAGCTGACCCACTTCACTCCCTTCTCTCATCTCTCGGCTCCTCACTCCCTCACACTCTCACTAAAAAACTCACCAAGATACACCTTGTTGGAAAAAAATACAGTGGCAATCCGAAATTCCAAAGAACAAATTCCTCTGATATAATTATATATGAACAGATTACAACGAAACTGAATTACATGAACAGAAATAAACTAGACAGAATATGAAAACAGAATATACAAACAGTTTTCGGAAGGCCGAGTCGTGTGTAACCACACTCTCCTTAACAAAGATGTTTTCGCCTATCGTGGGTGTTGTAGGTTGACTCGATGTCTTCGTCCCAGGATACAACGGCTAGAACCACGACCATCGGAACACCACCGCTGGAAGCCTTGGTGAACTGAAACAAGTCTGCCTCTCTCTCTAAAAAATGACTTTCTGGAATGGAATGAGTTGCACGAATTTCTGATGATGAAACCAATACAGAGCTGCCCTTCTTATAGCTGGAAAAAGGAGCTGAAATCATGAATACGAGATTAATGGGGGAGCCTCCCCATTCAATAACGAAATGAATTTTGCCAATGAATTTCAGATCCTGTAACCACAGCCTTCAATCCGAATTTGAATTGGAATTCAATTCTGCCATTATCTCCATGAGGGAGTTACCCAGCGTTAATTGCATAACGTGTTGAATCTGTGGGGTGGTCTCGGTTGCCCCGGGAGACCCTCCGAGTGCCCCGGTTTCATTCACAAAATTCCAACAATCCCCCCCATGAATGAAAATTGGCAGGCACACTGACGCA
>CM029281.1:21326493-21671493 GCA_016920895.1 Vaccinium myrtillus
CAAGCATGATATTATATTTCAACAATCCCATATTGTTGAAGCAAACAAGGTGTAGTGGTTTGGTGAACTACTCCAAGTTGGACACTAGTTCCACCAAACGGTAAACATATTTACCACCTCGGTCACTATCCATCACCTTAATCATGTTCTTGCTCTCGAGCAAGGACACGCAGCAATATCTTGTGCTGCTCTTGACAAAAGTATAAAATACTCATTATCTCTCCATCACCGTGAATTGAATCAAACAGTTTAGTGCTTCTTTCAAATTATTGAAAAGAGGTCTTTGTCTCTTTGTTTTAACATTGGCAATGACTTGCCTATCCTTCTCATTCCGTAAATGAGAGGAACATGTTCCCGTAGGAACCACTGTCGGCACACCAAACAGTTGTGCTCAACATAGGTTGTGCAAAAGGGTTGCGTGCATTTAGTCGACTACTGGCTATGCACATAAAGCCAAGCACATAAGGCCAGATCAAGCCTACCACTGGCTGATCACAAGGCCGAGCACATACACTACATTAAACGAGCAGACAACACAAAGGACCCAGGCCAAGCAGTGTCACGACATAAGCCGATCAGACCACCCCAGAAGCCAATCAGTCCAATGTTAGCAAGATCATGGCCGAGCAGTGTCAAGGCATAGGCCAAGTAAACTGCTCCAGAGGCCGATCATCACTCCAATCCAAGGTCAGCCGCGCACGACTGCCTTAGGCCGTAGCCATCCAGTTTACCACATATTGATCAGAGGTCCAGTCGCGCACGACTAACCATGGCCGAAGCCGAATAGTAACCACATATCTCATCCGAGGTCAAGTTGCGCACGACTGACTGAGGCATAAGACAAACATTTTTTTCCTTCTGAGCAAATGCCAAACAAGCCACAATTACACAATTCTCCATATTGTCTTCCCTTTGAAATCTCTGTACGACATGTTATAAAATTAGACATGCAAAACAATGAATATCATGATAATCACTATCAGGAATTCAAAGCAACCTTTCATATTCCATAAATAAGAAAATCCATTTGATATCATCATAAATAGTCTTTGCACCATTGATCCAAAGTAACTGATCGAATGTCGTTGCAAAATGATCTAGCAGTAGCTGACTACCAACGTGGTCAAAGGAATGAAGACAATAAAACCATGTGTACTCTTTTTTTTTCCGTGATGTATACATATAAATTGCAAATAAAGATATTTAACAAAAATATCATTCACGCTACTGTGCTTCAAAGGGCTATGGTTCATCGTGTCACATAACCAATCAAAATTTCTTTTCCATGATATGTGCATGCATGTAAAAAAAAAAAAAACAGAACATAGAATACCGGCATACCAACAGTGTCCACTCCACATAACCATTCCATACCATCTGTGAAAACCAATTGCTGAAAACAACCAGCAACTAGATTATGTCCACATATGAGTAACAAAATATATATGCTGCTTTCCTCTCAAAGAATAAGCATAATTTTTTTCCCCATTAATATCCCGAAACGAATTTCCAAAGAAATATAACCGGACGAGGGGAATCAAACGGTTGATTCCCCATTTGAGCCCACGAACAGTTATTACCTTTCACTGCCTGAAACTGAAATTGATCCAAAAAATTAACACCAAGGCATGTCAATCAAACCGATCAATGTTAAGCAAACCGTTTGCCTTTCCCACATGCTAAGCAACGAGATATTTCCTTCAAAGATCACAAATGGTTAATGGGAGACATTGGTGAGGTTAACCGATCAAACACCAAAAACAGGTTTGAAAACTTGCGGTTTTTTTTTTTAATTTTTTTTAAATTTTTTTTATAAATCATCCAAGTCCATAAGCAAATAAATCAAACCTTTTACAGGCAAAGAGCCTAGTCAATAATCTCGTGTGATTATCTCTTGCCATGAACCGAAACTAACAGAAGTTAATTAGTAAAGCCAATTAACAATACAACTCCACTCTCCACCATTACAAAAATTAGGAATCTGGAAATCAACTTGACCTTTGGAACAATCGAAATGAACCATTTAACAAATTAATGTGGATCAAAAATCAAATAAAGATTTCCTCCACTGACCCATTTAACAAATTAAGAGATCAACCACCAAGTCAAATGGGAAATTATCAAACCTGTGTTCCCATGGAATACCAAACACGTAAGACCCTTTTTTCTTTTTCCCCCTTACCCGTAGTAGCATGTCGTCCATGCTCTGGTTAATTAGATCCGTATGATTACGCTACCAAACTCCTTTAATAAACCTGGCCGGAACACATCATCTGACAACTCGAATAATCTGCAACTAAAGTCTATTCTGCAACCGAACAGTTAGGGCCGCACAGAAATCATTTTTGGAATCCGATTGCCGATTGGTGATAAAAAAAAATCTTTGTTAAGCTTGTTGGAAAAAATACAGTGGCAATCCGAAATTCCAAAGAACAAATTCCTCTGATATAATTATATATGAACAGATTACAACGAAACTGAATTACATGAACAGAAATAAACTAGACAGAATATGAAAACAGAATATACAAACAGTTTTCGGAAGGCCGAGTCGTGTGTAACCACACTCTCCTTAACAAAGATGTTTCCGCCGATCGTGGGTGTTGTAGGTTGACTCGATGTCTTCGTCCCAGGATACAACGGCTAGAACCACGACCATCGGAACACCACCGCTGGAAGCCTTGGTGAACTGAAACAAGTCTGCCTCTCTCTCTAAAAAATGACTTTCTGGAATGGAATGAGTTGCACGAATTTCTGATGATGAAACCAATACAGAGCTGCCCTTCTTATAGCTGGAAAAAGGAGCTAAAATCATGAATATGGGATTAATGGGGGAGCCTCCCCATTCAATAACGAAATGAATTCTGCCAATGAATTTCAGATCCTGTAACCGCAGCCTTCAATCCGAATTTGAATTGGAATTCAATTCTGCCATTATCTCCATGAGGGAGTTACCTAGCGTTAATTGCATAATGTGTTGAATCCGTGGGGTGGTCTCGGTTGCCCCGGGAGACCCTCTGAGTGCCCCGGTTTCATTCACAAAATTCCAACACACCTCAATACCTTTAATTCTTGACGATTCAAGAGCGCTGCGTGTCCAAGCTCAGGGAGGCTTGTATCTCGGTGGATTTGGAGATTCAAAAGCTAGGGTTTGTTGGGTTTTGCTCAAAATCCTTTGAGGTAGGGGAATTTTCTACATCTTTTAAGTGGTTGTGAATTGTGTGTGTATGCATATCCCTTGTATTGAATCAATCCTTTGAGATTTGTTAAAACTCCTTTGAAAACCTAATAGTCAAATTAGTTGATATTCGCCTTGATCTATGTTTCCATTTGGTTTCCCTTTGAATTAATTGATGTAATCTTTTCATTGTGTGTTTATTATTTGAGACCTTGGTTTGGGTTAGTTGTTACTCGTTTGAGTACCCACCGAATGTGTTTACGTGTCATAAGTTAGAAATGCCTTGTTTATTGTCCTTCCTTGTGGTCTTTATCTCTTCTACATATAACTTGAATGAACGAGCTTGTGACATGTAGAATTGACCCCTTTATTTTCCCATTGTATAAATTAGAAAAGTCTAGTGTTGTGTCTCAACATGATATCTCCTTCTCATGTGCATATCATTTGTAATCATCTGAAATTTGTAGAATGTTTCTTATTGGGCTAGTGTAGCTCAACCCTTCCATTTTTAGGTGCAAACCAAGGATCATGAAGTGAAGTGCTTGACGTGCATTCATTGGGAATTTGACAGCTGCATCGGGTTTATTTAAACATCTCATAAAAACCTGATTTTTGGGTAGAAGAATTGTAGCTTTATTTATTACTTATCTTTGACTTGGATGAATGTACTAAACCATAAAGCTTGATTCATTTTTTTTATTGGGACTTGGGCGATGTAACCAAATGACTATACTTTTGGAAGATCTCTCAGTACTTTTCAAAGAGTCTTATAGCACTTATTGCTTTCGAAATGAATGAATGGAATTATGGGATTTTATTGGGAAATGTATATTACACTAGCATGAACCCGTGCTATGCACAGAGATCACAACACGCTGGATAAAAACAGTATTTAAGAATATATTTAATCAAACTATGTATGTTTATTTCTCTTATTTGAACATAAAATATATTGGTGTTTAGCATTCCGTATCTGTTCTCCTAAATTGAAAAACACTGATAAAATTGCCCAACAAAAAGTATTTACACTGCGCCAAAAAATTACATTTTGCAACTTACAAGCCATTACATCTTAAAAGTAAAGCAAATTCAATCTACTACTTTAGTTTACTATCCACTCTCTTTTTTGTGATATGCTTTTAGTGAAATGATTCTTTTTAAATTTTAAATTTTATTCTTTGAGTGTGACTAATTAATTTTGAAGAGCATATAGGTTTTACTTTTTCTTTTCATTTATGGCACCCAAAGAGAGGGGAAAAATGATTTCTGACACCTAATAAAAAAGAATGAAAATATCCGTATAGTAATTTGCTTCTTAACTAAAAGACCTAAATTAAAATCTTTATTCAACATATCTCTCAACAAATAAGAGTAAAGTCAGAGATTAAGAACAAATTTTTTTTGGCCAAAAAAGATGATAATTTTTAACTTTACAAAACATTATATTTTAAATACGTAGGCAATTTGTGTTTGTTACCGATTGTCACTGTTAGGTTATCTTATGGATATCGCTTAAGATGAACTATAATGACACATAATTATATGCCTATGACTTTTTGAAACATTTTCTTCTTAGGTCGATCATCGAGTCTACCACGATAGGGGATCCCATTTTTTCCCTCGAGTCCCAAAAGACTTGAGTGATCGATCCGGTAGAACAACTCAAAAAATAAAGAAGTAAATATCTAGTTCTATATCCATACTTACATAATCCCTTACGAGTAATGGTGGAAACTTTTAAATGTATTGCGGTCCCACCTTCACTTGTGAGATGGATGTAAGAATGAACGTACATTTGTTGGAAAAATTACAGTGGCAATTCCGAATTCCAAATAACAAATTCCATTAATATAATCATAACAATAACAGAATACAATAAGCTTACATAAACTGGAAAAATTACAGAATCGAAAACGAGATACAAACAGTGTTTAGGAAACACGGGCCGAGTCCTGTGATACCACAGTCTCCTTAACAAAGATTCGCCGCCTACCGTGGGTGTTGTAGAATGCACCGGCGTCTTCGTCCCATGATAAAACGGCTTGGACCACGGCCAACAGAACACCGCTGTTGACTGCCTTGGCGAACTGAAACTTGCGTCTGCCTCTCTCTCTCAAAACTCAATTTCGGGAGTACAAAGTGATGCTCGAATTTCTGGTGATCAAACCAATTGGCAAAGCTGCCAATTTATAGCTGAAGGGGGAGCCTCCCCATTGAATACGGGAATGAATTCTGCCAATGAATTCTGCAGAATAAAACTCCCACGCAATAATGTTGCACTTGAATTCTGGAAGAAAAACTGATGCAGAATTTGAAGGCCATCAAATCTCATCATGGAGGGGTTAATTCGTGTAATAACTAGCGTATATGATCACACGCATCTCACACTTCGTGGGATCCCTTCGGTTGCCTCGTAAGACCCTCCGAATGCCCCGTTTCATTCACATCAAATTTCCAACAACATTAATATCTGTCACTCTTGTAGCTTCTAATGGTTTATCTAATGTGAGGAATATATCTATAATTCATGGAATGATGACTCTATTCGCAATTTGCAAAACATAAGAAAATACCGATTGAGTTCATCATGCACAATTTATGGTTAGTTGCTTTTCTTGGATAGTCAGATGTTGGCAGATAATCGTCAACTACAAAAAAAAAAAAAAAAATACACCCTCTGTTGCATTTTTTTGGATCTATCTTTTCATTTTGGTCTTGTCCCCAAATAATTGATCACTTTTCATTTTAGGTTGTCCAAATTTACTAGTTTTCCAATACTATCCTTGTTCAGTGTTCATAGACAGATACATTAAAAAAATAGAATCAAAGAGTATTTGTTTGAAATTTAAAATAAAGCGTAATGATTTATGTCCCCTTAAATAGTTGGATTCCCAAAGAGGGACCGAGAAAATGGGACCGAGGGAGTTAAAAAATACATGTGCGTATATAACAAAATGGCTTCTCATGATCTTATGGATAAAAGGTAGACTTGAATACCTTCCAGGATTCAACATGCACCAAAGCCCCACTAAGCCATACTTGGGCATCTAACCAAGTGTGGTTTGTGTCTAGCATGTTATTTAGTTGGAAAACAACTCCGTCACAAAGGTCAAAACATAATTCTCATGCTGCCTTTTCACACAAGTTATTGTAGATGATGACTGCTTAATTAGTTTTTAATGGTATGCTCATTGATGTTGCAAACTGCAAATGATCTTCTACTGATTGGAAAAAATAAAAATGTTGTTCAGCCATTTCAATACAAAACCAGATGTCACGTTTATCATTCTGAATCTTTATGGGCTTGAAAATTTTTCTGGTAAATCCACAATTTTGTATTAACATCAACCTAGGCAACATGCCATTTACGCTTCTGATCAGTCTCGAAAGTTATATTTTACTATTTTAGTTTGCCATTTTATGTAGACGGCTGTGAATTTGAGCAGTGGCACTGCAAGATGCGGTGATGAAATTGATCGAGGCAGAGTACCCATGACCAAACTGATCAATGAATGCTAGGGCATCGTCAACCGGTTGTTCAACATAGGCGATCTGTGGTCTAATGGCAGCCTCGATGGTACTGTTCAAATCCATGTCCACGAACTCGTCTAACAGGATTCGATAAGTCCATCCATGCACCCTTTGACTTGTTTAGGACATCTTTTACAAATGCCTAGGTGGTTGCTGCCCTTGTTAGGCTCTCCGGCAAGGCCTTTTGTTCCAATTGGGACGGGCCTTGATGGCTACCGCTTGCAGCCGCGTAGGATAGAGATAGAATCAGTGGTAGCCATGGGAGAATGCTACTGGTTTTGGTCATTCCTAACTCACTGGCTTGGTTCAAGTGTGTGTGTGTGTGTGTGTGTGTGTGTTTATTGCTTGAGAAGATAAGAGGCAAGTGATGGCACATGTTACTTACAGAAGTATATATATGTTTAGTGATGGATGATCAGCCAGGGCCGGCCCTGACCCAAGCCTGGCAAGACCTCGGGCTAGGGCAACCAAAAAAAAAAAAAAGTAAGTTATATATAAATATTAAAAGTTCCCAATTTATTACCAAAGTGATGCCCTGGCGTAGTGGTCTCTGGAAAGTTACTAACTCCCGTGTGTCTCAAGTGTCCCGAGTTCAAATCCCATCCAAGGCGTCCCTCTTTTCTTTTTCCCCCTTTTTTGTAGGGAAAAAAAATTATATAGCATTAGCCCAAAACCACTTTAAGCCCATTGAGTTTAAAATAAATATAAAAGCTCAATATTCTACTCTTAATTTTGGATAACTTAAAGTACAATGACTTAATCGAAGAATTTGCTTAAAAAATGGAGGAGCCCAATATTCTACTCTTAAGGAGAAGTTGTTTTGTTTGAATCGGATCGTGCTAATTATAAAGCATCATCTGATTTGCCGGGGTTACATTTTGATTTTGAATTTTTTTTTAATGTTATTCAAACTAAAAACATAATAATATAACCTCTATTTTGTTTTGTTCTTTTACTTATGGTTTTTTTTATTTTTTATTTTATTTATGACTTACTAGTATAAAGGCAACCAAGCTCGGGATTCGACTAGGGCAACCCAAACGTTAGGGCCGGCCCTGTGATTAGCAAACACCTAATAGAAGAGTCCTCCTTCGGCGGTACTTGCACTGTAATAAGAGTACTTAACAACGTGAGCACTATAACGTTGGGACCCACAAAAATGATCGAAACCGTTCCCTTTTGGCCTTTTTACATGTCGACAAGAAAATACCGATCAAATTTACTATGCACTTTCTAGATCGACCACACTTTAAGTTCATCTACAATTGTCCTCCCCCCTCACTAAATTCTACTAATTTGTGATTGTTTGAAACAGAGTGCTTGGTCAACAAATATATCTGAACCATTGATTGAAGAAATGGACGGCTCGGATGCTCACTACACGCCTGTAGTGAGTCCGACCGCCGCCCTCCAATGGCTACTACTAATTTCCCTCTATGGTATGTTGTTACTGCAAAGGCCTTGTGTCCTCTGCGTTCGAGAAAAGCATAAGTCAATTGGCGCGTTCCGCCTTGTTCGAGAGCCTAGCCAGGGTTGCATCCACCAAGGTTTTTGTCAAAATGCTCCACAGAAATGTCAAGGGTACAGAGTATCAAACAGTTATAAATGAATGCTTGGAATTTACGGATAATACCGAGTACTAGGTTAGGACATCGGTTCAGGAGCTCGATTACATGGGTGGTAATGAAACAATGAGTCAGACAACTTCTGGACTCACTTGAGCAATGTGAACATCAAGATAGCTGTTTACAAGTCTTTTGGATTTTGGTTTGAACGGTAAGATTGAGGCCGCTGGTAGACCACAAATAGATTATGCTGAGCAAATGATTGACAATGCAAAAGCACTCATCAGTTTGTTTGGCAAGTGAGTACTCTGCCTCCGCTAACTTCATCGCATCCTTTTTTTTTGGTAAAACTTCATCACATCCTCGTGCAATGCCACTAGGTATCCTTCAGTATGTCTTCAGCCTCTTTGGGGCTATTCTATCCAACTCCACCAAAGCATTGATCAAGTGGCAAAGATCGCCTTGGCGGTCAGCTTGGCCAGGGCTAAGTCAACCGAGGAATTTGTGAAGGTGACAAAATTTGAGGGATTGTAGGCTACTGAGGAGGAAGTTGTAAAGGATTGCTTGGGCCATATCAATGATAGTGTGGACCAGCTTAGTCGAGTTGTTTAGGAAATTGAGCACATCAACAGAAACAAGGGTGAGAGGGATGGATATGCCGCGCGAGCAATTTGCAGACAATTGTTGGTGCCTCAATAATTGATGGAAACAACTCCTTGGATGGGTTTTAGTGCTAGAGGTAATGCCTCAGCTATGGGGCAATTTAATAGTTTCATAAAAGTCACAAGTGCACTAGCTTTGTTTAATCAATTTGCTTTCAAGAAAATAGAACTTCCCAAGAATTGATAACTCTTTTGGTAGTTATTTTGGTGGTTTTGGCCTTTGGATATATGATATTTGTAGTGACTGTTTTGTTCAAGCTGATTTCAAATTTGTTCCTAATTCTTAGCTCGATGGTGTCTTCAACTACTAATCTTTTAGGGGAAAAGATATAGGAGTAAGATATAGGAAGTGATTCAGATTTAGGTGAAAAGCTATATCCGGTGAATATAGGCGGCAAAGCTTTGCTAGGGTTCACAACCCGGTAATTTACAAAACTAAACTTGCCTTGTTCACCCCCAAAAAGAAAAACTTGTTCACCCCAAAAAACAAAAACTTACCTTGAGCGCTGAAGTCACAATGTTCATTTACCTCTGCAGTTGAGCGCCGCAACAAATGGAAAACTTCCTCATGCTGATTGGGAGCACTCTCAAACTCTAGAACAGTGAATGGCAGGCGTTTGGGGTTGGCCAAGGAAGATTTGTAACTTGGAAATTTGTAAATTACCAGGCTGTTAATTTTTGGCAGGTATTTTTTTTTTTTGGGTTAACTAGGCATGTTGAGTTTTGCAATTACCGAGCTGTAAACCCTAGCAAAATTTTGTTGTATTGGGTGCATTGATTTCCATTGATTAGATATGGGGCATAGTTTAGCTATATCTGGTGGAAAGCTATATCTGGTCTGAAGTTGCAGTCAAACCAAAGTAGGCATAGGCAACATACCTTTACTTTATCTACTTGGGTGATGTTTTGAAAAGAGTGATTCTATTTCTATATGAACAAAAAATAAAAGTCTCTTCAGTCCCATTTATCCTTACACCCTTCTAAAGAGAATCAATCATTTTGATATTTGGGAAAACCCTTTTTCATTATCCCAAAAGCACCCTCCTCCTCACAGCAGGATTTTAGCCTGTGAACACTGAATTGTCCTCTGCTTTAGCTTCAGATTCTTCTGATTTTCCAGAAACTTCAATATTCTCAAGCTTTGAAACGCGAAAAATTGCTAGATTGGTATCCCCTGCAACAAGAAATCCACGTAAAGCTAAAAACTTTGTATGATAATCAAATTTTTTTTGGTAAGTTCAGATATTATCGCAATAAACAAGGAACAAAACCACCAGGGCATACCCGTGAAGCCAAGCTAACAAACTAACTCAACAACAAAGTCAAGAAAGCAAAAATATGACCACTATTCCTATCTCCGTCACAAAAGGAGCAAGACCCCTAAACTCATTGCAAGGGAAAGCCCTACAACATACAAAACCAACACCAAAACAGAGCCCAGACAGCAGACTAGCAAAACCTTGTAAAACAAGCCTCATGAATCATCGAGAATTTTACAAGATATATTCCAGACCATATACAACTGTTGATAATCAAATTGTTTTAAGCATCAGTAAGTTTTGTTTGCTTGATTTTTAAAAAGCATGAACTTCAATATGTTTTTTATCACATCAAAAGATTATATGCATGCATGTGTACAGCTACCACACACACACATCCATATTCAGCAGGCCATTATATTCCACACCTATATATTGAAAGTTTAATGTTCTAGAGAATATAAACATGCTTTGTATCCAATTTGTTTTCGGAAAACATCTTGAGCTGATTGATTCTGCCACAGCAGCTGGGGACTAGAAAATATTTTGAGAAACAAGGACTTTCTACATGCTCAAATTGGGAATTTATTTGCAACTAATATAATATTTTTTGGTTTCCATCAACATGTAACGGTTCTGCTATACCATCTTCTTCTATCACAACCACGTTGTAAAGAAAACACTAAAACACAACTATCAGGTTTTGAATATCACAAACCCCAAAATAGCAGATTTTGTAGTTTTTGACTTTAGAGGAGTCCTTTTTAGCATACAGGTTTATTGGAGCTCCATTTTTCGTTCTTCTACAAAAAAAAAAAAAACTCTTCAAGGAGATAGAATGTGTTCTTGGTGCTTTCTTATGACAATGAGCTGATATGAAACACTCTGGTGCAAAGGTGAGTTGAGTGATATTTTATGTGCCTAATAACGAAGGAGGCCCTATACGTGTTAAAACTTTAAAGGTACAGAATCTAATACGAGATGTTCACGGGCTTTAGATATAAGAGGCATTTGCAGGCCGCTCCACTTTGTGGAGGGCTTGCACCGCGCACTCCAGTAGATTTTGGAAAAAGTATTGCACGCTCTACTTTGGTTGAGACTCTAGTGATCTCTCTCAACTAAAGGCTATTTTGGGCTGCTTGCAATTACAGGCCGGTCCCCATGTGCCGCTCCACTTTTTTTTTTCTTTTACTTTTAATTAATTTTAAAACCTCAAATCCTATGAAAGTCCTAAACCCTAGGGTACCCTATGAAAGTGTCTAAACCACTAAAAACTCTATAATTGGAAAGTGCACCATAAGTGCCTAAGCCCCAAAAAAGAGTGATTGACCGTAATGGAGTTAGCGGTAATTAAAAAGAATGATTAGAGTTAGTGGTAATAAATATTTGTTTTTTGTACCGGCCTGTAATAAATCCTAGATATAAAGGCTAATTCTCTATGGGCCAAGTGGGTGCACACATATATAATCGAAATATCAGAGCTTGTGGAGTGTGCAGATCCTAGCTTATGCTTCGGGGTTACTAGATAAGTTCTCAAACTCACTGGACCGGAAAATACCAACCAATTAATTATCCAAAAAAAAAAAAATACCAACCAATTGTTAAGTACATCATCGGGGATGGTAGGGACACCTTCTGGTGGAATGACAACGGGCATCCACTTGGAGCTTTATCTTAGAAATAGGTGGATAGAGTGGCTATGAATTTGGGCAGATCTTTAAGAGCCAAAGTATTTCTCCATTAGTGGGCAGGGCTCCTGAAATTGACCTAGGCAAAGAGATAGGGGCCATTTTGGAGATCAAGATTCGCGTACTACACAAGTTCGATTTTATTTCTACATCAGATAGAAGGGAAACTGATACGTATACTTAAACATATCTTAGTCTTAAATAAATTATTTTGTGTGACGGTACGATTCATGATGCGATATGCCATACATGACACCATATATTTTGTTACTGGACCATGTTATATGGTTGAATTCCTAGAATTTTGTATCATCAATTCCTAGAAATTTTTGCTTTACCATATATTTACTCTTATTAACGTATAATGATTTGCGATATGTATGCTGATACGACACGTAAATCAAGAAATCTCGACTTGATACTTATCTTGTTTTGACATCTTTGGATAGGATGGAATTGGTTCCTTCTTCCCATGGGCAGTTCTTAGTTAAACCTGTTTGGGAAGCTTTTAGGGATAAGAAAGATATTCAACAATGGCATTGGTGCATGTGATTTGGCAAAAATGTTCTTTGATGGAGCTTCATAGAGTGGCTTGCCATTTGGGGAGAAACTCACTTTGTTGTGCCATAGGTCTGGAATCCATCTCTCCTATAATTTGAGTGTCCTTTTTCTGCAGTTTTGTGCAATATAGTGCTTCTGGAGAATCGAATCACTCGAGGGCCTTTTCAGTTTGATCCTAAGGTGAGAAGAGCTCAGGTTCTCTCAACAAAGGAAAGGGAAAGGGTTTTAAAAACCAATTTATAAGCTCTGTGTCTTCATCTATACACTTCATTCTTGAAAAGAAGGCTGAGGATGAGAACTTGGTTAGGGATGCTCTCTTTGCTGAGTTAGAACAAAGCTGTGCAATTTTTTTGGTGTAACGTGTACATTAACCAAAAGAAACAAAATATCTAAGTTGGGGCTCGATACACGCCTCCATGGGGCAAACAAGATGATGGTTGAGCAAACCATTCCGAACAAGTAAACACTTCAAAGCCAGAAAAATAATATGCTATGTTAAGACCGTAAATTAAGACAGTATAGAAACAGACCCTTGGAAGATGGAATCCAACTCTAGCTTCTACTTAGAAGACTTTCGGGAAGACTTCTGAGGCAAAATGAATTAATTTACCAAAAGGGAAAAAAAACAAAAATAGAGGCGTAATGCTTTAGTCTCATGGTGATTTCAAGTGGAAAAATAAACCAAGTTAACAGGGACAAGTTAGAGAGTTTACCAAATGTGAGATAACTTCCCGATGATATTGGAGCAGCAACACCTGGTTTAAGCCGTTTTTCGCCGATAAAAGTACCATTTGTGCTGTCCAAATCAGTGACCAACAGAACCCCATCCTTCTTTTCAATACACGCATGCACACCTGACACTGTTTTTAGGTTCAAAAGAAAAATCCAAATGAATCGGGCTATAAAAATGAAAAGTACCAGTAATACCTGAAGGGAAAATTGTTGTTGGTTTAAATCATATCCATAATTTTTCTGAGTACCAGATTGTGTTAATTTTTGTTTGTCAAATTGCAGATCACAGTAATTGAAAGTTCTGAGTACCTGTTGCGACAGGAATAACGATATCTGCTTTCTCTGGTAGACGCCCAATGGTCACTATACTCTGAAGAATCACCACAACTTCCAGTTAAAATGGTTGCATAAATTAAGGAAATCAGTACCAAAATACAGAAAATGAAGAACTTACTGAAGCTATTTCAAATGCACCTGGCATTGAGACCTTAAAACCTATGTGTCTTGTGTCTCCATCACCTATATAGTCCAATTGAAACACAAGCATCATGTACTATTATGCCTTAAATGGTAGGCACAGTTAAAGAGCAAAGAAGCTATATCCAAATGGTATTCCAAGAGAGTTTGGAACGTGAAGAATGAAACACATATAATTCTGAGTCATTATATTTAAAATACCACAGCAGCGACTTCGTGCATATTGCCAATATTTAGGTTTGTCTTTTGTCCTACCCCACCGGCCCACCCATACCCATGATAACTTGGGATCACATAGGTACTGTTATTGTTGTTGTACAGCAAAAAACCACAGAAGAAAAACAATTGTGTTATGTATTGACTATTGAGAACTAGAGCACCATGATTAGTTTTATCTCGATATCAAGAACAGTTTCAGAGTGAAAACGACGAGAGTAAAACCCTTCCAAATTATGTGAAAATTCATAATTGCCAGACCAAGCAAAATTTGCATCTGGAATATGAAACAATTTTTTTTTGGAGTAGGAAGTGATCCTCTCTGGTCCCATACGTGGGACTAGACTTTTGCGAGCCTTTAATTTTCACTTCGGCGATTAGAATCAATCATATGTGTTAGAGTTCTTTGAAAACATTCATCTTATAATATATAAATTAGTGTTGGGGATTTGACACCCCAGTCTCACCAGCAACGGAACTACGGAAGCGCAATAAAATAATGATAAACAATCAAGCACAAATCACACAAGACACTATTTTACGTGGTTCGGCCTCAATGCCTACTTCCACGGGAGAGAGAGAGAGAGATTCCACTATATTTGGAAAAATAGAGAATACGATGTGATGTGAAAAAACTATACCCAAAGAGCACCTAACAGTTTGGCTCTATACAATGCCCCACACTCTATTTTTCCTCACATTTTCTCCTCTCAAATCCACAACCGGAACGCACGGCAAACCCCCCATGGGCTGCCCTCCCTCGTGCCCTTCTCCGTTGCTCTTCTTTCTCACTCTTCTCATCTCATGTCCTGACTGGTGTGCCCGGCAAACCTCCCAGGGGCTGCCCTCTAACCCACACGGCACACAGCCCTCTCTTTTGTTTTCTGCAAAAAACCTCAGAAAAAAACTGTGTTATGTATTGACTTTTGAAAACTAGAGCACAGATGATTACTTTTTATCTGACTCTTGAAATTCAAGAACAGTTTCAGAGTGAAAATGCATCTTCCAAAGCCAAAACCCTTCCAAAACCATGAACATTCATAGGCAGACCAATTGGTCAAAATCTGCATCTGGAAATGAAACAAGTCATTTATCATCACCAAAACAATTCTCATTCCAAGGCAAATTAATGCCATTCAAAATTCTTCCTTTCTTTTTTTTCCAATTCCCACGTACACACACACACACCATGCCAATTATCATCACATTTCCACTTTCATTTTCTTTTTCCAATTTCCAAAGAATTTCACATTTGCAAAAAATCCCAACAATTAGCACATTGATCAAACTCATTTAACTCAAGATAAATGTGTTGCCATCGTGTGTTGGTTGATATTCGATTGTTGATATCACGAACTCTAAAAAAGAAGGTCTCCGATCATCAAATTGGGCCGAAAAGAGCCTAGAAAGTGCAAGAGGATCCTCCCCCTTTGAGAATACCAGCAATATGAAAAATGTGCAAAAGCAAATTATGTATGGGGCTTGTTCAAGATTGTATAATCAGAGGGAAAAACTGACCTACAGGTTCAAGAAGCCATCTTTCTGCATCACCTGTTTCTGCAGTACTGGTCTGAGACTCAGCCTCAGAAGCAAATATGGCACCAACATTCCTATGTTTTCTTGGTCTGGTTTGATCAATGCATTGTACACTACTTGTGGGTATATTTTTCAAGAACAAAGAGGGCAGCAAGTAGCAATGAATACAAGATTTTGAGTAAAAGAAGAGAGGAGAAGAGATAGAGGAAGAAGAGTACTGGGGCTTTGGAAGTTTGGCACTGCAAAGGGGATATTGGCCAGCAGATATTTGCATTTTTTTGGGTGCAAGAAAAGAAGAAGTTGCTGCGTAACTCACACACTGTGTGGCAATGGAACTGTGACCTTTTGATCTTTCGTTCGTTTCATCTTTTTGTGTGGCTTGTGGGTGAGGATAGAGGGAGAGAGGACTATTTTTGATTGACATTTGGTGTATGTGGCTTCCAATTAAATGCTCTGATGGGGATTTTGGATAACAAAATCTTGACTCTTTGTGTTGGCCAAAATGCTACTGGTACTGACGTAACATCCCACGTAGATGATGATTGGAGCGATTCAATAATTAATTTTCAAATATTTATTCTTGGGTGGCTCTATAATAATCAGCTCAATTGAATATTTGAAAGACTTCATCCAACCTTTCAATTTTTTTATTCATAATTTAAGATCTTAAATGATATCAATGAGGCAAATTTTTTGGGATCTGGGGACTCTTCAAAATACACTTCGGCACCCCTCAAATGTCAAATCTGGACCGTCCAAAACACATTTGGACGGGATCGGCCGGCCTAGCCATCCCTCAAGGATGGCAGAGTCCCCAGTTTGATTTTTGCGGACCAACCCAAAAATATATTTTGCAAAATTATTGAAGAACTTGGATCATTTGTGTGACACCTACTAAGGACATCCTTATCAGCCTCAGCAAAATTTGGACCAAATCTAATCTCAAAAAAATCTTTTATACTTTACCTAGTTATTTTTCCAAAATCACACACCATTAGACACTTTATTATAACATTACTGTATTAAACTATTTTTTTTTTTTTCTATTTTTCTACTTTTTAAAATAATTACAAATGTTGAAACATATTTTTTTATCATACCAATATTATTTGCGAAAAAAATAAAAATTATAATGTGAATTTATTTTTTGAAAAAATACAATGTATATAAGATAAAAATCTATAAAAATACACTCCTACTAGTTACTGATATCCAATTGAGCTGATTTTTGCAAGGGTATGTTTATTTAATATTTTGAACGCCCATGTAAAAAATGAGCTCAATCGAATATTGATAGGAGTATTTTCAAAATATCTAGCTTTGAAAACACCACTACAAGGCTACCAAATGTGTTTTTGAGGCATATGTGGGACGTGAAATGACATATGTGAGACCTGAAGGTATAAGTAAAATATTAAAATAAAGGATAACCTACAAATAGTGCCTTGCTAGAATTCTTGAGGCACTGTAGCAAAATTATAACTTTTGCAAATTGTCCCTACATTTGTTGAGCCTGTTGTGGGGGTATTTTTTGCATTTGACTCAACAAAGTATCCATCATCAGGGGGATTTGCCTCCCTTGATGAGGATGCTCTTACTCCATGCACCATCTATAAATAATTTGTATGCTCACTTGTTGGTACCCTTAGTCGGATTAAATTAAATGTTTGATCCAATACCCACATTGTACTGGCTCTTGAAGTAGGTCGATTTGGGCAGTGGTTTCGCGAGCTCTTCAACGGCAGTGAAGACGTCAAAAGGTAGATCCAGTGCTGATACTGTGGTGGGAGCAAGATCCATTGGTGATCCATTATCCATCCACCTTCACGAGCGGAGTACTGGGTCCGACATCGGAGCTGAGCAGCTTTTTTTTGTTGATTTGTTTGTATTTTTGGACCGATAGTGTCCTTAGCACTTTTATGTTAATGGGACGATCTTGTTCATAAATACCAAAAAAAAAAAAAAAAGATATCAAGTCAAGAAAATATATTTTCAAAAACGAAAAGAAAGAAGTCAAGAAATGGTGGGAATTGGATTATGCCTTGCTTTTTGGTAAATGTTGGGGAATGCATTTTGACTCTCTATCTCTCTCGACAATGCCGGTGTCAAAAACTTTCTCATGAGTGCGCGTAGTTTTATCGTTATGTAGTCCCTCCATCCCAATTTATTTGTCCTTTTGATAGTTCGTGCTATTTTTTCAATTGATTATATCTCATAATTTACATTGTTTTACATGATTTTAAAAACATTGCCTTATAGAACTAATAGGGATATATTAAACAAGATCCATATTGAATATAAAATTTATTACCGATTTAAAGTTATAACTAGTTTTTTATCCGGTTAGAATAGAACGATGGACCAAAAATTGGGGACAGAGGGAGTGTATACTAGTCAATTAATGAACTTAAAGCTTGGCGATAACCTTGAAAAAAAAGGAGTGATGCATTTCATTATAGGTTAGGTGTCTTTGAGATTCAAACATTAATACAAATACTTTGATATGTAAATCCCATATTGTTACTCCCAAGGTTAAAGAAAGATGTTGCATTAAAAGGTTGAATTCTTTGGGACTGATTTTTGTAGCTCACAATTCTAGTGATTGAATTGTTTTTTGTAAATAGTAAAATTTGGAGCATCTTTAACCCTTTTAATCAGATTGCCAAAGCCAAAATCATTTTTTTCAGTTAAAACCCATAAATTCGAAAAACATTAATGCTAATTTTTTTATAATCACGAATGGGGTATTTACTAAAGAAAATGAGTGATATTATCCTCGAAAATAGGGAGAAGCTATAAGTGGGCTTTTAATTCTCAGGTTTGAGGGAGAAGGACCAATTTTCAAGCCCATCGAAACCAATGGGTTAATGGGTTTCATTTTAGGCCTGAAAAGTGGGCTGAGATATTTTGATGTTCCCTAAAGCCCAAAGATTACGTCCAGTGCGGTTGTGGGCTTCTATTGACAGTCCTACAGTCTGATTTTGTTTCGGCTGAGCAAAGCTGGGCCGATAAAAAAAAAAAAAAAAATTTCTGCGCAGAAAACACAGTCACAGACTCAAGTAGCAAAGATAAACGATAATATTAAAGACAGTGGCGGAGCCAGGATTGAGAATCCGGAGGGGCCGAGTTGAAGGGCGGTTCTAGGATTTTCATCTATCACTGACAAAAATGCACAACGTATTTATGATGAAAGATGTATGCAAAGAAGTCGTCTAATTATTTTCAATTTTTTTGTGTTTCCACATTAAACCTAATGTCAGACAACCATTATCTTTATATGTTTATTATATATAGGCTTTTATAAGTGGGTCATGCTTGTTTTGTTTTGTTTTGTTAGGGCTATAACAATTTGGTTCAAATTTTGTTGGAAACATTTATTTTAATTTCAAACGAGTAACCATGCGCTGAAAATAGAAAAAAAAATAATAATTTATATTATAATTTTAATTTTTTCAATTTTCTTCTAGATCTGTTGGAATTAATAATTCCTTCTCATATATATCCGTGATCAAAACAAGATCACGTACTGATCATGGGTTAAGTTAAGGATGACCAAATCCGCACCTTCATTTCTGGTCCTACGTATATATATCGATTTGATCAGGTAGTTACCTCGTACGTAATCGAGTTGTTCAAATGCATGCATGAATTTAAGGTTGATTGAGCAATTTCTAGCTGAAAGAAGTTAATCGTAACAGACAGCTGATCTATATATGCATGGACATGACATCTGTGGTATTATCCTTTATATTGTTACTTGCATGCGTACGTAGAGTAACTCTAAGAGTTATGGTCCAGGCATGGGCTCGACCGAAACTTATTTCAGCACTCATGTCATACTACAATTTATTCGAATCTCGATCAATTCCCAGGATCTAAAATAACGACCGAATAAATCTCCATTGGCTCCTAGAGTATGAGTATGATTTTTTTCGCTGTCGGTGAGGCTCAAATTGATCTCCACGACTGCACCTTTATCCCTCTTAATTTCCCTATTATAGATAAGCATTAATTTCGTAGGGTTAGTGTAGGAAAACTAACCATCAAGTAATTTTATGCCTTATCTTTTCAAGGTGAACACAAATTTTGAAACTTTAATATATTGAAATTAGGGATAAATAAGAAATGGGACCCAGGTCTCAAAAACTGAAAAGTGTCGTGTGGGACTACTTGAAACCTTAGGCTAGAGAGGGGTCGTGGATGAAAAAACAGAAGAAGAGTTCTTGCGTTTGATCGATGATAATGCTATATTATGAGTTCGAAATTTGACAACTTCTTGGGGCGAGGCTGCAACAAAGAAATATCTCGTGAATTTCCTAGTTCAGGCGTGGATATATAACCTATCTTTGACCGGACCGGAGAATGAACAGTTGAGGTGCACCTGAGCTGGCCTGGCCCAGATACTGTCAAAATAAAAAAATAAAAAGGAAAAAGAAAAAGAAGAGTTCTGGTAGGAGAGTTCAACAAACATACATGTCATTAATTAGATGAGGTAGCCACGGTTTCTATATTTTGTCCTCTCTCTCTCTTGTGTGTAATCAATCCATTCTCGCAAACATGTCATCAGACGTTTGGGCAGGAAGCAAGATTTACATGAGCAATTAATGCTACAGTGATCATGTTTTGGATATCACGTGATGTTTCACTTATGCGCCGGTGGCATGTGCTCCGATACGTGACAAATGACCAACGCCGTCTGTACACGATTTGTACAAAGGGGTCGGTACACCTTGTATTTCAGCTTTCGTATTGTGTAGTGGTGTACTTGTAGCACATATTTTATACCCCCTTCATGGCCTCATGGGTACTGAATATATCCCCATTATTGTCCAATGTGAGAGGAATATTTTTTTGTTGTGCCGAGGCAAAACGGAATTATTTTGGCCATGTTCGTTTCACAGTTTAGTTTTAGTTTTAGTTTTTTATAACATCATCATTTCCCCTATTTCTCTCTCTATCTGTCTCCACTCATTACACCTGATGACATCATCAAAACTAAACTAAACTATCTAACCAAACACAACCTTTACTTTCGATATTTTGGTAAAAGTGTACATTCCAAGTTTCTATTTTTGGCTAGTGTTTTACTATTGCATTAAAGTAGTAATATTCAAATAATGAAACAAGCAGAAAAAAAGATGTAATGATAGGCAGCAGAATTGGGTGATGGAACCACGTTCTGCCACAAAGAAGATAAGGCCAAATTGCTCTTATTTTCCTTGCAATTTCTGGGAATTTTTTTTTATTTTTATTTCTTGTGGTTCTTGGAATCATCTCTTGCATGTGTGTGTGGTCTAACTTCATCTGTTTTTTTGAAAAGAAAAATAAATTTACCGATTTTAGTTGAACAAGTTCAGATAAGTTTTCAACGTTAAAAACACTAAAGACAGTGAATCCTTAGTAAAAGTTTTAAGACTTTTGGTTATATTTTTTTACTTATAAGATTTTGATCGTTGAGATAAATTATTACTCCAAAAAACATTGTCCCGAATTCAATATACACTAAGAAAAATGACAAAAAAAAGAAAAAGACAATAATACTATAAACTTTTGTTCCAAACTAACCCTTAAGGTTTCATGGAATGGCCATTGATGAAAATGCAATTTTAATCTGCTCTTTTTTCCTAACTTCTACCACTTTCTCCACTTCCAATATTAAGGGGGTGTTCCCTAACTAATTTTTCCCAAAAACCAAGACAAATCATCCTCTCATAATACATCACATAAAAAGGTGTAACACAAAAATTAAGACAGTTCTAAAACAAAACTCCCTTAGCAGAACACCTCCTAAGTATATATCCGTTCCACAAAGCTTAGTTTTTGGCTTTTTGGATTTTTTTTAGTTGATTTATGTGAGGATAATGACATATTTTGTAAATCGTGAAAAGCCAAAAAGCCTAAGAAACCACTTAAGTCAACATAATCATTTTTACCACCCACCAATGGAAGCTCCATCAACCATAATCAATGAAACCCATTTGATCATCACTCTACTAGTTGAAATACACCATCATCTATCCAAATACCACTCAATCAGACATACAATATCACTCCTCTATCCAAAACGTCACTCATACAACCCATAAACACGGCCACTATCCATCCATTCATCAAACCATCAAGTTCAACCTTGATCATAGTGAAAAGGTAGGAAAATTATGAAATGTGCTACGGGTTGGTCATCCCGAGGGAGACCAGTGAGTTCATGAGGATTCCACTTACCTTCTATGAGCTCACAAGGTCTAAAATGTCAAAAAAAAACAACTTTCAAACATAACAACTCAAATCACTTTGAGCGCTCAAAGTCTAACCTTTGAGCGCTCAAACTGTTTTGACCATTTTCTGATTTTTGTGCTTTCTGGCCTTCTCCTATGATGGTGACATCTTATTATGGCTTATGGATGATTAGTATGTCGTAAAATCAGTATATTGTTCTTTTGATCATAGTTTAATGTGTCCAAAAGCCATGAAAAGGATGTTCATCATCATCATCAAGTAAGAAGCAACCATGTTTTGTAAAGCAAATAGAAGGCTCTCACTCTTTTGAACAATGATCAGAAGGATGGGGTTCATAAATACATCAAGAAAAGGCCAGAAAACTACAAAAAGCCCATATCCCCTGGATAGGGTTTGAGCGCTCAAACCCTGTACTTTGAGCGCTCAAACTCTGTTCTGTTTTGCATTTATTTCTTGTTTATTTCAACTTTATATCATGTTTCTCAGCTTATTAAAGTGTGTGTGTGTGTTGTTGTTGTGGGGTTATGTCAATCTGATCCTCATCTCTCTACTCAATCTAGTCATGTTTATGGTTGATTCATAGATCATCTTTCACTCAAGCAAGCATTTCAAGTTTGTCTCATGATGTTTCTAGAATATCAATTGCTTACCAATATATTGGTGATACATCATATTGTACTCAAAATGTGGTCACCGTCGACCATGTTCGAGAATTTTGAATGGATGAGTTTCATCTACGCTGCAAATTGTAGGATTCGCGATAGGATTGAAGTTAACTTTGAATGGATGAGGTTTATCTGCAATTCAGATTTATAGGATAGGAGATAAAATTAATGATAATTTGCACGTCTCTACAACCATGCAATATTTAAGAATTACAAAGGACGTATATGGAATGTTTGACAAGTTAACGACTTTCATAATATAATATAATATAAAAAATATGGTACCCCACAAAAATTACGGGATACGCGGAGTAGTTTCAGGTAACTGTTAGCTTCGGAAAAATTATAATAAATAAATGAGTCTAGCTATGAGTACACCATGTGATGCACATTAAATGCACACTGTGTTGTGTGGGACCCATATTGGAATTTTACATAAATGATCGGAGCTGCTCAACTTATGTAAAATATGTTTTTAAGAATCTCCCTAAAAAAATCAGCTTAGTTGGGTATCGCTAGGAGCTTGATCGATTCTTCGCTCAAATTTCTAGCAAAAAATTGATCAATCCTCTACCAATATCCGATCGAGTTAATTTTTTACATGGATCCTCAAAATAACATTTTAAACAAATTGAGTAATTTCAATCATTTGTGTGAAATTTCGAAATGGGTCCTACTCAACGCTGTATGCATTAGGTGAATAGGTGTGCACTAAATGGTGTACCCATGGTTATTGTTGTAAATGTAAATAAAATACGCTTTGCAAAATGGTAGTTGGGAAACAGTTTATCTTGCTTTTTGAGAGAAGAATTAATTTTGCGCATGAACCACAATATTACTGAGTGTATCTGAATTGAATACTTTCTTTTTCTTTATACTATATTGTTCCATGTGTTTTCTTTCCAAATTTTTTTTTTTTTTTTTTGTCATTCTTCATTTCTAGTCTTTTTTTTTTTTGCTAGGCAAAAGAAATTAATTAATCCTTGATGGAGATACAAAGATTAAAAGGACCAAGGGCAAAACGACGAAACGCCACACACCCGAGACCCAAGAGAAGCAACGGAAGGCAAGAAGCCAACCAAACCCAAAGAGAAAAAGAAAAACACCACCCAAGCCTAACACCCAAACACCACCCAAAAACCAATCACCAGAACCACGCCAAGCCCTAAACCCCTGCTACAACAAACCAAACCATCAAACAACAAAAGACACCATAGCAGACCAAAAACCAAAACAGCCATGCCAAAGGAAATAAAAGATCAAAACTCCAAGGAAAGAGAACCACCGTCCTTCGACTCAGAAATAACCCCATCCTCCGTATCATCAAAGACCTCAATTTCTTTCTTGGCAATATTATCGGCTTGCAACTCAATATATTTCTTCAAAATAAAATCTCTCCCACCATGAAATTTCTAGTCTATTAAATGGAGAGGGGGAAGTGGGACTCAATCTCGAGATGCAATGTAGAACATCCAAGAGCTCTACCGCTAGCCATCACTTGCCTTTCCAAATCAATTGAAATGCACTTTTTTCAAGTACAAGCAAGAAGTATTAGTAGTTAATATGTTAGAGTTAGAATGAGGGGCGCCTCTGCCACGACTCGAACCCTGGTCTCTCATGTGGGAAGACCAGGAAATAAGCACTGTGCTATAAGCCCTTGGTTAATTGAAATGCACTTGAAAAGAGAGAAATTATTTAGCGCTCTTCTTACCACAAATTCACGTGAACATCATGAATAAGTGTATGGGTCCTAAATTAATTTGTGATGTAAAAGTGTGTTGGGGTATCACATGACGGTGCTCCAAAACCACAGAATGATACTTCATTCAGAAGATGGCTATGTGACTAAAAGTAAAGTAAAAACTCACTCTCTTTTAGAAAAAAAATGGAAGATGATATTTCCTTGCGGAATGCGGACACTACATATGAGTGATGTATTTTGAAAGGGAAATTGCTCTATGTTTAGTTCTGAATTCGTATTAGACGATTTTCGTCGGGTTCCACTTTAATAGATTGTTAAACTTCTTCTGTTTTACAACTTGATTGGGATGTTACACTCTTGTTGTTGTAGGGGGTGTATTTCCACGTTAGCCTATATCACGTGCAGGCTTTGGCTCGACCCTAAATCTGCAAAACAAAGAAAGGATTAGAGCACCCTTGCCTCTCGTTGGCAAAGGCCCTCCAATGCTTAAGTTAGTATTGGGTTACTAATTAAGCCAAGAACACAATGCGTATAACTGGGTGTTACAGCGTACCTTTCGTCATGGTTATTGTTTTGTATTTATAGGTGTAGACATTCTTCATATTAGGCATCTCGTGCCCCTGTTTCCTATCCTCTTTAGGAATCCTTCTCCTAATAGGACTTTGCCTATTAAAAGATAACTTTCCATATCCTGCTATATCTCGTCTAGCAGATGTCTTTCTTTCCATATAGGATTCTTTCCTATATGAGATATACTCCTAATCACATTAGGACTTCCCATATCAATCCCTTGCTATACGGGATGGCTCCTTATCTCATAAGGAACCGCTGTAGAATGCTCTGGAATGTCTCACCGCCTTATTCGTGGCGGTGCCGTGCTTCCACGTAGCTCGGAATAACTCGTACATAACTCACCTCTTTACGCCGAGCTGAATTATGTATTCCAGAATGCTGTTCAAGCTATACTCGTAGCATAACTAGCTCGGCCATATCGGGACACCCCTCTATGCCTCACGCCGAGCTAAGGCATCCTGATGTATTAACTTACTTAGTTTACTCTGACCCTATTCATGGTCAATACAGCTCGGCACAGGGCCTAAGGACTCCCTATGTGGTACCGAGCTATTTGCCCCCTCGTGGTGAACGTCACAGGCACGTGCTGTACCTAGTAGTAGGGTAATCAGACTTTACCCTCTCCAATTGCTCCCCAGCTCTGTCACTACTGTTATTCGTCAGTAGTGCACGGAGCTTTCAACGGCTCTGGCTGCGTCCCTTGCACGCCTCCCCTCCACGTGGGTAGCAATGCTGTCAATGCATTAAATGCGAAATGACCCGTTGGTGGCTCGGATAAGCCCAAAGGACGATTTTGCTGACGTTTCTCATACGTCACGTTCCACTTTTATGGGGTTTCGGGCGGGATAATCACTACTTTTCCCTCCCAAAACCTTCTAAATCCAAAAAACCTCTCCCCTTCGCCTTCACTTCACATTCGTCAGAAGCAAAAGAGAGAGAGAAGAAAACGCCCTTCTGCCATTTTCGTTGGTCAAGTTTTCTGCAACAAAAATCTTCTCCGTTTCTCGTCTGAAAAACGCCTTCTACTTCCGTCGGAGAGTACCAGTTTAGGTTCATCTTTTCACGTAAGTGACCTTTCTGTCCCCATTTTTTCTGTCTTCCTGCAATCGCCCGTTTCATCTTCCATCTCCTCCTTTGGGTTTCAACAGTGAAAACCCTAACCATGGGGAAACACAGAGACCTCCTTAGCAACGCCCAAAAAATAGCTGAATTCCGTAGGACATATGGAATCCCGAACGATGTTCAGTTTCGATTGAACAATCGTAATGACCTGAGGGAGGTAGCCCTGGAAGAAACCAACAAAATTCTTATTCCCCTGATTTTCATAGTGGAGGGTGGTCTTAGGTTTCCTTTACACCCTTTTTTCCGTGAGGTATGCTCTAGGTGTCAATTAAGCCCTATGCAGCTCTGCCCCAACTTTGTCAGGGTGGTTATGGGCACAGTTGCCCTTAATGAGCTGCTCGGCTTCCACCTCAACTGGTGGGACTTGCACTATCTCTATAGTGTGGTCCCCACGGCTGAGAAAAACTATTACTTCAAAGCCAGGGATCCCAAACAGAGGCTCATCACCGATCTGCCAAATTCCTCAAAGGGAGAGGCAGACGACTTCCTCGTAGTCACTGGCAATTGGGAGCCTAGAGATGCCGAGGGGAGGACTATTGGCCCTGCCTGCCCTACTGCTACAGGCGGACCACGTTAGTACCCTTTCTCCCCTGGTTGGTTTATTCGTTGTTTTTCCAGAAACTGCAGCTGACCAATGTTTTGTTATGTTTGTTTTGCAGCAGCGGCCAATCTTAACCACGGTGGTCACCTGATCCACGGCAACCTTCATCGCGAGGAGATTGCCCAGGCCCTTTACTTTGACGGCTTCGAACCAACCCCTGTTGGTCTTGGCCGCTCGGCTCACCGGCTACTGGGTTACACCCCCCTCTACTGGGGCAACATCAGAAGAACTGGGGAGCCCAGGACAAGACACCCCTGGCCGCCAACAGCCCCGCTGATCGTCACACGCCGTCCAGTCGAACTAGGAAGAACTCGCGCTCGCAGAGGCCGAGCTAATAGGAGGACTACGCGGTCCCGAGCCCCAAGGGATCTCCAGCAGCAGGTCACTTTTGCCCATATCCCTGAGGTTCCAACTGCCATCCCCATTCTCACTCGTACCGACCTTGAGGCCAGCACATCTGGGCGGGCGACAGTAGAGGCTGAAGAAGAATCACAATTTGACCACCGTGCAGTTGTTCGGTCCCTTTCTGAACGGGGCGCCTTCCTCGAAGATTCCGACGACTCGCCGGGCTACTCCCCTTCTCCAGGGCGGGAAGACATGCCTCGTCAGCCGATCAATCTGCTCGACGAACTGAACCTTGGCGGAGCTTCCCGTGCTCCACCAGCCGCTCGCGTCACCACTCCTTCCCAGACATCATCCCCTCCTCCTCCTCTGGAGAACCCAAGGGACAAGAGGCCGAGAGAGAGTCCGGAGCACGCCCAACCTCCCCCTCTCAGGAGAAGGACTGGAAGCTCAAGCTCAAACCAGACCCTATGCGACTCGCCGCCTCTGGTGCAACCATGGGAACCTGCTCTGGCCCGACCCGACGGCACGCCTCTTAATATGATTGATAAGATCTCTTCCACTGAGGTGGCGTTTGGCGTGTCCAGAGCTGCTCTTCTTCCACTTGACATGGAGAGAGAGAAGGGCAGTTCTTATGATGTGCTCATGAAATCGATTTTTCAGTCGAGCGCAAAGGTAAAGAAAATCCCCTTATTCCCTTCTTGCTGTGCCTTGGACTTCATCCCTCCTTATATTCTGTTGTTTGCTTTGTAGGTCATGCAAAAAACGTCTGTGGGTTTTGAGAGGGCCAAGGACGTTGAGAAGGAGCTGAAGAAGGAACAGAAGAGAGCTGAGAGAGCCGAGAAGGAGAATGCACAATACTCCCAATCCCTGAAAGAAGCCCGGAAGCGGAGGTGTTAAAAGGAGAAAATGCCGATCGAAAAGGAAATCGAGGAGGTCGAGCATGGTCTTCGTGAGCGTTGACTAGCTGCGGCGGAGGCCGAGCGGAGGCGGAGTACGATCGAGCCGTCGAGGTGATTGCGACAATTACCGAGCTCGGATGCCGGCGGTGAAGGATGCCGTCTCGGGAGATGGCTTGGCGAAGGTGCCTTACCAAGCTCGGTGTAGACGAATCATCTCCTCCTTTGGGCGATATGGAATCGCCGAGCGGGGTGGGGCCGCCCGGGATCGACTTGTCGATCGGTCTCCTCCCGATCCCGAAGCTCTCCCCGAACCCCTCCCGAGAGCGGACCCCTTTGGAAGGAGCCATAGCTAATGATCTCTTTGGTGGCATTCTTGAAGGTAAATCCCATCCCACCCCTGCCGCTGATGCTCAAGAGTTCAGCGAAGAGGCTTGATGCCTTTTGTTATTTCTTTTCGATTGACCCTTCGTGGTCCTGCTCGGCCGTCTGTGGCCTGTTTGATACTCTTTAAGTTTCTCGTACTTGTTCGTATTTTGTTGGTTGGTCCTGTGTGACCTCGTTTGGTCGTATGTGGCCTGTGATACTCTTTGCTTTTTAAATGCTATGGTATTTTTGCAGTATTCGTTGCATATCCTGTATTTTTCTCATATTTTTTTGTTGCAGTAATCGTTGCAAATCCCTAAGTGTATTCACACTCAGAAATTCCTTGCATTATTCGTTGCAAATTCCTAAGTGTATTCATTCTTAGGAATATTTGGCAATATTCGTTGCTCATCTAAGTTTCTTCGTACTTAGAGATAAGTTTGCAATATTCGTTGCAAATCCCTAAGTGTATTCATACTTAGAGGTTCCTTGCATTATTCGTTGCAAATTCCTAAGTGGCAATATTTGTTGCTCATCTAAGTTTCTTCGTACTTAGAGATAAGTTTGCAATATTCGTTGCAAATCCCTAAGTGTATTCATACTTAGAGATTCCTTGCATTATTCGTTGCAAATTCCTAAGTGGCAATATTCGTTGCTCATCTAAGTTTCTTCGTACTTAGAGATAAGTTTGCAATATTCGTTGCAAATCCCTAAGTGTATTCATACTTAGAGATTCCTTGCATTATTCGTTGCAAATTCCTAAGTGGCAATATTCGTTGCTCATCTAAGTTTCTTCGTACTTAGAGATAAGTTTGCAATATTCGTTGCAAATCCCTAAGTGTATTCATACTTAGAGATTCCTTGCATTATTCGTTGCAAATTCCTAAGTGTATTCATTCTTAGGACAATTTGGCAATATTCGTTGCTCATCTAAGTTTTTTTTTCGTACTTAGATCTTTACCAATCATAGTTGGAATACACATATACACATATTCTCTGCTCCCCAATAGGAATCCAATATCTAAAGTAACTATTGGTTCATATTACGCAAGACCATGATTATTCAAAAAGATGGAATTTTATTAAAGCTTGGAATAAAGAAAAAGTCTGAATGTTTGACGCTGGTGATTTTATTCGTAATCCCAACAAGGTTCTAAAAAAGGACGTGAATTTACTGTGACTGTATTCGTAATCACATAAATAAACTACTGGTAGAACTTCCTCAGATTCTGGACGTTCCATGGCCGTGGTACTGGGTCCCCGTCCAGGTCGGCCAAGCGATAGGCTCCGATTCCAGCAATCCCTGTAATCTTGTATGGGCCCTCCCAGTTCGGCCCAAGCTTCCCATCAGTGGATACTTTGGTGTTGGCCAAAACTTTCCTCAGAATCAGATCTCCAACCTTGAATTCTCTTGGCTGCACTTTCTTATTGTAGCTTCTCCGTAGCTGCTCTTGGTATGCTGCCAGTGTAATGAGTGCACGTTCTCTTTTTTCCTCGGCGAGATCAAGCTGCTCGGCCAGGGCATTGTCATTGCCGCCTGATTCCACAAGAGTGGTGCAGAGGGTCGGCAGGCCGATCTCCAGTGGTATCACTGCCTCTGTCCCATAAGCGAGGGAGTACGGCATCTCTCCCGTAGATCGCCGTGGGGTGGTCCTGTATGCCCAGAGTACGGCTGGTAGTTCGTCCGGCCATTTTCCTTTCTTCTTCTCCAACCTCTTTTTGAGGCTTTTTAGGATAGTCTTGTTTGAGGCCTCTGCTTGCCCATTGCTCTGTGGGTAAGCTGGTGTTGAGTAGTAGTTTCTAACGCCGTATTGGGCACAGAAAGCTTTGAACTTTTTGCCGAACTGGGACCCATTGTCTGAAATGATGGAGTATGGCACTCCGAATCGTGTGATGATTCTGTTCCAGACAAACCGCTCCACCATGGCTTCCGTGATCTTGGCTAGAGCTTCCCCCTCTATCCACTTAGTGAAGTAATCAGTGCCAACGAGCAGGAATTTTCGTTTCCCTGTGGCCATGGGAAGAGGACCCACGATGTCCAACCCCCACTGGGCAAATGGCCATGGGCTAGTTAGTGGTAACAGATCCTCCGCTGGAGCTCGGATGAGAGGGGAAAACCTTTGGCACTTCTCACATTTCTTCACAAAAGCTTTCGCATCTTCTTGCATATAAGGCCACCAATATCCCTGTGATATTGCTCGGTGGGCTATGGACCTTCCTCCTGTGTGTCCTCCACAAGTTCCAGCATGGATCTCGTGGAGGAACTTCTGAACAAGAGCTGGATGTACACATAATAGATACGGTCCAAGAAAAGACTTTCTATAAAGCTTACCTTCTGGAGAGAGCCAGAAACGTGCTGATTTGGTCTTGATCTTGTGAGCTTCCCTTTTGTCCTCTGGCAAGGTCCCATCTCGTAGGTATGCCACTATTGGGTCCATCCAGCTTGGCCCGAACTCTGTCTCCATTACAATTTCAACTGCTCGGCCAATGCTTGGTTCGTTCAGATATTCCACCGCTACTGTTCGTCGGTATTCTGTGTTTACTGCTAACCCCAAGCATGCCAATGAATCTGCATGTGCATTCTGTCCCGAGCTGATTTGCTGAATGTAAATATTGTCAAATTTGTCGAGCAAGTCTTTGGCTACTTCTGAGTATGCGGCCATCTTCTCGCTTCTTGCGGCGTATTCCCCTGAAAGCTGATTAACAACTAATTGTGAGTCACAGAATACCCTTAACTTTCTGACCTTGAGTTCCATGGCACTCCTGAGTCCTGCAAGCAAGGCTTCATATTCTGCTACATTATTGGTGGCACTGAATCCTAGCCGTAGTGCTTGCTCTAGCACCAGTCCTTCTGGAGAGAATAACACCACTCCTGCTCCTGACCCTTTGTTGCAGGCTGATCCGTCGACATAGAGCCTCCATTCTTCAGAATTCAGGTCGGCCAAGCTTTTTGGCGGCTCGGTGGGACTGATCTGCTCCTTCTCGTGGAGAGCTGGTGGTGGTGGAGCCACTGTTGGGGTGAACTCAGCTATAAAATCAGCTAAGACTTGCCCTTTAATTGCTTGCGTTCTGGGTTGGTAATCAAGGTCGGTGGCTGAGCTCGATGGACCACTTGGATATCCGTCCAGAGAAGTCTGCTCGCTTCCGAGTAGGGCCCTTAGTGGGTATTCGTGAACACAGTGATGGGATGCTGTAGAAAGTAGTGCGGGAGTTTTCTTGCAGCTATGACGAGAGCGTACACCAGCTTTTCCAACGGTAGATAACGTGTCTCGGCGTCTAACAGCGTTTTGCTCGCGAAGTAGACCGGAGACTGTTCTGTCCCCTTTATTCGTAGGAGGACCGAGCTGACAAAGCATGATCGAGATACTGCTAGATATAATATCGGCCCGCTCCCGACACGGAGTAGAGTAAGGGTGGTGTTGATAAGTAAATTTTCAACTCTGGAATGCTTTTTCTGCTCGGCTCCCCACTCATATCCTTCTCTCTTCTTGAAGTTGAAAGAATGGTCTAACGGTCGAGGACTTACGATGAAACGGTTAAGTGATGCTGCCATCCCCGTTAGCCTTTGGACCTCCTTCGTGGTCTTTGAGCTTTGAAGACCTTGCAGAGCCGTGATTTGATCTGGGTTGGCCTCAATCCCTCTTTTAGTTACCAAATGTCCTAGGAACTTCCCCGAGCTAACTCCAGAGGCACACTTGGAGGCGTTCAGTTTTAACTTGTATTCTCTGAGAATGTTGAAAGTTACCTTTAGGTCGGCAAGGTGATCGGGTTTTAACTTGCTTTTCACCACCATGTCGTCGATGTAGACCTCCATGGTTTTTCCGAGCTGCTTTTTGAACATTTTTGTAACCAACCTCTGGTAGGTCGCTCCAGCGTTCCTTAGCCCAAAGGGCATAACCTTGTAACAGTAGAGCCCTCTTGGTGAGATGAAAGAAGTTTTCTCTTGATCTGGCTCATGCATAGCTATTTGATGATATCCTCGATATGCGTCAAGGAAACTCATTTTCTCATAGCCTGAGGTGGCGTCCACTAGTTGATCAATCCTGGGAAGTGGAAAGCTGTCCTTGGGGCATGCCTTATTAAGGCTAGTGAAATCAACGCAGACCCTCCACTTCCCATTTTTCTTCTTGACAACAACAGTGTTAGCCAGCCAATCTGGATAGCTCACTTCTCGTATGGCATCCGCTTCGAGCAGCCGATCTACTTCTTCGATCACAGCGTCTGCGTGCTGTGGTGCCGACCTTCGTGCCTTCTGCACGACTGGTTTGTGCTGAGGGTCCACGTTTAAATGGTGGCATATTGTCTTGGGGTCTATCCCAGGCATCTCCTGGGGAGTCCATGCGAAAACATCGATGTGGTCCTTTAGAAAGGCCACCAAATCTTCTTCCTCCTGTTCGGCAAGCGCCTCGCCGATCAGGAAGTATCTCTCCTTATCATCTCCCTGTACCTGTATCCTTTTTAATCCTTCCACCATCTTTTTGGTGGGATCACCTCCGACGTCCTCCAGTGTCGGTTGATCTGGAACTTCGATTGTCTGCACCAGTTCGGCCTTAGGAGATTTTCTTATTACCATGTTGAAGCACAAGTCGGCTACCTTCTGGCTTCCTTTAATGCACTCAATGCCATCTGCTCCAGGATACTTGATCCTTTGGTGGTAAGTTGAGGAGACAGCCTTCATTTTGTGCATCCAGGTTCTTCCTATAATCACGTTATAGGAGGAAGGGATGTCCACCACTAGGAAATCAGTTTTCAAGACCACTGATCCAGCTCGGACGGGCAGTGTGACCTTTCCCATAGGCCATACTGTCTGCGCACTGAAACCGACCAGTGGAACTAAACACTTTTGTAATGAGCTCGTCGGGAGTTCCATCTTCTTGAAGGTGTGGTAATACATGATCTCTGTACTAGCCCCTTGATCTACAAGGATTTTCTCCACGTCATAATCCCCTATCCGTAGGGTAATTACTAACGCGTCGTTGTGGGGTACAACTACTCCATCTAGATCGTCTTCGGTGAAGGTGATTGGGATCTCCATTACTCCCTCAGTCCTTGGTCTCTTCATGCCGAGCTTCATGACTTGCTTTGCTTGTTCGTTGACTCTTTGAATGTGTCTGATCTCGTTGTTTGTGTATGGGGCCACCAGTCCATGTATCATATGGATGGTCCCCTTTGGACCTTTCTCGTAGTCCATCTCTTCGATCAGCTCGGCATCATGTTTGCTGTTAGCCAAAAATTCTTTGAGGTGACCCTCCGCCACCTTCTCGTCCAAGAACTTCTTGTATTCCACACAATCTTCAGTCATGTGTCCCCAGTCTCTGTGATAGCTGCAGTGCTGATTGGTAGCCTTCCTCTTTTCTGGATTGCCTGTCATTTTTGAAGGCCTCTTGAACCATGGTTCATTCTTAATCCCTGTAAAGCATTTTGTAGGTCGGGATGTTAAAGGTTGCCATGACACTGAAGTATGACTTTGGATCCGGATCAAC
Source organism: Vaccinium myrtillus (assembly GCA_016920895.1). Classification (NCBI taxonomy): domain Eukaryota; kingdom Viridiplantae; phylum Streptophyta; class Magnoliopsida; order Ericales; family Ericaceae; genus Vaccinium; species Vaccinium myrtillus. The sequence goes on from CM029281.1 coordinate 21,359,889, forward strand.
TCTATCCTTTCTTTGCTGTGTAAAATCCTTTCGTCCTGTTGCGTACTCCTTCCTGTACACCTTTGACTCCAACGCTTTCTTTTCTGGAAGCTGGGATTGTCCCGCCACAATCTTCCCTCCAGCTTGCAGGATGTCATCTTCTACTCGTGCATGCTCCTGGATCCTTTCCATAAGCTCGGCCACTGTTTTTACTGGACGCATGGTAAGCGATTCTCGTAGCTTACTGTGTATGGGCAAACTTGTTTTAAACGTTGCCAGAGCATACTCTTCACTGCAGTTTTCAATCTCGTTGAAAGTTTCCCAGTAACGTTTGGAATACTGCCGCAGAGTCTCCTCGCCCCTCTGTCTCATAGAGGTCAGTGTATCAAAGGTCTTTGGAGCCGCTCGGCTAGTGAGGAACCGAGCAGTAAATTCCTCAGCCAGTTGTGCCCAACATATGATAGACCCTTCTGGGAGCTTGTGGTACCAACTCAGGGCCACCTTCCCCAAGCTGGAGGGGAACATCTTGCATAGCAGGGCATCATCCTGCTCATGCATGAACATGGCCTGTTGATAGTGCTGAATGTGGGCCACCGGATCCGTACTGGTTTCGTAAGAGATAAAGGCTGAATGCTTCACCCTGCTCGGTGTCTTTTCTGCTCGGATCCAGTGGGCTAGTGGTGACTTTGAGATTTGGCCTAGGGCTTCTTTAGCTGCTTCTCGTGCAGTTCTAGGGCCTCCATCAGCTCGGTGGGATTCCCTTCTTCTTTCGTGCCGTTCGGGGTGATGCTCATTGGAACCAGATCTCTCGTATCTGTCCCTGGCATGCTTTCTTCTTTCTTTCTTCTCAACGGAAACGCTTCTTTCTCTCCTTTTTCGTGGAGAGACTGCTCGGTCAGAGGAGATATCGTTACAGCGATAACTCCTATCCTTTTCGTACTGCACGGATCTCGTCCGTGAGCGTAGGTCCTCCTCTTTTTCTTGGAGTTGCTTTTTTAGGTCCTGAATCTCTCGCTCTCGTCGAGTGACTTCACGGGCCAGTTCTTCTGCCTCCTGCTCTTTTCTATCGAGGCTATCCTCTCTTTCACGGTCCTTCGTGTGTCTACGTCCCTCCTTCCTTGGGGGGCTCCTCCTCCGCTCACGTCGGTTGGAGGCTTCCCCGTCTCTGGGTGGAGTCTTTGAGTGCTTTCGCCCTTCCCTGGTTCTTGGGGACTCATAATTTTCCAGGCGTGTATCCCTGAATTTTGGAATCTCAGGGATATGTCCTATGTTGAATCTCCTGGTAGCGGGTTTCTTCTGCGGAGCTCTAAGAATTGCAGGAGCCTTGTCCACCCTTGTATTCTTTCTCGTAGTGTACACAAGGGTGGTTCCGCCATTGTCTTCCGCGTCTTCCCTCCTTGGGGTGCACAGAAGAGGTTCTGAAATCACCATTGTTGAGTTTCTTTTTAAAGGAATAAAGCTTTTCGTAAGCGTTTCCCACAGACGGCGCCAATTGTAGGGGGTGTATTTCCACGTTAGCCTATATCACGTGCAGGCTTTGGCTCGACCCTAAATCTGCAAAACAAAGAAAGGATTAGAGCACCCTTGCCTCTCGTTGGCAAAGGCCCTCCAATGCTTAAGTTAGTATTGGGTTACTAATTAAGCCAAGAACACAATGCGTATAACTGGGTGTTACAGCGTACCTTTCGTCATGGTTATTGTTTTGTATTTATAGGTGTAGACATTCTTCATATTAGGCATCTCGTGCCCCTGTTTCCTATCCTCTTTAGGAATCCTTCTCCTAATAGGACTTTGCCTATTAAAAGATAACTTTCCATATCCTGCTATATCTCGTCTAGCAGATGTCTTTCTTTCCATATAGGATTCTTTCCTATATGAGATATACTCCTAATCACATTAGGACTTCCCATATCAATCCCTTGCTATACGGGATGGCTCCTTATCTCATAAGGAACCGCTGTAGAATGCTCTGGAATGTCTCACCGCCTTATTCGTGGCGGTGCCGTGCTTCCACGTAGCTCGGAATAACTCGTACATAACTCACCTCTTTACGCCGAGCTGAATTATGTATTCCAGAATGCTGTTCAAGCTATACTCGTAGCATAACTAGCTCGGCCATATCGGGACACCCCTCTATGCCTCACGCCGAGCTAAGGCATCCTGATGTATTAACTTACTTAGTTTACTCTGACCCTATTCATGGTCAATACAGCTCGGCACAGGGCCTAAGGACTCCCTATGTGGTACCGAGCTATTTGCCCCCTCGTGGTGAACGTCACAGGCACGTGCTGTACCTAGTAGTAGGGTAATCAGACTTTACCCTCTCCAGTTGTGATGCCATTTTTGCTCGTCCCTTTAATCTCTTGCATCTTTACAATTGATTAATAAAATTCCTTTTGCCGTTCAAAAAAAACTTCTTCTGTTTTATTTTCATCAGTCGTAGAAAGATGAGTGCATGCTTTTCTTGAGTGCAGAATTGAAAGACATAATTGGAGGAAAGTATTGGCCACCGTAACATCACACATTAACACACTATGTTTTAGCTTGAAATAGAAAAGCACAAAAGGAAGCCTCAATTCTCACGGACAAGGTGCCAGACCATCTCCTCCTTCAGGGACGGAGCCAGGATTTTAAGTTAGCAGAGTCAATATTCTAAGTTATTTTTTCTATTTGCTCATGCAAATAAATAACTAAATTAAGAGGTTAACTACTATAACATAGATATACTGTGATACACATATTTTTGCTTTCTAATTGGTCCCAATGACTTATTAATTATATTTCAAAATTCAGGTACGATTGCCTCATTTGTAATACTATCAACTCTCGAGGAAAGAAAAAACTTGAGAATTCTATGCATTTTAAGCAAGTTAAGGATATTCGTGAAATTTTTGTTGGGTCAAAAGTGCAGAATTTAACTCCAACCTATAAAAAATTCTTATGAGAAATTAAAGTGAGAGTGACCCCTCTTGTCCCTTAATCCCTCCGCGCATGTCTACCTTGCTAGAATCACCTTATGTATAATATACCATACACATAAGATAGTCATATCTTATATCTACTATGTGCATGTTTACGAGAAATTATCTTTGCAGGTTCTAGCTTTTTAGAATCAGTTTGGAGTGTCCACCGGAAATTCTAAATAACAAATAATCGGATTGGATCTCCAGATTTTGAAAAGCTAAAGCAGAATGAAATTATGAAAATCCCAATCTGGGTTTGGGTAGTTTTTGGAGCTTTCAGAAAAGATTTTAGGTTATAATCATAATTCTGCGGCTATGGTAAGCATGTTAACCCGTTTCTATCAAAATCTAAATTCTAGAATATGTAGGAGAATCTGAAGCTAGAATATAAAATTTGTATCACAGTTATTGCAAATACGCTCTATATCAGCTTGCTCAAACTTCAAAAAATAAAATAAAAATCAGATATAAAAATATATAATTTGATCTGACAGACTCTTTGATGTTGTTCATTTAAAAGGAATTTGCAGCAACTTTTAGTGTAGTTTCGATCATAGATGACTTGTAAGATTTTTTGAAATAATGCCAAAGCTTTATTAATCTAGTTGATAGTGGGTCAATAATATGTAGTGGAAACAATTAATCAATCGTATGTGTACAAGGATGGAGCCAGAGGGGACAAGTGGTGGCGGCCGCCACCACAAGGTTTTAAAAAAATGCAATTATGACATAGGAAATAAATTTTTATTTCCAAATTATATAGACTCGCCACCACTAGATTTTTTTTTCTGTAGAGTGAATGAATATTCATAATGCAATTTGTCTTTTTATTTTTGAAGTATATATTTTTGCCACCACAAAGGTAAAATTCTGGCTTCGTCCCTGTATGTGTATATACTCCTACATAATCTACCAAGTATGACCAGAAAGTGCCTATTTTTTTTATTGTAGAATATAATTCCTTAGATTTCATGCTTGAATTTTAAATTATGTGCTACGAACTTAAAATTCAACAACTATGTGAATACGTGAAATTTCAAATTTAATTAAGTTTTGAGCGTCATCATTTTGTGTAAATTCTAACCCCGTCCCTGTCCATCCTAGCTCTTCCTCCTTGTCTCAGTTCTTCTCTATATAAACCCATGCAGACCAACTTATTGGAATAACCACAATCTTTTCCACCTTTTTCTCTTTTCAGCTTTGTTAAGACCTAGGATTTCCTTTTTTCTAGGTTGATGGGGAAGAGACTTATAATAAACAGCTTCATTTTCTTGGCTCTTATTATTCTCTTGCAACAGGAACAAAGCCATGCAAGAACAAACCCTGGAGGCCAAGGCTTTGTCAAAACTAGTGGGACCCATTTTGTGATGGATGGGAGGAGATTGTATCTCAATGGGTTCAATGCATATTGGTTGATGAACATGGCAGTTGATCCTTCAACAAGGGTGAAGGTGACCACCACATTCCAACAAGCTGCAAAAGAAGGGATGAATATTGCAAGAGCTTGGGCTTTTAGTGATGGTGGTTACAGATCCCTTCAATCCTCTCCGGGATCATATAACGAGGACGTTTTCAAGGTATCGTAGCACAACAATGCTATGAAACAGAAATAAAAAAAATACATAAATTAATTACCGTTCCTCGTATATGCTAGTGGTCAGATGCCATCATCAAGTACCACCAGCATTGTAGAAGAGACCGCACTCAACTTCATTGGAATAGGAACTAATCTAACGTTATTTTCGATGGATTGTTTTTCATTAGTTTGAAATTCAATTTCTTAATTCAGTTGAAAAAATAAAACCGCAACCTAATGATATCACACACACACACACATATATATTAATGTGTTTATTGTTTCTTTCTTTATGGTTTGAGTTACAGGGACTGGATTTTGTGGTAACGGAAGCTAGGAAATATGGGGTTTATCTGATACTCACACTTGTGAACAATTGGGACGACTATGGAGGCAAGAAACAGTATGTGCAATGGGCAAGAGACCAAGCTGGCCAATCCTTAAACAATGACGATGACTTCTTCACCAACCCTGTTGTCAAAGGCTACTTCAAAAATCATGTCAAAGTATGTTAAAAAATTTGTTCTTCAACTGTTGATGTATATATTTAAATAGATTTCAATTTCACTATGTCGTGTTTAGAAAGTTAAAGATAAAATTTTTAGTATGTTATTTGAATGAAAAATATATTTTAAAAAGTCACTGCCGCATGATTCTGATTGAACTTTCTTTAAAAAAATTTGACTTATAATACTCCCTCCGTCCCTTTTTAAATGTGTTACTTAGGATTCTGTGCCATTTTCAACGGCTTATAACTTTTAATGTGAACCTCAAAACATATGCATTATGGATCTTGTTTGATAGATCTTAATTATTTCTATTATACAAAATTTTCAAAATCATAAAAGCTATTATAAATTAAAAGTTATAAGCCGTTGAAAATGGTACAGAATCCCAAGTAACACATTTAAAAAGGGACGGAGGGAGTAATTGTTTTTGAATTACCCCTAGACAATTAATGGAAGCAAGTAGTATGTATATATGTACTTTTATTGCTTTGTATGACGAAGAATTAATCTCTTGTACAGACTGTACTCACAAGAGTGAATTCGATAAGTGGAGTGGCCTATAAAGATGATCCTACCATTTTTGCATGGGAGCTAATGAACGAACCTCGTTGCCAATCTGACCTTTCTGGAAAACCTCTCCAGGTCCTCTCTCTCTCTCTCTCTCTGTGTGTGTGTGTGTGTGTGTGTGTGTGTAATTGTGTAGGCTTCATGTTATGAACTTCCTAGCTATTGTTTTCAGTTAGTTCTGTGTGTCATGATGCGAGTTCTTGACCGTTGATTGCACAGAGAGATATACACTAACACGGTACTCACGATTTTTAATCAAAGCAACTCAAATATTACTACAAAAATTACAAAGGTATCGCTCTCACACACCTCTCAATCACGTCTCTCTCTCTCTCTCTCTCTCTCTCTCTCTCTCTCTCTCTCTCTATCTATCTATCTATCTATCTATCTATGTGTCTGTCTATAATTGTCTAAGCTTCATGTTATGAACTTCCTAGCTATTGTTTTCAGTTAGTTTCGTGTGTTGTGATGCGATCTTGACCCTTGATTGCACTGAGAGATATACACGGACACGGTACTCACGATTTTTATTCAAAGCAACTCAAATATTACTACTAAACTTCATGTTATGAACTTCCTAGCTAATGTTTTCAGTTAGTTTCGTGTGTTGTGATGCAATCTTGACCCTTGATTGCACTGAGAGATATATACGAACACGGTACTCACGATTTTTATTCAAAGCAACTCAAATATTACTACAAAAATTACAATGATATCACTCTCACACACCTCTTTTTTTTTTGAACGGCAAAGAAAATTTATTAATCAAAGGAACAAAGTTACAATGATTAAAAGGAACCAAGAAAACGGCATCACAACGCGTGGAAGCATCCCAACTAAGATGGCACCCAGAATCACGCCTCTGTGCGCGTGTGTGTGTGTGTGTGTCTATAATTGTCTAAGCTTCATGTTATGAACTTCCTAGCTATTGTTTTCAGTTAGTTTCGTGTGTTGTGAAGCGATCTTGACCATTGATTGCATAGAGAGATATACACGAACATGGTACTCACGATTTTTATTCAAAGAAACTCATATATTACTACAAATTACAAAGATATATCACTCTCACACACCTTTCAATCATGTCTCTCTCTCTCTCTCTCTCACACACACACACACACACACACACACACATGTACACACATACACACGCATTCTTTCAGAAACAACTCCCTCTTTTTCTATGAACTCCCACAACTTCACAAGTGGAGTGGTAGCCATTGATAGAAATCATGTACTCTCATGCATTATGACTGAGGTACGAACAAGCCTCACTAACAAAAACTAAAACTACCAAATTTTGCCGACGAAAAAAAGAAAAAAAACTCCTACAAATTCACATACACAGATTTGTACGGAAGGTAAATCAACCACCATTACCACACAGTCTAACCTAACCAAGCAACCCCGGCCCCATTAAAAACTAGAGAAACTAGCTCTTTAATCCCAACTTCCTCTTAATTTGCTTAATCCAGCTTAATTATCACCAGTTCAAAAAAAAAAAAAGCATAATTATCACAACATATATATATATATATATATATATATATATATATATATATATATGTATATATGCTGATCATAAATACATACATAACTGCATGCTATATATTGAATTTGTACAGGAATGGATCACAGAAATGGCAGGTCATGTGAAATCCATCGACAAAAATCATCTCCTTGAAATTGGGCTAGAAGGGTTCTATGGGGATTCAATGCCAGAAAAGAAACAGTTCAATCCAGGTTATCAAGTTGGGACCGACTTTATTTCCAATAACCGAATTCCTGGAATCGACTTCACTACCATTCACCTCTATCCCGATCAATGGTACGTCAGATTCACTCACTACATCCTGTAGTGAGATTCACGCACTACAGAGCCCCCGTTTTCCCAGTTCCCATATATATAGCTTTTGATTTCCTTCAACTAGAAAAAAACAATTAAGAGTTTTAACGTTGACTGTTCCCTAAGCTTAAGGTTTGATATGCTGTAACAGGCTTTTCAAATACTTACCAAACTAAACAAATTTTATTTTACCATATACATGAAAAAGATGAAATCATACTACGAGAAGTAAATTTTGCTATTTATTTGGTTACACTTATTCAAGGTTTTAGAATCAACCGTAACAGTTTTCGGGGAAAAATCGCACTCGTATCGGTCGATTTCTCAATATGTATCGGTCCGTTTCTGATTTACATACAGACCGATTCACAGTCATTATAGTGATACTTGACCGTTACGGATGATTACAACACTAATTTTTTTTTCGATTCACGGTCGTTATGGATGATTTCAGCCCTAAATTATTTTTTCTTCTCAAAAATGATTTTTAACAAATTAAATGACCGGGACAACCAATTCCGGTTACGTATTGTTCGATAATCCCGATACTAGTACACTTCGACCGTTACTGTTACGTGTCGTAATACTGTTATTTAAAACCTTGCACTTGTTCAATACATTAATTGCATGATGGCAGGGTTCCGGGGTCCGATGAAGGGACTAGGGCTGCATTTGTGGAGAAATGGATCCAAGCCCATATCCAAGACTCCAATTCAGTGCTCCAAAAACCAATCCTACTGGCTGAGTTTGGCAAGTCCTCAAAATCAGCTGGGTACAATGTGGCCATGAGGGACGACTACTTCCAAGGCGTATACAACACTTTATATACTTGTGCTAGAAGTGGGGGCCCATGTGGAGGTGGGCTCTTTTGGCAACTCTTGGCCCAAGGAATGGACAACTTCAGAGATGGGTACGAAGTTGTTTTGGAAGAAAGCCCCTCCACTGCAACCATAATTGCTCAACAATCTCAGAAGCTCTCTCCTCTTGACTGAGATTATATTGTGATTTTTCCTTTTCTTTTTCGTGGTTGCTTAATTAGTGAACTTGTAATAAGTGGTTAATTTCTTAGTTTCAATGTAAGATACAGTACGTTCTTTGTTGAACTGCCGCATGGGTGATCTCGGTCATGTCCAAAAATAAGTGCCTTTTGTACATTCGTGCCCACAAAATAAATTCCAAGTATTAGGGGTAATGCTACAATGTGCTCTTCTCCATATGAGATTTTGTGACTCAAAATATGAGATTTTGTGGCTCTAAATATGAGATTTTGTGGCTGGAGATATGAAGTGCATATGGTATGCCACTTCATATGAATAGTCACAAAATCTCATATATTTTCAGAAAATCTCATATTTGAGCCACACAATCTCATATTTGGACCCATTCGGATTGCTACAGTAACTGCTACAGTAATGCTACAGTGCCACAATCTCATATTTGGAGCCACAAAATCTCATATATTTCCAGAAAATCTCATATTTGGTGCCACAAAAACTCATATTTTGAGCCACAAAATCTCATATTTGGTGCCACAAAATCTCATATTTTGGAGCCACAAAATCTCATATTTGGTGCCACAAAATCTCATATTTTGGAGCCACAAAAATCTCATATTTGGTGCCACAAAATCTCATATTTGGTGCCACAAAATCTCATATTTGGAGCCACAAAATCTCATGGGGTGCATACCATGTGCCATATCATTTTTGGAGCCACAAAATCTCATATTTGGTGCCACAAAATCTTATATTCTCTCATATTTGGTGCCACAAAATCTCATATGCGGGGGGTGCACATTGTAGCTTCCCCCAAGTATTAGAGATTTAGTTATTTTGGGTATCGTACGTTCATATTACATTTACAATTAACTTTGAATTTGTTCAACGTATCTTATTTTTTAGTTCTTTTGGGGTAAAATAACACATTTACACAAATTTTTAATTACGGAGATTTGCTACAGTACACACCTTTTAAAAATTACTCAATATGAGATTTTGTGACTCAAAATATGAGATTTTGTGGCTCTAAATATGAGATTTTGTGGCTAGAGATATGAAATGCGTTTGGTATGCACACTCATACGGATGTCCACAAAATCTCATATATGTCCACAAAATCTCATATTTGGAGCCACACAATCTCATATTTGGACCAATTCGGATTGCTACAGTAACTGCTACAGTACTGCTACAGTGCACACAATCTCATATTTGAGCCACAAAATCTCATATTTGAGCCACAAAATCTCATATTTTGAGCCACAAAATCTCATATTTGGTGCCACAAAATCTCATATTTGGTGCCACAAAATCTCATATTTTGAGTCACAAAATCTCATATTTTGAGTCACAAAATCTCATATTTGAGGCACAAAATCTCATATTTAGAGCCCCAAAATCTCATATAGTCAATGGTCAAAGGTGACACACGTCATACGTGGCACAATCTCGGCCGTCCATCCGTATGGGGTGTGTACCGTATGCCATCTCATATTTGGTGCCACAAAATCTCATATTTGAGCCACAAAATCTCATATGGGGGGTGTTTACCGTAGCATTACTCTTAATTACGTACAGAAGAATGTGCAAGTAGCATTGTGGGAATATCTTTTTTCCATGCAGCTGCCTCATTGACATATAAACAAAGGTAGTAAAAAATAATAAAGAAACTAAGAAAACATATCCTTATTGACATTTCAAGTTCCACACTTGGCCACTTTCACAAGTTTTAACCACAACTCTATGTTCTCTCTCTCTCTCTCTCTCTCTCTCTCAATTCTATTCTAACAATAATCTAAAAAGCAATTTCAAACACATTACTGGCTTTTCACTCCTCCAACGGTCGACAAGTGAAACCAGATATATATGTTGCTGTAAACTTAAAGTTGAAGTAGCCTAATTAGGGAAAGTCAAAGATTGGTATTATGATCATATATATGTGTATATAAGAGATTCATATCTTCAAAATCCATTGTATAGCTTTGTATGAGAGGCTTGTGTGAAGAGGTGGAGAGTCGATTGCAGCCAAGAATGATTTGTCGGCATTTTTTCGCAAGTTAACTATGATTTTCGACAAATTGTTCTTGGCTACGTTTGGCTCTCTTCTTCTCATGTAAGCCTCTGGGGAACCAACAACCCCTGCATGCTATTAATTAAATTGTTCTTGGCTACGTTTGGCTCTCTTCTTCTCATGGAATAGGCGTGAGATTTCAGGCATTTGGGGCCTTATTGTTCATAAATTCTGGCTCCACTCCTAATGCTTACCGTCTACCGATACGTTTTATTATTATTACTTTTTAAATAAAAAGAGAAATTTATTAATCTTTGAAAGCAGATTACAAAGATTAAAGGGAATCGAGGAAAAACGGCATCACAATTACTAGTGGAAGCTGTAACGACCCGGATTTTCAGAAACGTTATTAAAACATTTTTCAAATAATTTATCTGGTAAAAACTCATAAATTAAATAACAACCGAAATTTAGTCTTATTACATCTAATTGAAAAGTTTGAATAAAGAGTTCTAACATTGTAACGCCCCATGTAGACCACTAGCCAGTATTTTGATTTGATCCAAAAGCCACACCACATGGCCCAAAATGCTTAAGCCCAAGGGACTAGCAGTAGCCCACATGGTTTGTTATATACCCAAGACCACTCATGTAAACAACCAATGTGGGACTAAACACCATCTACTCCCAAACCTGGGGTATTACAATCTTCCCCCCTTAAAGATGCAACGTCCTCGTTGCATAGTCCCAGCAACCTCCCCTGGTGTCCGTGGTGGCAGAGAACATCCTACCCACCACTTGGACCAGGGCGGGGCTCTGATACCATTTGTAACGCCCCATGTAGACCACTAGCCAGTACTTTGATTTGATCCACAAGCCACACCACATGGCCCAAAATGCTTAAGTCCAAGGTACTAGTAGTAGCTCACATGGTTTGTTATATACCCAAGATCACTCATGTAAACAACCAATGTGGGACTAAACACCATCTACTCCCAAACCTGGGGTATTACAAACATAGAGTTACAACTTCGAATTAAAGTTTTTGAAAATAAACAGAGCATCTAAGGAAAGAAAATCCAGGCTTCGTTTGGTTCACTCTACAGAACAGCGTCCTCTTCGACTTGATACGACTCTTCTGCTCCGTCTTCTATACCTAGCGTACGAATACCAGAGTACGTAGTACCGTGAGCATAAAACGCTCAGTAGATATATCCTACACCTACTTAACCTACACGTATCTAGCACATAAGTATGGATAATGAACTAGAAAGATGGAACAAAAATATTCATTTTATGCACATAAGCATGAATAATCAATAAGTAAAATGTAATAAAATCTTCACTTTATTACTATCCATTAACCTTTGTGATAACTAAGATTTCATCCTCAGAAATCTTTCTTACCCTGTAACCTTCAGCGTAAGCCAACTGGTGTGATTCGACTCCCCCTTGTAGATTAAGGCCCGGATGAGAGCAAATTTAGCTACTTGGGTCTCCCACCCGCAACCACACAAGAAATGAACAAGACTTCACCGGGCACGCTGCCCCGGGTTGTGACGCAAGCACAATGCCACCCTTATAACCAAACCATTCAGGAGCCAATCACCGGCCACCGTGCCTTACCTAGGGTTTCGTAATCTCAATATCCAGAATCCAAGCTAATCATTTCTCCTCCAGGGCCCACAAAGGTCACCCTCACAACAGGGTCCAACCCGTTCACCCATTTTTTCTCATCATCATATCTCATAATTCTTTTTCCATATAACCTAATCATCGTCTACAATGAATTGCTCATGTTTCGTAACCACCCAAGTGATCCTAATGTCCAATCAAATTCCCAAGTTCAACTTTGATAGCAATCCAGATAACATTAATAACTTGCCATTCATTCATGTAACAAATAAAATATGAAGAGCAAGACAAATAACGTAAACGAGATTAACAAATCAGGAGTAATGTAAATGGCCCTACAAAAGAATTAACAATTTAAATTCATTAGCCTCTTACAAGCTGTAACTTAATCTGTCAAGTCAGTATAGGATTAAACACAGTCGCAGGATTAAACTATGTAAACTTGAATATTCTCTAAACAGAACTAAGTGTAATTAAGAATTTCGGGGTGCTTGTTTAGTAATGAAATTTGACTCATGTCTTAATCTATTTTGTTTTTACTGAACGTGCCCTTTTTCAAAGACAAGAAAGAAATGTTTGTCCAAATATTCTAAAATCATAAAACTGAACAAAGTCTTGTTGGTTGTTTGTTGAATATATCAAAAGCAAAATAATTACAAAATGCTAGTGTCCAGCCCAGGTGTCCTCCCATAGAGTAATCAAAATAATTTTTAGTGTCGGTGAACAAGAATTCGGACTAGTCAGCCGATTCTAGGTTTGTTTCCCATTGTTGGTGTTTCGAGCTACTGGGTTTCGTTCGTTTCCCAGCAAAATATTAAATTAAACACATACAAGGGTTCGGTAGGATAAACCTACCTTAATTCCTGCAGATTTAGCTAAATCGGAATGGTTTGAATAGAACACGCTGACGTCAAGTGTCGGTGGGATTTCTTCTTCTCCGAAACTTCTTCTCCTTTAATTCTCTCTGTTCACCTCTCTCTTCTCTATCTCCCTTTCTCTTTGTTTGTAAGTGTATAAAAGAGGGGGAAAAAAATTGGAACAATTATAGGTGAAATGGACGGCAAGGGAGTAACTAATGGGATGGGGAGATGGCTAGCATTGCAGGAGTGAAGGATTCCAGAGATAAGGCTGGTGAAATTTTAAGAGATAAGGCAATAAAAGTTTTGGATATTGAAAAATCTTATTTAGCTAATCACGATGATTAATGAAATCACAGAAAATAAACAATAATCTATGAACATGCGATATACGTGGAACCCCCAAATAGGGTAAAAACCACGGGAAGGAATCAAAACACTAAAAAATAACGTTGTGCGATTACAATCGACCTTTACTTACAATTGAAAATCCTCTCAATTGACCCAAGACCCGATTGCCGATTCCACGTTCATTGCACCAAGTGTTTGATTGCCGCAAATTTTGAATCCTCAAGCCTTCCGAGATACTTCCAGAAATCCACTGGAAGAACCAACGAATGGTTGATTAATAAGTTGAATAAACTTCTTGGAGTATTTGAATATATTACCCAATCCTTCTTGAAAACTCCAAGACTCAAAAACCTTAGCCAAAAGAATTGCTCTCTCTCTCTCTCTCTCTCTCTCTCTCTCTCTCTCTCTCTCTTTAACGTCAAAAGTCGGCTGCACAAGATGCATTTTTCGAACCCTAGCTGCTGCCTTTTATAAGGATATATGCCGCATGCTCAAGCACATGTAGGCTGCTTTAGCACTTCACCAATACTTTGCCAACAGCCCCTTTGCTGGATGCGAGGTAAATATGTGCTTGAGCACTTTGCTTGGACCGGAGAAATCTTGCTCGAAAAAACTTCATAACCCGGAATAGCATCGAACCATAGAAACGTCATTACAAATACAACTTGATTCCTTCCACATCCTAAACAGACGCATCTAGAATATGAAAATAAAAAGTACAACTCGATATTGTGTCATGGAATTGCCAACCGAAAAAGGAGCTCAGCCTATGGAGCTTACAATCTCCCCCTTTGGCACTTCCATGACAAAACAAAACAAAAAACACACTATTTATTAAAAGAAAACCCATAATAGTGTGAAGGCGTCCATTATGTGAAGCTGCAAAACAAACACTAGAAAAAAGCTGGTAAGATAGGCCACAGTCTATCTGTGTTGGCAAGATAGGCCACGGTCTATTGTGCTTATTCCCAAGTTAAAAGCTCTTGCGTGTCTTTTCTTCTTCTTTACCCTGCTCCTTCTCTCTCACCTCTCACACATTCACGGCTCCAACCCTTTCACCTACCGATCAAGATTCGCTGGTAAGATATCACTCCCTCTTCTCTCGACCATTCCTTTTTTTTTTGGTTCGTTTTTCTCATTCTTAGAGATTTTAGTGTTAGGGTTCCTCATCCCTCTCGATCTCTCTATAGATTTTCGATTAAGGATGAATATTGAACCTATATTGATCCGACTTTACACTATGTCTATGTTTATTTAAGTCTTTTGAACTCATATGAGTTTCTAATATTTCTACCGATTTATCAACCCCGTAATGGTTTACGTTTTTTTTTTTTTACCTCTATTCCAATTATTCTTTCAAACAGAGGGGTTTGTTTTTCCATGGGTTTCAAGTTTTTTTTTAAAAGATTCACTAGCCAATTAAACAAAAAAAGGGGTGGGTGCTACTTGAATTTGTTACTTATTTCATTCGGTTTATGGCTTCTTGTGTTTTTTTTTTTTTTTTCAGTGAACAATGGTTACCAGTACTCGCCGCGGTAAAGGCTTCGGCTCAGTCGAACTCTCCTCCGATTTGTAGGTTCCCTTCCACTGAGTTTGAGAAAAAGTTTGAAAAGTTTAGTTCACGTACCGTTTTTGTCGAGCGTCAGTTAGACCTTGTTGATCTTTCTGGGTCTCAGATTGCTTCGTGGGTTAAAATCAGGATTGGGGTAATCTAGCCATGATCGAAGGTCTCGTCAATTTTACTATGATTTGTGAATTTTATTGTAATATTACTCTTGTTAATCTCGAGTCTGAGGTTGTCCGGCCAATCTCATCTTCGCAGTCATGAGGTCTGTATTACTCCAACTCTTCTCGGTGGGATACTGAATCTCACTCCGCTTGCTGCGTCCGATTATCCATTTGCTCCTGGTTCTCGACATACTCATATTAATGGAGAACGTGATGCGATTACTTGTGCTTTGATAGAAAAGTTGTCTCATAATTGGGGAGAGGGGTGTCTAACGCAGGGTGATCTTACTGGTCCGTATCGTCTGGTAAATTTGTTCTTTTGTGCGTCTGTCGAACCGTGCTCTCATAGGTCAAACATATCTGCTCAACGTGGTTTCACACTTAAGTCCATAGGGGAGGGTCGTCCTGTCGATTGGTGTCGCATTGCTTTTCGCCAAATTGCTCGTTTCAAACCCAAGGGTTTTCCTCTTATTGGGTCTCTCCCATATGGTGTCATATTGTCTAAACTTTTTCTCTCTATTCTTCACATTCCCACACTTCCTGATGACGTGACAAAATATTCTACCAAAATCTGCAACCCCTTTGATTCCAAATCCCTTTCTCTTAGTGTTGCTCATGCCACTGAGCATACCATTGTTGAGGGTGCAGTTTCGGAAGCAAATGAAGAGGAGACAGGGACCCGTCCTCCTCTCGTGGTCGTCGCCCTCGTGCTAGCCCTTCTCTACCAAGTTTGGATATTGCTGACCCGCAGATTGTTGAGTTACTTCAAGTGATCCGACAAGATCAGATTCGTCAGGAGGAAATTTTACTTGATCGTCAAGCTTCTCAACAACTTCTTGCTGAAAAATTTGAGGCACACATGCAAGAAATGCGGAAGTTCTTCACACCCCCTACCATCCCTTAGTGGTTTCTTGGCTATTTCGTTTTATATGCTTTAGTATTACTAATCTATAGAATAATGCTCATTTGTTTAGTTATATTGTTGTCGTATGTGGCGTTTGGCATTGTTTTTTGGATCGTGGTTAGTTGGTATTTTTGGATAGTGGTTTGATGCTTATGAATTTCTGACAGTTGAGTTTTGGCAATTTAAATACTGGTTTAGCTCTCTCATATTTGTTCTCTCTTATTGCTCTTTCTATTCTCATCTAGCACTTGTTTCTAGCTTGTATTCACTATTTATCTTTACTACCTTTGTCCTTCCGTGACAAAAAGGGGGAGATGTTTTCTGCCATGTGTTTTTTCACACTTAGCAACTCCGCGTTGGACTTATTGCACTTCTCAGCTAGCTTGAGGTTCGTCTCACTAATTTTTATACTCTCTTTGTACATGTGGTTATAGGAAGCCTTCAACTCTCCAATACTCTCAACCTCAAATTCTTCTCCATCCTCACTCTCATCAGACGATTCATTCTCACTGAGATGTGACTTCAAAGATGCTCCAAAAGAAATAAAATTGGTGTTATCCTCTTGTTCTTCCTCTGACTCTTCGAACTCACTATGATCATCCCATGTTAGGTTGGCTTTGAAGTTGTTCTTCTTTTTCAACTTATTAACACACTCATGGGCAAGATGACCATAACCCTGGCACTCATAACATTTAGGTCTTGCCGGTGGCCCCTTAACTCCTTTTTTCTCTTTGCTAGAGGAAGACTCACCTTTTCCTTTGGGAACAACCTTTTTATCATTGAAATCATTTTTTGGCACGTTCTTTTTAAAAAATTGTTTAAAATTCTTTGTAAACAAGGCCATAGCTTCAACGTGATCATATTCATCGTCACAATCTGAATCTCTTAACTTGCTCTGAGAGCTAGAAAATGCAATCGGCTTCGCCGAAGGTTTAGTTTTAGATTTTTGAGATTCAGGAGGTAACATGTCAGCCTCATAAGTTTGCAAAAGACCGACGATCTCTTCGACAAACTTTGCTTTAAGTTTTCGTTTTCCTTCAAGCATTGTAACCTTAGTTTTAAATCTTTCAGGTAACGAACGTAAATCTTTTTAATAACACGAAAGGCAGGGATAGGTTCACGTAAAGTTTCACAGCTATTAACAATAGAGATAAGCTTAGAATAAAACTGGTTGAATGTCTCGTCTTCTTGCATTCTAATAACCTCAAATTCGGTTGTAAGCCTTTGCAATTTGGATTGCTTGACAACATCAGTACCCTCATGACAAGTGACTAAAATATCCCAAGCTTCCTTCGCTATTTCACAGTTTGCTATCTTACGGTGTTCATTCACATCCACTGCACTAAATAAAATATCCAATGCTTTATTATTTGCTTGTAATTCTACCTTTTCTGCAACAGATAACTCGGAACTAGGTTTGGGTACTGCTTGATTATTCACTATAACAGTAGGGTACGTATATCCATTAACACATGACTTCCAAATTTCTTCATCTGCTGATCTCATTATAGCTTTGATCCTCGATTTCCAGTAATCGAAGTTTTCACTATCCAAAATAGGGATACGACTAGAGGGGTGATTCATGTTCATATTCATCGTGAAAGCAAGGATCCACTCGAGGAAAACTTCCTACTTAACGGGAGTGACCCGCTCTGATACCACCTGAAAAATCTTATTTAGCTAATCACGATGATTAATGAAATCATAGAAAATAAACAATAATCTATGAACATGCGATATACGTGGAAAACCCCGAATAGGGTAAAAACCACGGGAAGGGATCAAAACACTGAAAAATAACGTTGTGCGATTACAATCGACCTTTACTTACAATTGAAAATCCTCTCAATTGACCCAAGACCCAATTGCCGATTCCACGTTCATTGCACCAAATGTTTGATTGCCACAAGCCTTGAATCCTCAAGCCTTCCGAGATACTTCCAGAAATCCACTGAAGAACCAACGAATGGTTGATTAATAAGTTGAATAAACTTCTTGGAGTATTTGAATATGTTACCCAATCCTTCTTGAAAACTCCAAGAGTAAAAAACCTTAGCCAAAAGAACTGCTCTCTCTCTTTTTTTAATGTCAAAAGTCGGCTGCACAAGATGCATTTTTCGAACCCTAGTTGCTGCCTTTTATAAGGATATATGCCGCATGCTCGAGCACATGTAGGTTGCTCGAGCACTTCACCAATACTTTGCCAACAGCCCCTTTGCTGGATGCGAGGTAAATATGTGTTTGAGCACTTTGCTTGGACCGGAGAAATCTTGCTCGAAAAAACTTCATAACCCGGAATAGCATCGAACCATAGAAACACCATTACAAATACAACTTGATTCCTTCCATGTCCTAAACAGACGCATCTAGAATATGAAAATAAAAAGTGCAACTCGATATTGTGTCATGGAATTGCCAACCGAAAAAGGAGCTCAGCCTATGTAGCTTACAGATATAAAAATAATTTAGGATTTATATTATATGTATACATCTATATACAGAAATCATATAGACACATGCATATGATCGGGTATTATGCGTAAACACTCTCGGACGCATGCACATTTGAACACAGACGAAATTCGTAAATATACAAATTACATAAAATGAACGAAGGATTTTATAAATCACAATTTATATATAGTGATACCTCGTGTTCGGAAATTTGGATCTTCATAAATATACTTAATCGAAAATAGTTTAGTACATTATAAATAAAATAGGATCGAAAATTGGGTCGTTACAGAAGCATCCCAACTAGGTTGGCAGACGACCACACGACAATCATTGAACAATAAGTTGACAAGGAGGCAACAAAAGAGAGAACCAATCCAAAGAAAAATACAAGGACAGTACAGTAGTAAATCCAGTATTCCCTCAACTGATGTATCTGGTGTCTGACATCATAGCAGCAACAGTGAAGTGTATGAACCACCAGAAACCAGAACGAAATGCAACAGTATCCAAACCCAGAGCAAAAAGCAGCATCCGAACCCAGAACAAAATGCAACAGTAATATTGATGAAGTATCCGAACCCGGAACGAAATGCACAGTATCCGAACCCGTAACAAAATGCAGTAGTAATTTGATGAAGAGGAATTGGTACGACAAATACCCAGAAATGTATGAACCACAAGGATTATTCAACTCCAAAATTATTTAACCCAGAATTGCATAAATCACGAATGGCAGCTAACCCAAGAAGTGTACAATTCAGAGAGTGATGAAGTGCATGACTTTAACAGAGTAGCATCAGATATTGAAACCAAAGACCACCACCGATAAGTTTTATTTAGTTGTGTATGGTCAGGAAATTTGTGATAGAAATTTTCAAGGGGCACTTAAATAATCATTCTTTTATTCCCTTGAAATTAGAAAATCATCCTAAGCTTTTTAGGGAGTTATGTTTTCATCTTGAGATTCAAATAAACCCTAAATTGCCCTCTATATATAATAAGGACCTCCCGGATTTAAGAAAAAATGTAATTTTTTCACTTAAAAAATTCTTTTTGGGAAATCCGAACCGTCCAATGTGTTCAAAAGGTGTTTTCAAGGGTCCACACGGGAAATCTTCAAAACAAAATACCGGGAAGGGCTTGATCCAAGCAGTTTTTCGCAAAAACTGTAAAATTTACAGTTTTTGCGAAAAACTGCTTGGATCAAGCCCTTCCCGGTATTTTTTTTTTAACATTTCCCGCGTGCACCGTTGAAAACACCTTCTGAACACATTGGACGGTCAGATCGTAAAAAAAAATGCTTGTATCATAGGGGTCCACAAGTCCAGAGTCCGGACTAGAAGCGCCCCCTATATATATACACCAATGTTCCAATCCACTACTCTTACCATCCACACTTTTCATTTCCCGATCAAATTTTGATGATCGGAACCGTTTTATCGAAAACTGCTCGGATGAAGCCCTTCCCGGTCTTTTTTTTTTATGATTTCTCGTGGGGACCCTTAAAAACATGTTTTAAACACATTGGACGGATCCGATCATCAAAATTTGATCGGGAAATGCCTCGTCCGGACAATCCCGGACCGTAGCTCTCCCGGATGTGATAGTTACTCTCTCTCTCTCTCTCTCTCTCTCTCTCTCTCTCTCTCTATATATATATATATATATATATATATATATACATTGAGGTTCAATGCAATGATGGTTGGTTGGACCACATCCGTTCCCGGGGACCTTGCTAAAAAAGTGGATAGAAATATCCAGACCCTCTGTTTGAGGCCTTTAGCTGGCGGCGCAGCCTCTGCAGATGCTAGCTCTACTTGTGGTTTAGCCGGAGGGTTGAGCGATAAAGAGGGCGGGGCAAGCGATAACGTCCGGAGTTGTTCGATTGGGGGGAAGGCTCTCTCCTTGGGTCTTCCAATTCCCTTAAGGACTCTACGCTTATGCCTAGGGAAGAGATTTGGCTCGAACCATGAAGCTGCTGCAACTCCGTGAGAAGGCTGTGAATTGTTTAACATAGTTTTACCATAATCATTATGGTGTGGGCATGTATTTATCCAATGTTCCTAGTTAACAAATAATAACAAATTTATCATATTCAATGTTCTAAGACTAATTTTTACCATGATTCAAGTTCTTAATTTAACAATTATTACCATGTTTATAAGTGATTAATTATTATTTTTACCATAAAACCGTGATATGTGATTTTTTTTTTTTTTTACCTTGATTCATGTTCTAAAAGAATATTATATTTACCATATTTTTTTACTAGTTATAAGTTTACCACATTACTCGGTCATTGGTTACATTTGCCATTTTTACCATGTTTATTCAAAATTTCTCCATTTTTACTGTGGTGGTATTTATTTTTACCATAAACTTGGTGTTTGGCTCATGTATGCCATTTTTACCATATTTGCTGGTGCGAAATTAATTTTTTTTGCTTGGTTATCTATAATTTCACCACACATTAGTAACAAATTTTTTAACTTAAAATTTCTTTTGTTATCTCTCTTAATGGATGTGATTGAATCTCACTAAATTAAAAATGGTTAAATCCCACTAAATTAGGAAGTTATTGAATCCAACAAAATTAGGAACTTATTGAATCCCACAAAATTAGGATGTTATTGAATCCCACAAAATTAGGAAAAAATATAATCATGCATATGTTGATATCATAGTAAAAGGGTAGAAAAGGTATTTCACAATGGGAAAGGATGAAAACATAACTCCGTAAAACAAGGGGGATGGTTTATGGTTTATGGTTTATTGGTTTATTGGTTAAGCATACATGGAATATGGATTATTTATTAATCATGTACTCGTTTTCCCATTTAAGTAGAAGATTTCATCGTAAAATGGTGAGTTTTCACAAGGAACATGGTTTACTGATTAACCATATTTGCTGCAACCTAATGTTCATGCATTGAATATGGATTATTTATTAATCATGTCATTTAACCATGTTACTATATGGAATAATACAAATTGGCGAATCAATAAACCATGATCAATGTATGAAATAACTATATTTTAAAGGACATGTGAACATGGTTTAGTGATTTACCATTTTTACTGTATCGAAAAAGAACATTAGCCTTGAATCGAAAAGAAAAAAAAAACCAACTTCTGTGTGGAAAATCATGAATCATGTTCGAAACATGGCTGTTTTTCAACCACAGAAAAAGAGAGAGCCATAATCTACCAAGAATCAGGGAAAAAAAAACACCACCATCATCTACAAGATCTTGCCACATTGAATAATAATAATAATAATAATAATAAACATTATCAAGATCTTGAACATGGCTGGAAAAAAAAACACCATTAAAGGATAGAGATTTTACAATGGCGAAATTCCACTCGTACGACGTTTTACGATGTTGATCTCTTTAGAGTCTCCGATGATACCAATTTGAAGATGCTTTTGTTGCAGACGACGAGCAAGTCGATCATCGTAATTGAGGATTTGGATCAATTTATGGCGGATAAAGGCTCTATGCCGTTAAGTTTATTCGGTGTACTGAACTTCGGATGAAAAAAATGCTCTACCAACGTCTATTACTCTCAAGTTGATTTTCGAAATGCTCTCCCAGCATCCACGCCGAATCTGGGTCTTTAGGACTGGGGTACAGTTTGAAAATTTGATTTTGCTTCTGTTATGTTTCTTCCATTTTTTATTTAATCTCTTGTAGTGATTTACGTTAGTGGGTTGATATAATTGAATTGGG
The DNA here is from genome assembly GCA_016920895.1 of Vaccinium myrtillus. Taxonomy (NCBI): domain Eukaryota; kingdom Viridiplantae; phylum Streptophyta; class Magnoliopsida; order Ericales; family Ericaceae; genus Vaccinium; species Vaccinium myrtillus. Next base: position 21,382,007 of record CM029281.1, read on the forward strand.
ACCATCAAATCCTTATAATTATGCAATTTGGTTGAAAAGTATTTATGCTTGAAATTCAAACTTCCCTCACAGTTAAGGTATGAAATTGAATAGGATGTGATAAATCCCCGAGATTTAGGTAACTATAACTGATTATATGTATAACTAATTAAGGAAAAATTAATGTATTAATGTATATAATAAGGGCACAATGGTCCAATTTTCATTTACAGGATGGAATCATAAAGATTCAAATCCCATAGGTTGGCATCCTAAGGATAATATTGTAACAAGATGTCTAATTAAAATTACCTTATTTTTTTGTAGATTCACGATATATATTTTAGATTAATCATACATCTCAACGAGAGGAGGTTAAAAGTAAAAAAATTATGACAAAAAAAAAATCATTTAAGACAAAAAAAAATACCAAACAGCTGTCTTTTTGTTAAAGTGTCGTATTATTTGAACGTTTTTCAACTTCGGTCCTTATTTTTATATTTTTCTAATTCTTCTCGTCGACAAGCAAGATTAATCTAAAAAATTACAACGAAAATCCGAACAAGTTGAAAAAGAAGAATCGAGATCGAAACTAAGCTCAAAGATTTACACTTTTGCCCTTCTGGAGGATTCAGGAAATCTAAGTTCATGTAATTAATGATGTATTAACAAGTCAATATATTTTGGTCTGATAGTCAAATGTTGGAGTCGGTTTTCTGGAAGTTGCCAACGTAATTAATGATTAATCGAGAAATGTTGAAAACTAATTAATTCTAGAAGTAATTCATGAGAAATTAAGTTTAGTTAATAAAATTGACCATTATAAATGAAAATTGCACCAATAATCCCTATTTTCTCACGCGTGTTAATTTGGTTCTTGTTAAGGACGGATGCAAGGCGGGTTAGTGTGGGTGACTGTCATACCCAAGTTTCAAATTCTTATTATAAATGTAGTAATAATTTTTTAAAATATTTATAACTATATTGGTTCGCCAGCCCAAGAAATTTTTGTTGTGTATTCGGCCAACCAACGCTCGAATCCTGCGTCTGGCCCTAGTTCTTATACTCTCCAAGATCAATGTTGATGTAAGGTCAGTTTTTGAAGTAATTTCTGTCATTTGAAAAACGTATCATGCTCTTTTTATTGCATTCAGATGGATTTAGAAAATAAAATTAATTCCATTAACTGGTTAATAGACCAAACCAACACCCATACTTTGGCAATCTGGCAGAAAACGTACCTCATCTATTGTTTGGTGATTGATAAAATGAAAAGCAAAAGATAGAGGATTTTCATTCATTATGCATTAAAGAGTGATATTTAATAGCATTTTGTTTCCCCTTCTTTGTAATTCTATTTTTTTAAATTCAAGATTCCAATAATACAGTCTTAAAGTGGGGTATTAACGTCTCATGAAAAAATATGAAACAACATGCAATGGCTGATCCAGAATTAAAAATAGTAAAATTTTAATATTACAGAATAGGAGGGGCTGAACAGACAAATATAAAATTTCATTGAGAAAAATGGACTCCTCCTTATAATATTTTTCCCCCATGCATAGGAAATTAAATGTGTAAATTGTTCTGACTTTTATTTAGTAAATGCATAGGAAATTAAATGTGTAAATGTGTAATATTTTTTCCCGAATGCTTTTAGCTCAGTTATGTTTTATGAAACAATATTAGAGAGATTAAAAATCAGGGTAAAACTATCAAAATTAATGGTCAAACACTTTTTTATTTAGAGACTACTTTTTTTTTTAGTATATTACAGCTATTCAAAAAAACCTAGATTTTAATTGAATAAAATGAAAATTTTGGAGGGCGCCTCCACACGTGACAATCTCCTCATTTTTATTGGTGGAGAAGGAGTTAATCCCAATAAAAATAGTAATGTCGTTACCCAAAAGTCAATTGATAATAAATACAACTTTACCAATAAAAGTGAAGGTATTATTGACCATCTTTTTTAACGAGCTATTGTGAAGAAAACTACACTCGTGCATATCAGTTCTCTCTCTCTCTCTCTCTCTCTCTCTCTCTCTCTCTCTCCTCTTTGAACTAAAAATTTATATGTGAGTTGGCCGTGAGCCAATTCCTTGAACATATCAAAACCCTAAGTTTTGTTTTAGGGATCAGATCTAGCTAGCATTCCAACCATGCTGGGAAATATAAGATTCTTCTTCATTTTCTTGGCTCTTGTTATTCTATTCCAACAGGGACAAAGTAGCCATGCAAATACTAACCCTAGACAAGGGATCATTGAAACAAGTGGAACCCATTTTGTGAAGAATGGGAGGAAATTGTACCTTAATGGGTTCAATGCATATTGGTTAATGTACATGGCATCTGATCCTGCAACAAAAGTGAAGGTAACAAACACTTTCCAGCAAGCTTCAGAAGAAGGGATGAATATTGGAAGAACTTGGGCTTTTAGCGATGGTGGTTACAGACCTCTACAGTCCTCTCCAGGCACTTACAACCCAGATATGTTCCAGGTACGAATATAACTACTGATGATAAAAAAAAGCTGCATATACAAATACATATGCATATGCACATAGTCGGCTCTAAACTAAAGCAAGAGTTGCGGCCGATTTAGGCCTCCAAATACGAATTTTAGGGCCCCATATTTTAGTTCCGGGCATCTTTTGTAATACCCAAAAAATAAATAAATGTACATCGTATATAATGTCCAATTTCAAACTAAAAATATATACCCCATATATAAAGCCCAATTTCAAAGTTGAAGTTGATTAAGTCTTACCTTCGGTCAACTATATCACAAGAAATGTTGAATGGAATCTTTATTCTATCTATTGAACATGAGATTGTAGATAAGATTGATTATTCGGACATAATTAGTACTTTTGCTCTAAACTGCAAGAAGATTGATATTTAGATGATACTTTTAAAATCTTGTAAGGTTTCGGATTTTTTTTTTTAAATTTTAGGATTAGTGATATTTAAGTAACGAGTTTGAAATATTGGAATGTTTAGTTATGGTTTTAGGGTTATCGCTTATTGATGAATACTAGTAATTGTTTTTGCAAGTGTAATTTACCTACTTATATTTTGTTCATTAAAATTTTAAAAAAGCCTCCTTTTGATTTTCGCTTTAAGCTTTCAAAAAGTCAGGGCCGGCTCTCTGCATATGCATATACATACGAAGGCAAGTAATTTGGTCCTCAAATCAATAATTTTACCTTGCCCTTTATTTTTCTTATTTTGTAACAAACATAACTAAATATAGATATCGGGATATGTGAACATATACATAATTCTCTATGATGAATAATCATAGATAGAAAGGGAAGATTTATACTCCCTTCGTCCCAAATTGTTGCTCATTCTTTCTTTTTATGGATGTCCCAAAACAAAAAGGGAAATTGGTAACTTAGGAGTATTTTCTTTTCTTAGGTGCAACTATGTACTATTCACAAAAAGTTGAATTTCCAAAGCAGGAGCAAGAATTTGGGACAGAGGATATGTGTTAGCGAGAATGCATTTTTATCAACCGAATTCTATTACTATCTTTTGTGATCCCCTTGCACATAAATCCTAGCTCTGCTACTCTATATATAGGTAGGTATAGATCTTGATATTCTCATTTTAACTTTACAAAATTGAAACAGTTGAAAAAGAGATATGAGTTAATACATTTTTCGAAAGCTAAGAATATCATAAAAATAGAATCCCTTAATTACTAGACGTAAAACGGAAATTGAATTCAATATAATATTATATTTAATAATTCTATCTTATTTACAACATGGCATGCCGCCACTTTGACTTGAATTGAGAGATGCTCTAGCACTACTTCCTAAGAGTAGAGAGTGTCCACCGATTTCACCATGGTGGCTTGCTAAAATTGATAATATTCTATCTAGAAATGAACTCATCTAGTATTTTTTTTTTTATGAAAGATTCAAATTGATGGATAAAAATTAATAGGGATTTGAAGGTTTATTATTTTCCTTTAAATCCATTTTACTTAACTTCAACCTTTCGTTTACTTTATGATCTTCTAGAATAGAATTGTTGTAACTGGATAGTTCTACCTGCAATATTCCAGGGATTAGGGGAAAAAAAAAACTTTATCATTTTCGCTTTTTAATGATTAATTTCTTATTTATCGAATTTCATAAATCTGCAACAAAGAAAGCAGGGTAGTACACTCTTTGCTCTCTCTCGTGTTCCCTACTCTAACTCTAATCAAAGGACTAAAGGCCCACCTAGAGATTCAACGACGAGCACCAAAATGAGAAAGGCTTGTAGACTCGTGACGCTTAACTTAAACGACACATTTGAAGACTAAAGCGCACATATGTGTAGGAGTCGGAGCCCGTCATGTGCGTCCACTCGGCCAAGCATTCGCCCACTTTAGAGATTTTGCTTTTAGATAACAAAATGTGTCCAACCCTTTTGGTCGACAAACTACGATGAGAGTTTCTTTTGAAGTGCCAGTTGTGTAGGTCGACTGATGTAGAACAAGTGCTGCCCAATTCTATGACCAATTGGACCAGCCGAAGAAGCCCAAACAGCTTTTAATTGACAACGGTCTAAATTGACAATTTATCGACGAGCTCGAAATCGGCCCAAACTTGGTGGGCTGAAGCTGAATCGCGTTGCGGTCATGATGATGGATTTCTGTTTTTCTAAATTGACAACTTAAGAACGTTTTTGCTATTTTAGGAATTATTTAGATTTTCAATTACTCCTAGCTTATAATTCTGTCTATGTTGATTCTAGTGGGAAAAGTCTTAATTTTCTTTCTAGTTTTCAATTTTAGTAGTTTTCCTAAATTTCGGGATACTTTATTTTTTAGTAGTGTTTGCTAGGGTTTTCCTATAAAAGGCCTCGTTGATTCAACCAATATAACTCTAAGAATTTTCTCTCTTTCTCTTGTGAATTCAAGAACACTCGTGGATTCGAGTACCTATTTTCGTTTGGAATAGTACGCTAATTATTCTCTCGTGAATTTCGATGCGTCATCGATTGGGCCGGGCTGAGTTAGAAAGGATTGGATGACCTCAAGGTTCATAATAAGGAAATGATAGTATTGAGGGGAAGAGGGGACAGCTTCGGCCCGATCAGAGCCAATTCACTCCACTAGTCAGACATGGTTCTTTAGTCAAAGAAACTTCGTCACTTTCATGTACCCATCGAACAATGGCCCTTATAGGGTTCCTAAGGACCGATTCATTTTGTGTACTTTTACTAAACGTAGAAAACCTTCCACTGGCAGATGATCGTGCAAAAATATTATTCTCTATGTGACCATTATTTTTCACAATTTTATGTCACCGACTCGATGCTTTGACGGGACCATGGGCCTTTGCCCAATGATCGTGTAGCACTCATTTTGAGCGTGAGGTCTAGGTTTCAAATCCTATAGAAGAAAGGTTGGTCCTCATACTAACAAATAATAAATAACATCCTATGGTCTAGCAAAAAAAAAAGGCTAGATGCTTTGAGAAAAAACTTTTTTTAGTACCAGAGCCTAGCTAAATCTATCTGACAACATGTGGCTATAACTATTGGATGGAAGTCATACTTTTTAATGGGTATATTTACATGCATAGTACGTCTACAAAATGAAAAACAATCTCGCTTCAGGAAAAAGAATAGGCCCTTGGATTGCACTACATGGTCTAGAGTTTGACTCTTATGGTAGGCGTAAGGGCAAGAGAACACAAACATGCAAAAGAAAAACACAAGCAATCGAAGGAACAAGAATGAGACACGCGATATACATGGTTTTGATTTAAGCAAATCACTTAATCGTACTTCACGGGTTGGTATGATGAAGAATGAATAACAATACAATGGGGGTTGCCCAATACTTTGCCTTTTATAAGGAATACAAGAGAAGCCCTAAAAAACCCTAAAAAACGCGAAAACGCGCGCCTCACAACTTGGTTCGTCTGGACCAGAGACACGCTTGTCCGGACCAAGGCTCCCTCGTCCGGACGAGCATAGGATGAGAGATGCTGGAGCTAGGCTTTGGCTTCCTCTTGCTTGGGCCGAACCACCCTTGGCCTGGTCCAGACCAGAGATGCTAAAACTCTAGAAAACGGGTAGAAAACGCTGAATTCTACTTCACACTCAACAATTCTCCCACTTGAAGGCTAATTCGCGGCACTCTTCCAAAACTTCAATGGTCATCACAAACACCATCAATCATCAACACCACCAGCACCCATCTCCACAAACTCAAGCTTGGAGACCAACTGAAGCTGCGCACAACTTCAGCTTGTCGATAGTCACAACCTTCGTCAGCATACCAGTAGGATTCTCAGCACCACGTGTCTTCTTAGGCAATAACTCTCCACTATCAAGAAGAGAGCGAAAAAAGTGATACCTCAACTGGATGTGCTTCGTTCTCGAATGGAAGGCCAGATTCTTGGTAAGAAAGATGGCACTCTGGCTATCGCTGTGCGACACTCCTTTATCTACCATCTTCCCAGACTCATCCAAAAGTCCTTGCTCCCAAATTATCTCTTTTCCAACTTCTGTGACTGCCACATACTCGGCTTCCGTAGTCGATAAAGCAACAATCTTCTGTAGCTTGGAACCCCAACTCACATCCATATCACCCAAAGTAAAAACGAACCCGATAGTACTCTTCCGACTATCCATGTTACTCGCCAAATCCGCATCCACATAACCTTTCAACTTCAAGCTAGCCTTTGTGAAACATAGTGAGACGTCTGTTAAACCACGCATATACCTCAACACCCACTTCACTACTTCCCAATACTGCTTACCCGGATTACTCATGTACCTATTCACCACTCTCACTATTTCCGTAATATTAGGACGTGTGCAAACCATAGCATACATAAGACTCTCAATCGAAGATGCATACAGAACCTTACCCATGTAGTTCTGCTCCACTTCTGTCTTCGGTGATTGATCCTTGGTTAGTCTAAAATGACGAGCCAAAGGTGTTCCAACAGGTTTCACATCACCCATGCTGAAACAATTGAGCACATTTTTGATATACTCATACTGTGAAAGCTTCAAAATCCCTTGAACTCTATCTCAGATCATTCTCATTCCTAGGATTTGCTTAGTCATTCCCAAATCCTTCATTGCAAATTATTTCGACAACGAGTTCTTCACTCTGTTGATCTTCTCAATATTAGACCCTGCTACAAGCATGTCATCGAAATATAACAACAAAATGACATAAGACTTACCAAACCCCTTGGTATAACAGTAATGATCCGTCTTCGGCCGTTTAAACCCATTGTTGCACATGAAGTTATCAAACTTCTTATACCATTGCTGCGGAGCTAGTTTCAACCCATTCAAGCTCTTGCTCGGTTTGCGGACAATCTTCTCCTTCCCTTTCATTACGAAGCCTTGTGGCTGGTGCATGTAGATATCCTCCACATCCCTATGGAGAAACGCAGTCTTCGCATCCAACTGCTCCAAATACAAGTCCTCCATAGCCATAATTCCTAATACCAACCGTATTGTCGCTAACTTCACAACTAGAAATAAAATATCAGTGTAGTCAATTCATTCCTTTTGTTGGAACCCTTTGACCACAAATTGAGCTTTATAGCGCTTGCTACTATCATGATCCTGTCAATCTGTAAATCCACTTATTATGAAGAGCCCTTTTACCGGCTGGCAATTTTGTTAACTTCCATGTCTGGTTTGTCGACAAAGAGTTCATTTCATCCTTCATGGCCAACTCCACTTGATTGAACTCTTATTTTGCAAAGCCTCATCATAATCCTTCTGTTCACCAGCATTAGTGAGCAATATGTAGTACAAAGATGGTAAAAACGATGTGGTAGTTTGCTAACCATGGAAGATTTTCTGACAGCAGTAGTTGGCGTACTTTGTCCCTCTTGTGGAATAACATTCTCTTCGTCCTCCTAGCATCTGTTTGGCACAAAACCCTCAGCCAAATCATCCAAATCAACCACATTATGTTTCTCAACCTCTGGCACAGACTCAACTTGTTCTGTCCTATTTTGATCCTTTTACATGACATGCTCATTGAATATCACATATCGACTTCTCACAATCTTCTAATTTTGCACATCCCAAAATTAGTAGCCACACTCCTCCTCGTCACCATATCCAATAAAAATATTTATTAGATTAGCTTCTAATTTATTATGAGAATCTGAGTCAATGTGAATATACGAAACACAATTAAAACCTTTAAGAAACAAAAGGTTTACCTACGCTTCACACCTCCTCGAGTTGTCTGAAATTCATAGGAATCGACGGTCCTCGATTTAGCAAATAAGCCACAGTGCTCAATGCATCAACCCAAAAAATTTCTAGTAACCTAGCATGCAACCTCATGCTTCGTGCTCGCTCATTCAAAGTCCTATTCAAGCCCTCAACGACATTGTTTGCTGAGTTGTCCGAGGGATAGTCTTCTCCATCCTAATCCCATTAGCATGATAGTATTTCTTAAACATCCCATCATATTCACCTCTATTATCCGACCTTAGACATTTCAGTATTAGCCCGATTTTATTCTCCACTGCTGCTTTCCAATTCAAAAAAGTATTAAAGGCATCAGATTTATATTTCTGAAAATACCTTTCTACTCGAGTCATCGATGAAACTGATGTAGTACCTCGAACCTCCAATGGACTGAACCAGATAAGGGCCCCACAAATCCGTGTGCACTAACTCCAATTTCTGTGACTTCGATGGTCTGCCTATCTTCAAGAAACTGACATTTTCTGCTTCCTGAATATACAGCTATCATACAAACCAAACTCAGCTGACTTCAACCCTTGGAAGTTTTCCATTGGACAACAATACCTTCATCCCCTTTCACTCATGGGACCCAGCATGTGGTGCCATTGCATCGCTAGTTGCATCAGCAATTGCAATTGTATCCCTTGTGCTCTCCATCATATACAACATTCATGTCTTGACTCCACGAGCCACAACCAATGCTCCCTTCGTGACCTTCCAGCAATCACTTCCAAATGCAACCACGTGTCCTTCATAATCAAGTTGCCCCACAGAAATCAGGTTCCTCGTCAAATTTCGAACATGTTGAACTTTCTATAGCAACCACACAGACCCATTCGGCAGTCTGATTCACACATCTCCCACACCCTCTATCTCCAACGCCTCTGTCAACCAAAAACACCTTCCTAAAATTAGCAGCAACATAGTTCTCAATAATTAGCTAAATCATTTTGCTTTCTTGACTCCTTATAGTTTCTTCTATAGTGGCCCATCTTGCCACAATTCTAGCATTTAACCTCTTGTTGACCTGTCCTAGACTTGCTCCTGTGCTTTTTGGACTTCAACTTATTCTTATTGCCAGAACCCCTTTCAGAACTCCTACCCCTAGTCTCAGTACTCAACGCGAAACTAGAAGTAGACAGATAAGATTCTCCTATATCTCTCCTACAAACCTCCTCACTCAAGACTAAATCTCGAATGTCATCGTATTTGACTTTTCTTTGCCATCAGAGTTACTAACAACCAAATCTCAAAGATTCCCAATTATTGGGTAATGAAGCCAAAACAATCAAGGCACGAATCTCATCATCAAACTCAATTGAAACAACAAACAATTGATTTATAATAGTATTGAACTCGTTAAGATGATTCGCAACATGGGTGTTTTCCGACATCTTAAAATTAAATAACTTCTTTATGAGATGTACCTTATTGTTCACCAAAGGTTTTTCATACATACTCGACAAGACCGCCAAATTTGACTCCACACTCAACAGTAGGAGGTTGACTCTCGTATTAACAAATACTAATATACTAATATCTTATCGTCTAGCAAAAAAAAAAACACCAGATGCTTTGACGAAAAAACTAGGTTTAATTAATCACCAGAGCCTGTAATATGAAAGACAATCTAGCCCCGGGCCGGGAAAAAGAATAGGCCCTTGGATGCACCACATGCCAAATAATATTGCTGTCAAGTTTATCTTCTTTTAAAATTGAGAATCAAATTAAAGGAAGAAATTATTTTGATGTGGCATGCACCATATTATATATTTGTAAGTATATTAATTTATTACCTTTGCAAAAATGCTGGTCCCTTTGTCTCAATTTGTTTGTTCCAGTTTCATGTTCTTAATTTATACTAGTTATTATGTGCATTATGAATTTTTTGCTAAATATCAATTAGTTATATAAAAAAATTCAAAACCAAATCAAATATTGAAAATTAATTAAAAGATATATTTAATTCAAAAGTGGCATGAGCTAAATTTGAAAAAAGAACAAACAAACAAATTGGGACGAACAGAGTACAATTCAAACTCTTTTTAGGTGATGGATAGATACACCACTAATTGAATCTTAATATGGAAATGTCTGTAGGCAAAGGTACTAACTAGTGTACTAAATCTGTAATATGTGACACTCTTTCAGTAGATGTCATAACACATGTATTATATCTATTGTTGTTTCTTTCAGGGATTAGATTTTGTGATCTCAGAGGCGAGGAAATATGGAATTTATTTGGTACTCAGCTTGGTTAATAACTGGGATGCTTATGGGGGCAAAAAACAATATGTGCAGTGGGCAAGAGAACGAGGCCAATCCTTGAACAATGATGATGACTTTTTCACTAATTTTGTTGTTAAGGGCTACTACAAAAATCATGTGAAGGTAAATTCGGTAAAGATCATGATGTATATCCTAGAAAGATGCATAGAAAATAAACACTGAATGACGTATTGTAGGATGTTACTTTTGAGTCTAGATTTTACCACTTCAAAGCAAAAAAGACACCTTATTGTTGTACTAAAATTCTAAAAATTATACATATTCCAACTAAATATTTCAGATAAAAAATGCAAGAATGAAACTATATATTATACAGATATAGATCCTATATGTAGGGTTCTACTTTCTATTTTGAACAGCAAAAAAGATAATTTATTTATCCTATATGTAGAGTCCTATACATATATATACACACACACACAAAAAAAAAACTTCCAATCAGGGATCCCTGAAACTGCTAAAATGCAGACCCCACATTGTCCGATCGAATTTTGGTGATGTATTTGGTGATGTATTTGGTGATGTATAGTTTTACGAAAAACTGATCGGATCAAGCCCTTCTCGGTCATTTTTTTGGTGATTCTTGGTGGGGACTCTTAAAAACACATTTTAAACACATGGTTCGAATCATCAAAATTTGATCGGGAAAGTGGCGTGCGGACAGGGACTGTATATATATAGGGCTCTATTATGTTCGCTCTTTCTCTCCTTTAACCTAATTTGAGTAATTAGAAATTGTCAAATTCAGAAAGATATAAATGTACTTGTAAAAATGAATAATGTTTAAGAGAATAACGTTTTGATATAATCAAATGGTAATCCCTCCGTCTCTATTTGTTTATCCAATTTTCAAATTAATTTAAACTATTAGGGAGAAATTTGTGTAAAAAAAAAAAGAGTTTTCAAAGATATCCTTTACCTTTTTAGCATTTAATGAAAGTTCACTTTCTACAATACATGATTTTGTATTTTGTCTTCAATACTTTTTTGAATATAGGGCAGAAAAAATTGGACAAATTTTTGAAAAAATGCAGAAGTCCAAAAATAAGCAAACAAATTAAGATGGAGTTATGATAAGGTCAAACTCCATTTGTTGTTTTTATCCTATCACAGATTTCACTTTACAATGGCACTGCCTTAAACTGCAGGCTGTGCTAACAAGAGTGAATTCGATAACTGGTATATCATATAAAGATGATCCCACCATCTTCGCATGGGAGCTGATGAATGAACCTCGTTGCCCAACTGACCTCTCTGGAAGTGCTATTCAGGTCTCTCTCTCCTACTCTCGTGAGTTTTGTACATGCAGATGTATTAAATCATCACCTTCTTGACTTTTGGTTTCTCTATGCTTATGCTTATAAGCAACAATTGAAAAGGAAAAGAAAAGAAAAGGACATGAAAATGAATTGTGAAGCGATTTGTGAAGGAAAATGAAAATGAAAAGGAAAAGGAAAAGAAAAGGACATGAAAGTCATGAATTTATCTCTTTTTCAATTTGGTTCTAAATAAGTTGTCAAAAAAATCCAGTTATGTTTGGCTGCCTCAGACGAAATTTATAAATATATATTTGTGTGCATACTTTACTTTCATTTTCTTTTCTCGTAGCAACTGTGAGATTCAAACATAGCTAAGTCACTAGCTAGGCATGGCAGGTTTTAGATATGCTTATTATTGTTTGATTAATAATTTGATTATCTTTAATTAAGTATCCCTACATTGTATGTTAGATAATTTGATGCAGTAATTCTGAATTAAACAGGATTGGATAAGAGAAATGGCCACCCATGTTAAGACCATTGATGAAAATCATCTCTTGGAAATTGGACTTGAAGGATTCTTTGGGGAATCTACCAAAGAAAACAATCCTGGAAACCAAGTTGTTGGGACTGACTTCATTTCCAATAATCAAATTCTTGGAATCGACTTCGCCACCATTCATCTCTACCCTGATCAATGGTAACTTAATTAGTATTCATATATATGACCTAATTAAATGCATATACATACATACTTACATGCATGCATGCATGTATCATAATACCACTCCATTCATATCTAGAAAGGTATATATACATATGCACGGATCAAGAAACCAGGAGATCTCGTTGGGTTCAAAAAAGTGATCATTAAATTAAAATTTGGTGCGGGACCTGGTTTTTCCGGATCAAATCTTTCTAAATAAATTGGTGAACACCAAATTTTGATGAACAAAACAAGCTCAATGTTTTTAAAATGCGTTTTTAAGGGCCTACGTGAAGATTACACTTTTCAAAATAGTCTATTGAAAAAAAATACCCGGAAAAAGAAATGCATTTGGTTAAACAGGGGGTGTTTGATAAAAGCCTATTTATGCTTTTCATTTTCTTTATCAAAAGTTTTGATCAACCCCTTCCGGTAGTTTTTATTTTGGCATTTGAAGATTTCCAGCGTGGACCTTGGAAAATAGATTTTAAAAACATTTTCCAAAATATGCTGAATGCGAGATGTCAAAATTTGATCCGGAAAGTTAAAAAAGGATAGGTCAGGATTTTTTTTTTTTTTTTTGCATACAAATTTTAAATAAGGGATCCCTTAGGAGATCATGATCCATATATATACATATGTAGATTTCTTTATGAAGAAAAAGATGATGGAATTTTGTATCTTGATATATATAGGATGCAGGGGTCGAATAACGAAGAACAATCTGCATTTGTGGAAAAATGGATTGAAACCCATATCAAAAACTCCAACTCACTACTCAAGAAGCCACTCCTCCTCACTGAATTTGGCAAGTCATCGAAATCAGTAGGGTACAGTGTGGGTGCAAGGAATGAGTACTACCAGAATATTTACAACACCATGTTTAATTGTGCTATAAATGGGGGCCCTTGTGGAGGTGGGCTCTTTTGGCAACTCATGGCCCAAGGAATGGACAACTTCGGAGATGGTTATGAAGTTGTGTTGGATCTAAACCCATCAACCGCAACCATTATCTCCCAACAGTCTCGAAGGCTTTCAGCTCTGAACTAACTAAAGAAGAAAGCTCATTTTACTCGCTCATTCAGTATGAATTCAGTATTGATATGTTCTATTAATTAGAACTAAGTGGTCATTATAGACGAGACGCATTACAATTGAATAATTGTTGGATGTGGCAATATATGAGATTTACTAATCATATAGCATATATATACTTTTGCTTTTACCTGTTAATCAATTTTGGGTTATTTAAGACTGAGCAAAGGAAAAAATTGCAAAAACAAACAACAAAAAAAAAAATGTAATGTTTGCCTCATGTAAAAGTGGGTTTCTCTGCCCAAATCCAGAAAGAAGAACAAGATACCAAAAAAAAAAAAAATAACCCTTGGGAACTAACGTGACCTCATTTCTTGAATATTTTGAAGAAGCTAAAATGTTTTCAGAGATGGTTTCATAATGTGAGGCACTTACTTTTGTTAAGAGTAATTCTCCCATATTACTTGGACATGAAATGTGAGATCACTTATAATAACATTTGAGACCACTCCGCTCATTACTTGGTTTTGAGTTGGATATATAATTTTCACAATTTTGTAGGCATCAATATTAAGATCATTCAACAATTATTTGTGTATCACACAAATTTTGAGTCTGCGAAAAAGACGGAAAGATGTTGACCAAAAAATCAATTTTATTGATTTAAAAATTGGGGTTTACAATCTCTGTAACAGTTTCTAATGAAAGCAAATAATCCTCTGATTCTTCCCTTCGAAAGTTTGATTTGAGGGCTTGATGCTTGTTCTCGAATTAAATGGCGAGATCTTCTGTCTTTGCGAAGATGACGGCGAATTCGACGGATTTTGACTTGAGGGCTTTGAAGCTTCTTCTCAAGTTGATTTGCTTGATCTTCTTCAATTTTCTTGGAAAAAGTTGGCGAATTTATGACCGTTGACTTGAGGGCTGTGGAGCTTTCAATGACCGTACAAATTGTTTGACGAGCAAATCTCCATTTGTTCCAGCACTGCTACATGTCTCCACGAAGTGTGCAACATGTTGTTTGGGATTGCCCATTCCATCGAATTGCAGAAATTTTGGAGGCTGATAATTTTAAGGCATCTTCAGTTGTTCTATCCTCCGCGTGTATGACCCAAAGATTTGAGAACTACGTGCATCCTTTTCAGCAATTGCCCCCATGATGAATTCCTTCAATTGATCAACAGGGATCAATCCATTATTTGAGACTTGAATTTTGTTACTTGAAGTCTCTGAGTTTGTTGAGACGTTGTGTACATTGTGTGAAATACCTTCGCGTGAAACTAAGAAAATTTCTTCTGGAGTAGCTTCTTGCGTGGTTTTGACGACTTCTTCTTGAGCAGCTTCAGGCATAGTTTTGAGAACTTCATGCGGAGTTTCTTCAATAATAGATTCAGACGAATTTTCCACACTACACCTTGACGTTCTCACTTGATCCACCTTATCTGAAAGCTCTTTAAGTTGAGTTTTTTGTCGTTGATCATGCTTCACAAGCTTTTCAAGAGTCTTGGTCAATGCTTTAATTTGTTCCTCAAGAGTAGATGATTGCACCATCATGACTGGCATGACTTCTTCATCAGAGTAGCCCAGAGACTTGACGTGTAGATCTTCACAAGGAGTGGGAAGTACAGATTTGTTGCTTTTTGTCGACCTTTGGAAGATGGATGGTTGCATGAACACTTGTTCACCCATCGAGAGGTCGACTTCTTTTTCCCCCAACACGCTTGAGAGGATGTATGATTTTCCTGGAGTCATGAAAGATGCAGTCTTATTTTTTCCAGACATATTTGATAATATGTGTAAGCTTCAAAGTTGATTTGAAAAGAGGAGATGAGAGGCAGAGATTGTCCCACTGGGCATGCCAAAATTTGTATCACACAAATTTCGAGTCTGCGAAAAAGACGGAAAGATGTTGACCAAAAAGTCAATT
Source organism: Vaccinium myrtillus (assembly GCA_016920895.1). NCBI lineage: Eukaryota > Viridiplantae > Streptophyta > Magnoliopsida > Ericales > Ericaceae > Vaccinium > Vaccinium myrtillus. The sequence continues at coordinate 21,397,446 of CM029281.1, forward strand.
TTATTGATTTAAAAATTAGGGTTTACAATCTCTGTAACAGTTTCTAATGAAAGCAAATAATCCTCTTATTCTTCCCTTCGAAAGTTTGATTTGAGGGCTTGATGCTTGTTCTCGAATTAAATGGCGAGATCTTCGGTCTTTGCGAAGATGACGGCGAATTCGACGGATTTTGACTTGAGGGCTTTGAAGCTTCTTCTCAAGTTGATTTGCTTGATCTTCTTCAACTTTGTTGGAAAAAGTTGGCGAATTTATGACCGTTGACTTGAGGGCTGTGGAGCTTCTTCTCAAATCGGTCTTTGAGATCTTCTTCAATTTGGTTGAAGGAGAGGCAGATTTGCAGATGTTGATTTGAGGGCTTTGGAGCTTGGTCTCAAATTGGAATTTGATATCTTCTTCAATTTGGTAGAAGTAGATTGATGACTTGTGGATTTGGCTTGAGCGTTCTTCAGAGTTTTGAAGCTTTGATCTAAAGAGGCGTCTTGCTTGATGTGGACTGAAAGGATTTTGAAGGGCTTTGAAGCTTGGTCTTCAGAGCTGATGGAAGCTTGAATGTTCTTCGGAGCTTTGAGGCTTTGATTTGAAGAACCGTCTCGCTTGATGCAGACTTGGAGAGTTCTGAAGGGCTTTAAAGGCTTGAATCTTCAGAGCTCTGACAGCTGATGGAAGCTGGAATGTTCTTTGGAGCTTTGAAGCTTAGTCTCAAATTGGAATTTGATATCTTCTTCAATTTGGTAGAAGTAGATTGATGACTTGTGGATTTGGCTTGAGCGTTCTTCAGAGCTTTGAAGCTTTGATCTGAAGAGGCGTCTTGCTTGATGTGGACTGAAAGGATTCTGAAGGGCTTTGAAGCTTGATCTTCAGAGCTGATGGAAGCTTGAATGTTCTTCAGAGCTTTGAAGCTTTGATCGGAGAACTGTCTAGCTTGATGCAGGCTCGGAGAATTCTGAAGGGCTTTGGAGGCTTTGATCTTCAGACGTTTGGAGCTTGGATGCTTAAATGTGTGTTTGACTTCAAGGCATTCTGAAGGGCTTTAAGGCTTGATCTTCAGAGCTCTAGGGCTTGAATGTCTGACTTCAAGGAATTCTGAAGGGCTTTCAGGCTTGATCTTTAGAGCTTTGGATGCCTTGGAATTGTTGAAGACTTGAAGAAATTCTGAAGGGCTTTGAAACTTGATCTTCAGAGCTGTTGAAGCTTCAATGTCTTGATGTTCCCAAAAAATATGAGAGAGAGCACCTCTATTTATAGGGATGTGGGATGGAGAGTTTATGGCAGACTACAACTCTTTCCATAGTTATCTCTCTAATTATTTCCTTATTTTATTTAAAGGAAAATAATTAGAATTTAATAAATATCTTTCTTCTTATGTATTTTAAGAAACATAATTATTTATAAAGGGATATAGAATTTATTTCACCAAGTAGCACAATTTGATTGGCCGGACTTGATAAATTAATAATTGCATCATTTTGACACATGGCTCCATTTGATTGGGCCCTCCGCATACCTCTGACATCTGACTTGTAAACACGTGGCAACATTCGATTGGCCATTTATCGTGCCTGGTCTTTTGACCTACGGACACTTGGCAACATTTGATTGGCTCGTCCGTAAAACTTTGACTTGGACTTGTGGACACTTGACAACATTTAATTAGCCAATTTGTGTGCCCTAGCAACACGTGACAGCTTGTGATAGGCCAGAAATTTTACGTGTCTACAATTTGATACTGGATATCTTTTACGTATATGCTTAATCACTATATAATAACATTAAAATTGAACTGTCAAAGTTTTGTTTGTCTAAACTTTCGCAACAAGAACTCAAATTCGGAGTTCGAATGATCGATTACTTCACCGATAAGGCATGTAACGACTCGATTTTCAGACACGTTCATTATTTTTTTTTGAAATAGTTTAATTACTTCAGGACGAATTTAATTAAATAAAAGAGTTTAGCAGCAGAAGTCTTCCATACTTGAATTGAAATCAAACTAAGTCTTACAACATTTGCAAATAAAGTAGAGTTTGCCAGGTGTGATTACATTTCTTGAATTCAAATAACATTACTTAAAATTAAATAGAGCCTCTACAGATTTGACATCCACAAATTTGTTTTATTCATGTAGCTATCGATGTTTGATAAAGTCAATGTTTAACACGAACGACATACTTGGCAAGCTCTACGAAATAAACGATTTCGATCATTGTTGGGGTCCGGAAGGAGGCACAATGGCCTAAAACTGGACCGAACTACAGCCTATATAAACTGAACTAGATCTCTGGCTGTAACACACTGATTGGAACTTGTGGAAAGTGAGAAAAAAGAAATGAAAATTAAAAAAAGGAAAGTGGAAGGAAAATAAAGAGAAAAATATATTTTTCCTAGTATCTTAGTTTTTTAGTTTTTCATTTTCTTTTCTCTTTCTCTCTCTCTCTCTCTCTCTCTCAGAGAGAGAGAGAATTTTAGGGTATGTTTGGAAGTTGAGAAAAGAAGTGGAAGAGAAGGGAAAATTATAAAAAAAAATACTCTCATTTGTTTGATTTCCAAGTAGAACGATATAAGAAAAGGAGGAGAGAGGAAAATAAGTGAGAATTAACTACTTTTTTCTTTTGTTCTCTAATGTATATTTTCGTTTCTCTTTCACATAATCAAACAAAAGAAACAAAGAGAATTTCTTTTTCATTTCTCATTTTTTTATTTCCTTTTCTTTTCCCTTTCTTTCCATAACTTGTTTGGAACTTAAGGAAAAAAAGAGAAAAGAAGGGAAAATAATTAAAAAGAAAATAAGAGGGAAATTTTTTTTAAAAAAGAGAGAAAATTAAATAAAATTTGAATATTTTTCTTTCTCTTTTTTAATAACCAAATAAAGGATGAAAATTTTTAAAAAATTTCTCTTCCGGCTTGCCCGGGAACCAAATGAAGGATGAAATTTTTAAAAAAAATTCTCTCCCGGCGGCTTTCCCGAGGTTCCAAATTTCGTTTCCTCCTTTCTATAGTACTACTTTTTCTTTTATTTCCCGAGGTTCCAAACAGACGTAACGAAACCCTCGGACGCTGTATTAGAAACACAGCGGTAGTGGTTGTTGGGTTGGGTTTGGGTATTTGAAATGGCAGGAAACGGTGGAATCCTACAAGTCTCCTCCTCCTCCTCAACGATGATAGCAGCGGAGGAGGCGCTGCAGATTGTTCTGAGAGTGGCTCAGCGCCTGCCACCTGTCTCGGTACCCCTTCACGAAGCTCTCGGTAAGGTCTTAGCTGAAGAAATCACAGCCCCTGATCCTCTCCCTCCTTACCCTGCCTCCATCAAGGTCTCTCTTCCTAAAACCCTATTTCCTCCAATAGATTATCACACATATATATGTGTATTTCATCTTCACATTTATTGCCTTCGATAGGACCACCAATTCACTCTCTGCAGATAGTTCTTTTGTTTTTAGTTTATTTTCTTGTTTTCTTGGGTTTTAATATTGGGCTTGATTTAGTTATTTGAGACATCTTGTGATAAAGCCATTCCCATAATAGCAATCCACCATCAAGAACACATTTAGATAGTGTCGTGATAAGATGAATCTATAAGAGGGTTCAAGGAGCTGAACACGATGTACATAGGAAAAGATTTTTACATTAAGAAAGAATATTTAACAAAAAGAGGAGGGTTGCTTTCATGCTTTGGGGTGAAGGAAAAGAAGCAAATAACAAAGAAGGAAAGGAGAAATGCCCGTCGTTCAAGGTTCTATGTATATGAAATCTGAATGCTTCACCCAAACTGTTTTGTTGTTGACATCAGAACTTTACCTTTTTTTACTCTTTTATTTTCCTTGATTTGGTTTTTTGCAGGATGGCTATGCAGTAGTGGCCTCAGATGGGCCTGGCGAATATCCCATAATAATTGAATCAAGAGCAGGAAATGATGGAGTTGGTGAGACTGTGACCCCTGGAACTGTAGCATATGTAACGACCGGAGGTGAACCTGTTTATATCTGCTTTTTAGTTTTTCTATTTTTCAAAATAGTTCACTTCTAGAAAGCTAATAGCTGCCATTAACTAGCAATTGTTCTGGTTTTTGCTCTCGCTCTCTCTGATGTTGTTTTAAGCTGGAAATTCAAACCATTTTTTGGGTTGCCCAAGTAGATTAAGTGTGCTCTCTTTGCTACTATAACTTGACATTGTTATAAGTTTCTATAGTCCATTGATCAAAAATACTTGTTAAGTTTTGGTTTTGGATCTTCTTGTAAGTCATCTGTAATATGGAGTTTATGTTGGATTATTTGCGTGATTTGGTTGGTCCTTAAAAGTGTGGTGGGCCTTCTTTGCAATGAGAGGGGTCTTGGAGAAGGAAAGAGGAGTGGGGTGGCATGGCTTTTTCATGTGTTTGGCTTCGATGTGGATTGTATGGCGAGAGCATTACCAAATGTATTTTGGCGGGGTGGAAGAGCTTGTCCAAGCTGAAGAGTAGGATTGAGAGCAATTAATGTTATTGGGCCTTGAAGAATACAAAAAAAGAAATGTTATTGGGCCTTGAATCGCCTTGGGTTAGTTTCCTTTTGTTAAAGTTGACTGGAGTTTTACTAATTTTAGTGCATTGCTGGGATAAGAGTTTTAATGGGGTTTCAATGCTTCGTATCTACTGGTGAAGTGATCTGATTTTTTTAAAAAATGGGTCTACATTAACCGATAAAAAGACGGAATATCTTATCATGAACCTTCCCTTGTGATTAATTCCGTTGATAATGAAGTTGAAGTCATTTCATGCTACTTTTGTTCAAATGGATTTTCGTATGCTTTGTAGGACCAATACCTGAAGGTGCTGATGCAGTTGTTCAAGTAGAGGACACTGAAATAATAAAAGGTGATTCCATTGAAGGAAAGAGAGTGAGAATATTGGTTCAAACTAGCCAAGGAGTTGATATTCGTCCTGTGGTATGACTATTTATGCAATTTTCTCTCCGATAGTATATGTTTATATCCATGTGTATGTGTTATATCTCCAATTGCCCTAAATTTTCATTTCAAGTTAAGTGTCATTTTTCCCAAACCCTGAGCTATTAAGAAATTAGCTCAATGCAGCCTATATCCAACTCCATTCCTCATATGCAATTACGTTTGCACATAAAGATGCAATCACACGTAGTCAAAGGGAAGCAGAATGTGAAAGGACGGACTGAGGTCAACAAATGTTTCAGAAGCTTGTGTTACTATGATATGGGCCATCAATGCACATATCGAGCCAACATTATGCTCTGAAATTGCATTGAGAAGCTCAATTCATAAATATTCTTCCATTGTCTACCTGTTGCCTTTTGTACCACAAATGCTACATCTGTAGGGACCTGAAATGCTGAATGAAACCCTAAAAAGAAGACCAATCACTCATGTTTTCATGTTCTCGTTCTTGCCATGCACATTCTGATTCTTCTTTTTTCCAGATTTAAAAATGCTCATGCAGAATATTCTTGGCCAGGGATGTGACATAAACAAAGATGCTGTGGTGCTGAAGTCTGGAGAGAGATTAGGGGCTGCAGAAATTGGCCTACTTGCCACTGCAGGCGTAATGATTGTGAAGGTATTACTGCATGAATTACGGGCAATGTTTATCTCTGGTGTATCTGTTTGGATTAGTGGTTTTGTTTTTGTATCCGTTTCCTGTTTGCTGTGGTTGATTCCTTCTCAACCTTGTTCTATCATTTCCCTTTTGGGCCTGAGAGGCATATGATTGTTGCCGGGTTAGGGTGTCAACCTTGTTGGAATGCTATCCTGTCGTTGTAATGCCGTTTTGCTCTTGAGCCCTTAATCTATGTATTCGTTGCATTTGATTAATAAATTTTCTTCGCTGTTCGAAACAAAGATTGTGAAGGTAAGAAAAAACCTACCTCTTTCTGAATGAAGTTTGCTTGGTTGGTAATTCCAAGGATCTTAATTAAGTTTGGCCATTGGGTACTGTTTCCTTTTACTCCTGGAAAATGTTGAGAAAAAGTGTTCCCAGTGGTTGAGTTTGGTGGTATTTTGAGTTAAATAATGTATTTTATAATTATTGGCAAAAGTCTGGAGAAGAAAAATTTAGGGTGTGGACTTACCTACAAGGCTGATAGGTAATACTGTTATGCAGGTATGTCCTTCCCCAACAATTGCTGTGCTTTCCACAGGAGATGAACTTGTAGAGCCAACAACTGCAAATTTAAGTCGTGGCCAGGTACTACATCGTTCTAGGATAACCTACATTTCCTTATTGGTGGAGCTGGTAGTTTCTTTTGGCTTGATTACTGAAGTAGTTGATGGATTTCTCACTGAGCCATTTGGGCTTTGGGAGAGTCTAAAGGAGAGGATGGGGCTCTCAAATGAGCTGAACGGAATCCTTGGACTGACCAAGTGAATTACATTAAGGCAGCTGAGAAGTATCTCTACACGGGAGGATAAAAAAGTGCGACATTATGAAGTGATGAATATAATTTTTGAAAAGCCTTGTGTGACATCGAGGCCACCATATGATGCCTGGTACACATGCATATAGTTAATTCATGTGCAAAACACGCACACACACGTAGTTATTGATAATTTCAGAGACGATAAACAGAGACGAAGGAACTGAGACTGTATTTCTGAATGATTAACCTAGCTTATTACAACCGTTTATATAGAAAAGAGCTACACCTAAACAGGAAACGATTACAAAGAATTACCTAAAATAGAAGATCATGATATACTACCTAAAGTCGTGATATACTGCCTAAAGAGAAGGATCACGCAATAATACCTAAACTAGAAGATTACATTACTATACATAGAGATACACTTTCACACCCCCCCTCAAACTCAGGATGTGAGAGCAGAGAGCATCGAGAGTTTGCCAAGGAGAAAGCGAAAACGAGCAGCAGTGTGGGTCTTCGTGAAGAAGTCGGCCAACTGCAGCGTAGAAGAGACGAAGGGTAAAGCAATAGTGGCAGACTGAAGGTGCTGACGAATGAAGTGACAATCAATTTCAATGTGTTTGGTATGCTCATGGAAGACCGAGTTGTGGGCTATCTGAATGACACTTTTGTTGTCGCAATAAATAGGTGTGGGTGAAGTAACAGAGACGCCCATATCTGATATAAGCCAGCGTAGCCACACAATTTCAGACGTAGCATGAGCCATAGCACGATATTCAGCTTCCGCAGTGGAGCGAGCAACAACGGATTGCTTTTTGCTTCGCCACGAGATAAGAGAATCTCCCAGAAAAACACAAAGACCGGAGGTAGATTTGCGGTCACTAATATCCCCAGCCCAATCGGCATCAGCATACGCATGAAGAGTCAAACTAGATGTAGAAGAGAGCAAAAGACACTGATGGAGAGTACCACGAACATAACGAAGAATACGTAAAAGAGCCGCCCAATGAGTAGTCCGAGGAGCAGAGACAAATTGGCTAACAATGTGAACAGCATAAGCAATATCCGGGCGAGTAACAGTGAGATAAACTAAGCAACCCACTAATTCACGGTACTCCGTAGGATCCTCAAGAGGAACACCATCAGAAGCAGAAAACTTGGCATGAAGCTCAAGAGGAGTATCAACAGTCTTGGTGTCACTGAGACGAGCACGGTGAAGGATATCGGTAGCATACTTTGACTGTCCGAGAAGATACCCCGTGGGAGAGGCAGCTACTTCAATACCAAGAAAATAGCGAAGAGGACCCAAGTCTTTCATTTCAAACTCCTGAAAGAGATGACGTTTCACGTCATTAATAGCAGCAGAATCAGAGCCAGTGATGATCATATCATCAACATATAGCAATAGAAGAACCAAACCATGAGAGGTGCGACGGAGAAAGAGTGCAGAGTCATGCATACTGGGCTGGAAGCCAATCTGAAGAACCACATCCTGAAATCGCGCATACCAAGCACGAGGTGACTGTTTCAAACCATAGAGAGCACGACGCAAACGGCAAACAACACCAGAGGGGTGAGAGAAACCAGGAGGAGGCCGCATATAAACCTCTTCAGACAGATATCCGTTGAGGAAAGCATTCTTGACATCCAACTGAGAAAGAGACCAATGTTGCACAGCAGCAACTGATATCAAGGTACGAACAGTGGTCATTTTGGCAACGGGAGCAAAAGTTTCCTCATAATCAATACCATATTCCTGAGAAAAGCCTTTAGCAACTAAGCGAGCTTTATACCGCTCCAAAGAACCATCAGAATGAGTCTTGACTTTGTAGACCCATTTGCAGCCAATAAGATTCTTACCATCAGGCAACGGGACCAATTCCCAAGTATGAGCAAGAGCAGTGAGTTCAGCATCCATGGCAGCCACCCAATTGGGATCTGTACAAGCTTCTTTATAGGACCTAGGCTCAAAATATGTGTGAATTCGAGAAAGAAAGGATTGGTAAGAGGATGAGAAACAGGTATTACTGAAGCCATATCTTACCGGTGGATTTCGATTTTCACGAATAGGATAGCGGTGAGCAGGTGGATCAGGATCTTCAGAGGCAGATTGGGGAGCAGGAGGAGAGGCCGGACGGCGGGTGTAGACCTGAGTGATTGGAGGACGGTGAGAAGGAGCTGCAGAAATGTCAGAGACCTCAAGAGTAGAGGTATATTCGTCAGTAGGCACATCCACAGGAAATGGGTCAATACCAAGTAAATCCGCTTTGGCAACAGGAGTAACTTTGGGAGGAAGAGTAAAATATGGAATACGCTCTAAGAAAACGACATGCCTAGATACATATAGCTTTTTGGTCACAGGGTCATAACACCGATAGCCTTTCTGATTAATGTCATATCCCAAGAAAACGCCTAAGACACAGCGGGCGCTGAGCTTAGTGCGATCTTTCTTGGGAAGAAGGACAAAACAAGTAGAACCAAAAACTTTCAGGAGAGAATAGTTAGGAATTGTACCATAAAGCTGCTCATAAGGGGTTTTACCAGAGAGAATAGGACTGGGCATCCGATTCAGAAGATAGGCTGCAGTGAGAACAGCTTCTCCCCAAAACAGAGAAGGAACAGAGGATGATAATAGCAAAGATCGAGCAGTATCAAGAAGATGACGATGCTTTCTTTCAGCTTTACCATTTTGAGCAGGAGTATCGGTACAAGAAGACTGATGGATAGTCCCATGGGTGTCTAAAAATTTATCAAACTCAGAAAGAGAGTATTCCCCGCCCAAGTCAGAACGAAGAATTTTAATAGATGCAGAAAATTGGGTTTGAACCATAGCATGAAAACTTTGATAAATTTGAAAGAAATCAGATTTATGCGTCATTAAGTACACCCATGTATACCGACTAAAATCATCCACAAAAGAAACATAGTAAACATAACCCCCTTTAGCGACAACTGGGGAAGGACCCCACAAATCAGTATGAACAAGCTGAAAGGGAGAAGTAGAAACAAAAGAACTTTTATTAAAAGGTAAAGCAGTCATTTTGGCAAACTTACAACCACTGCAGGCAGAAATATCACTAATAGAAATGTTTCCCAAATGACCAGATTTAACCAAAAGTTTCAGACGCTCACTAGACAAATGTCCTAATCTAGAATGCCAAAGATAAAATGGAGAAGATTTATTATCTAAACGAAAAGATGACGCAGCAGTAGAAGAAGATTCTGATGGGATATGCAAATGCTCCAAGATATAGAGGTCACCAACTCTACGGCCTGCCCCAATCTGCTTCCTGGAATCCCGATCCTGCACAACACAACCAGAAGTGGAAAATATAACATCAAAACCAGAATCAGATAACTGGCTAATCGAAAGGAGACTCAATGTCAATTGAGGAACATAAAAGACATTAGGAATAGATAGAGAAGAAGATGTAGTAGGGAGGATGGAACCAATAGAAACAACTTGCATTGGAGAGCCATTGGCAGTAGAAATACTAATAGGAGAAACAGGAGGCAAACAATGACTAAGAAGAGACAAGTCAGGAGTCATGTGATGAGAGGAACCAGAATCAAATAGCCAGGTGGTGGGTAAGATACCTGTAGTGTAAGCACCATGCAAACCTGAGGTGGTAGTGGTTAGGGCAGAAGCTTGGGAAGAATTGCCCTGAATGGCTGCCATATAAGCCTGATACTGCTGAAACTGCTCAAAATCAAACGGGGGAGGTGGAGGAGTGCTGCTGGAGGAAGGTGTTGCCAAAGCTGCAGAAGGGCGAGAGTGCTGCTGTGGTGGCCGACGAGCTGAAGAATTAGTTGACTGAAAAGCATTACGTCCCTTAGGCTGGAGACGTTTAGGGCACGCATGCTTCCAATGACCCTTCTCATGACAATAACTGCACTCATCCACGGGTGTCTGAGGCCAATTAGGCTTGGGCTTGCCCGTAGACTGGAGAAGATGTGAGGCTGGAGTGGGCAACAGAGATGCTGAAGGCGAGCGGGCTGGAGCAGCAAAGACTGACTGTGAACCAGGAGGAGCCATACTAGCTACTTTGAACCGGGTTTCTTCTGCAATAAGTTCATGAACAGCTGCATCCACAGATGGTAGAATTGCCCCGCGAAGGGGCTCAAACTGAGCTCGAAGAGGCATAAGAAACTGGACCAACCTCCGTTGCTCACAATACTCAATAAGTTCAGGCTGTGAACGTAAAACAGCCGGTTCCATGCAAGCTAATTGATCCCAATAAGTAGTCATTTCGTTATAGAACTCTTGAATAGTTTTATCACCCTGGGTTGCACTACGAATGGACCACTCAAGTTCATACTGTTTTGCAAAATTAGATTCAAGGTACATACCCTTCAAGTAATCCTAGACTTTCTTGGATGTGTCATATTTTGAAAAATTCATCCCAATGCTTGGTTCTACAGAGTTGTGAAACCAAGTGAGGATCTGTGCATTTTCTATGGTCCATTTGTCTAGTGCAGTGGCATAATTTTCAGCTTTTGGATCAGTTGGACATAGCGTTGAACCATCAACGTGTCCCCATACCCCCTTACCAACCACAAAATTTTTCATCACATTAGACCAATAAGAGTAATTATGACCGGTCAGACAGGACACTAATAAACTGGTTCTTATCTCCAGACATGATAAATACCAAGTAATAGAGCTATGAATAGATGCTGAATATCAGAGGTAGAAAATACCAGATGTCGAACTAGAGTTAATGCTGGTGCAAGAGTAGAGGTTTAAACCATAGTCAACACTACCAAATGTCCAAACCAGAGTCAAAATTGAACCAAATGTCCAAGTCAGAGTTACCAGAGATACTGAAACCGATGTTGATGGAAATCAAGACACAACAGAGGCTTAACGGAGACTGTGGAGGGTCCAGTAGTGGTCGCCGGAGGCTGGGTAGGCTACGACGAGGGTCGCCTGAGATCTGAGGTGCTCGCCGGAGGTCTGAGCTAGGCCGCCGGAGATCGAAACTCACTGGTGAGAGTCGATCTGAGGAAAACAGTGCCAAAGAAGGTTTTCTGATGGTCGGTGAGAGTCGGTGATGGCTGCTAGAGGCTCAGCGGGGTTCGCCGGAAGTCACAATGACTTGCTGAAGGTCCGACGACGTGTTTTAAGACTCGTCGGAAGTCGCAGTGATTAGCTGAAGGTCCGACGACGTGTTTTGGGACTCGTCGGAAGTAGGTTGATGATCGTCGGAAGTAGGTTGATGATCTTGATGACTGATGGTGGTTGGGCCGAGTGGATCTGGAGTAAAAAGTGCCAATCGAGGGTTTTTCTGCTGATTGGTGAGAGATATGGTGGTGTTCGTGATTCACAGAGAGATAGAGAGAAAGACTGAGAGAAGAGACAGAGGGAGAGATCGATAGAGGCAGTTAACTGAGGTATGGAAGGTTCTCAACCTTGCTCTGATACCATGATAATTTCAGAGACGATAAACAGAGACGAAGGAACTGAGACTGTATTTCTGAATGATTAACCTAGCTTATTACAACCGTTTATATAGAAAAGAGCTACACCTAAACAGGAAACGATTACAAAGAATTACCTAAAATAGAAGATCATGATATACTACCTAAAGTCGTGATATACTGCCTAAAGAGAAGGATCACGCAATAATACCTAAACTTGAAGATTACATTACTATACATAGAGATACACTTTCACAGTTATATATTCGTGTGCGCATGCATTTTTTCGTTCAAATCAAATTCTTATGGTTTTCTATTATTTGATTTCTAATTGTTGGTGGGACACAAATTTTGGTGTCCTTTGATTTATTTGCTTTACTATATGTTTGTTTGTTTGCCCAAATGAGAAACCCACAAAGTACAGAAAGTGGAGCAGTTATATTTGGAGTTGCATGTGTTGATTTGACCTCAATTCACTTGGGTTGAAACACGCTAGATTTTCTCACTAAGATCGTTACCTTCTTATGCAGATTAGGGACTCCAACCGTTCAATGCTTCTTGCTGCTGCAGCGCAGCAGCAGTGTAAAGTTGTTGACCTAGGTATAGCTCGTGATGATGAAGAAATTATAGAGAGGGTTTTGGATGGTGCATTTTCTGCTGGAATTGATATTCTTTTAACTTCGGGAGGTGTTTCCATGGGAGACAGGGATTTTGTCAAGCCTTTGCTTCAAAAGAGAGGGAAAGTGTATTTTGATAAGGTAAAGTGATTTCAACTGCTAACCATATCTCCAGTGCTGGACCGTTCTTGTATCTTCTGCCTTTTTATAGGAATCTTTCACCTGACTTCTAAACATGCAATGCACAAGTAAGGAATTTTTTTTTTAATTAGTAATTAATATATTGGAAACAAGGCATTAAGGGAATGCTGCCCATGTACAAAAATAGGCTATTACAAAAAGGCCGTATACCCTACCATTAGTATGAAAATGATCAAACCAATCTATGAATTGTTCAAGGGCAAGATTACATTCCCACTTGTCTTAACTATACTAATAAAAAAACTCTTGATCGTTAAACAATCTAAACAAAGGATGTGCCACCCCTTGGAAACATCTCATGTACCTATCACGCCATATGTTCCGCATCACACAAAGAGGGATCATGGCCCAAACCGGCTTCCTACTTTTTCCCATTCCAGCACCTCTCCACGCAATTAAAGCTCCATGTCATTCCTTGAAATGGACCACTTCTAGCCTAACCAAGAAAACACCCAAGTCCAAAGCTCCCATGCCACCAGGCAATGAAAGAGAAGATGACCAACCGTCTCCACATCCCTTTTGCACATAAAACACCAATTGACAATGATCCTCCTCCTTCAAATCCAATTATCAGTAGTAAGAATCTTTCCTTGCGCCGCACGCCATAAAAACTCACCTTCAATGGAGTGTTAGTCTTCCAAGTTCTTTCAAGGGTAGGAGGGATAACCACCACCACATAAAGCTTGGTAGTAAGATTTCACCCAAGTTTAATAAATGGAATACTGGTTTGTGTGCTTCAGTAATTGGTAGAAAAGGCAGCACTATTATTACTTAAATTGTGCTCCTTTGACGTTGGTCTCTTTAGGTTCGCATGAAACCAGGAAAGCCTCTCACGTTTGCTGAAATTGTTCCAGAATCACCAAATAACGTGACGGCAAAAAAGATTCTTGCATTTGGATTACCAGGAAATCCAGTGAGCTGTATAGTCGGTTTCCAAGTCTTTGTGGTCCCCGCCATTCGCCACCTTGCAGGATGGGCAAATCCTCACCTCCGAAGGTTGGTGAGAGTTTTAAAAGAGTTGCTCCTCTGTGTGTGTGTGTGGATTTTTTTCTTCATGTTTTTCCTTTCTTTACTTACTTACTTACTTATCTATCTGCCATGAAACTGAAGTGAATAGGTAATATTGTCGATTTCTTTGCTCCTGTTTCTTGTGCAGAGTGCATGCTCGTCTTAAGCAGTCCTTAAAAACAGATCCTGTCCGTCCAGAATTTCATCGTTCCATTATTAGGTGGGAGGCGAATGATGGATCTGGCAATCCAGGGTGAGAGTTTTATTCTTTTGTTTGAGAGTACATAAGGTTTTCACGAAAATGACTTATGAGATTACTTTTTGAATGATTTCAGATTTGTTGCTGAGAGCACTGGTCATCAGATGAGTAGTCGGCTTTTAAGTATGAAGTCAGCAAATGCTTTGTTAGAACTGCCAGCATTAAACGGTGTAATATCTGCTGGGACTACTGTGACAGCCATGTTAATTTCTGATTTTAGTAGTTTTCCTGTGAGCAAGAGTTTGGTATCACCAGATTTAGGTTGTGCTACATGGGGAAGTGTGTCCCAAGAAGTAAGTGCTGGTGATTCACAGGGTTCTGAGTTTAGAGTAGCTATCCTTACAGTGAGTGATACAGTAGCATCAGGGGCTGGACCAGACCGAAGGTATCCTAACTTTACAATGCTCTTTTTGTGTTGGCTCATTTTTTATCATGTGGAGCTTGTTATGCTTCATTCACACATTTGAGATTTTAGTTCTCACAAAGAGAAAAACGAGTAGGGGAGAGAAAGAAAGCCGGTATGATTAACTCATTTTGACCTAATAGCCAATTTCCTTCTACCTACCAATTACCTAGAGCTTTCTATGCTTTACAACTTATTTTTTCCTACTTGACTTTTTCATAGTATGTCATTCACTTTCGTGCTTTCCATCATTGTTGGCCAACATAGTTATCACTTAAATGCTTTCTATCTCCAGTAGAAAGCAAATGAACAAAGCAGTTGCTTCTCACTCTGTGAGGAAGTACGGAATCAAGAAGTTTATATCTTCTAGGATTGTGAAAACTCGCAATGAAGTGTTTTGTTAGCTGATACTAACTCAACGAATACAAATTATGACATGACATTTATGCCATTGAAACTTATGTCGTAATTCACCATATTACTACAAAGGATGCCTCATGCTACTTGTATTTGGGTTACTATGATTCTACCTTCCATAACACATGTGAGGGGACCAACCTGTGTTTGAGGCATGAAGATACACCTCTTGGGATCATCATTCCTAAAAGGTCACTTCACTAATGCTACAGTAGAAGAGCAAAGTAGATTGTGCTCCTTGTCAAAGTGGAACAGGGAAGTACTGAGTTCTTTGCGACAAATATTCAGTTACTTGTTTTGCATGTTATTATGATAAGACATATGCAGTCTTACAGATGTTTTATGTTTCGCATTCTTGGTATTCTTATCAGCTACAAGTTTGACAGCCTTTGGTTTAGTGAAAGCCTCTTATAAATTGTCTCTTTTCTCTATGGTGCTATAACTTCATATTGCTGTCGATGCGTATGGAGTAAGTTTTTGTAGAAGCCTATGCTATTGTATCACTCCAATCTGATATCCAGATCTGTCTCTGGCCCACAGAAGTGTTGACCCTTATGATCTCAAGAATTTTTCCCGGGAAACAAAATGCATCATTAGAAACTGTTAGAATATACTGAGGGGTAGTTGGGTAGTTGTATCATTTTACGCTTAACTATATATTAATTTTATGTTTGTATTAGGGTTAAGTATGAAACCCTAAAAACACTTCTCTCTAAATAACAGAAACTATAGATGAGACTTAAAAATCCGTTTTGTAAAAGAGATCAATGGAAAGAAGTTATATTGCTGCATTATCTCTCTTGTTACACATTCTCTCTTCTTATTTTCCATCCCCTCTCAGCTTTTCAAAAAAAATTGAGTTTGAGTCTATCCCTCGTACCTCTTTGACTTGGATAGAAATTTAAAGGAACTTTCTTTTCATCATAAAATTTGAAGGAACTTGTGAGTTGTGAGGCAAGAAATCCTGCATGTAGGACTGTAAATGAGCTGAGCTGAGTCGAGCTTCGGGGTGTTCAGGCTCAACTCGTGAGTTTTGGGCTCGGGTCGAGCTCAGAACGAGCTGCCAATACTGTGTTCAATCTCGGCTAGGTGGAATCTTCCAAAGCTTGAGCTTGGCTTGCAATGGCTTTGAAACTTTCACGAAGCCAAGCCTTTTGAGTAATAAGGGTTGGGTCTTGTTCTTATGGAGCATTCTGGATTTCCTCGTGTTCAGTGAGCGATGTGGGACTGAAGGAAAAGGGAAGCAAACGTTTTTACTATTGTCGCACATCGCACAAACACAATTGTAGGAGGCATTCATTCCTCTACAAAAGCTCCAGGCATTCATTCTTCCACACACGTATCCCCATATGGTGCTAACCCATGACCGCTAATGTATTGGCAGTCAAAGGTGAATTCAATATAATTACAATGGTTTATATTAAATATTTTAATTTACCTCTAATATAATATTAGAGCTTGGAGCTCGGATCATTTGGCAAACGAGCCAAATATCCCATCTCGAGCTCATTCATTTACATCATGAAGTCGATTCGAGCCGTTCTTGAGCTGAGCTTCGAGCTGCTTGTGATCGGCTCTGTTCATTTGCAGCCCTACCTGCATGTATTTCGTCAAAATTGAAAATTTTTGCGACTACGATGCTAGCCTTTTAGATTTGTTAATCTTTCAGATGTTTAATTTAGCTCCCTAATTTAAATCGTTTTGTCACAACTTACCATCTTTTGACACTACTTTTACTTTGTTTGTTGGTCATAGTCATATGGATATGGTTTAACTGGTTCTTGAAATATACGAATCTGCAGTGGTCCGAGGGCAGTTTCTGTGGTTAATTCGTCATCAGAGAGATTAGGAGGAGCAAAGATAGTTGCAACAGCTGTGGTTCCTGATGAGGTGCCTAAGATCAAAGATGTTCTGCAGAGATGGAGTGATGTTGACCAAGTGGATCTCGTTCTTACTCTCGGTAAGGTTATCCAATTCCAGCACCTTTTTGGTTGTTTAGTGAAAATCTGGACGTGGTTTCTCTTTCCCGCTCTCTTTCCCCTTGTGATGAATTTTCAATTTAGGTGGTACTGGTTTCACCCCGAGAGATGTTACCCCTGAAGCAACAAAAGATGTGATAGAGAAAGAAACTCCTGGTCTTCTTTATGTCATGATGCAAGAGAGCCTAAAGGTAAGAACAGCTTTCCAAATGAGCTTGCTTATGTTTTGGGCATTCTGGTCTTTAGCAGTGCTCATGCACATTCACTTTGGGAGCCGAGACTGGATTTTGATTAGGCCCTCAACTAATTCACTTCACCGCAGTTGGTAGATAACTAGATATGCATTGGGATGCTTTGTAGATCCATGTCTGAAAGCTTTAAATCAATTTAATAGGAGTCTTTTGATTTTTGTGGTTTAGCTTTTGCACCTGGGAATAAAATGGAATGCAATTTATGAAATGGGATTTATGAGCTTCAAGATTGAACATGGCATAGGTATATGTGTGTGTAAATATCCTCCCAGTGCTTGTTTCACCATGGGATTCTTGATATTTGTTTAAAAGGAAATTGGATTCATTTTGTCAATGAAATACAGAATTGTAAATTTTCCCCTACACATTTTCATACAAGATGAGAGTAATACAATGGTACCCTAATGAGTCACTAGTGGGACAGAAACATGGATTTCCCTACAAAATCTGTGTTGCTTAGCCACTAATTACTCTTTTATAGCTCCGTAACATTTGGGTTCAAGTAATATCAAGTAAAGTGGTCAGCAGCTAAATGTCATAAACTCGTATGGACCAGGGCAACTGCATCAACAATGATCTGTACTCAGATGATTTGCATAATAATCAAATAGTCATTTATGTAGTGCACAAAAACCTGCTCATGAATCTTAGTACTTAGTAGGAGGTGCTTAGATGGGAAAAAAAATATAAGGCTGCTATAACGAAGCAAATTAGTGAGCCTTCCCTTGCTATTTTGTCACTTGATTGTTTTCCATGTGCATACTAGCCATAGATTCTTTATTCATTATCTTACAATAATCTGTACGCAGGTGACACCATTTGCTATGCTCTCACGCTCTGCTGCTGGAATAAGAGGATCAACACTGGTAAGCACAGAACGTCATTAAAATGTAGTTATGTTCTTAGTATCATTGGAACTTGGAAGCCTTTGAAAATATAGCTCTTGATCTTCCTGCACCTTTTTGTTAAGTCACCATTTATCTCAAAAGTTTAAGCTGGTAGGAAATGGAGCCAGTAATTTATATCAAGTTATCTGACATCCTCCCTCACGTGCAAGTCAAGATGCATAGAACCAAATAGAATGCAAAGGGAAGAAGCTTTTGCAAATGAGCTAGTAATGCAAATGGAGAGTCTTGAACCAAGACCAAGTCGATTCTAAGATCAGATACCTTGTTAAGTTACCAATTATTCCAAAAGGTTAAGTCATTGAGAGCCAACATTTTATCAAGCTATCCATCCCCTATCAGAGGCAGTGTAGAGTAAGGATTTATGCTGGCGAAAGAAACATAGATCGAGTAATAAATGCCTGTATGGAAAAGAAACGGTACCTTAACATGAATTCAATAGGACTCCCCAACGTCCAAACCCCTTTTGACAAGATCCTAATGTCAGCTCATCAGTTATTGTTTTTCCAAAGCAAATGCTGTTTGCTTTCTTACGTAGCAGACATGTTAGTGTGAGTTCTAAAATTCGTGGAACACTGGGTGGTTATGCTAGAAGTGTATCTTTGACTTAGGCCTCCTTTGGGTGAATTGAAAAAACTGGTTTTTTGGTGGTTTTTTGGTTTTTTTGGTTTTGTCCTTATTCAATTTTTTTTTGCATTTGTTAGTTTTCGGTCGATTTGTTGTGGTTTCTTGGCTCCTCTCTACGAGAGAAATCTAAAAAGTATAAAATTATTAGTCAAACTTAAAGTTTTGTGAATAAAGACGAAAAATAAACCACAATGGTTTTTTTACCCAAAGGAGGCCTTAGTACTTATTAGTGTCGCCTAAGGGCATGCACGAGCGTCATTGCGTTTCTTCTGCCTCTTTTGGTAATAAAATGCTTGCTTACAACATAATAGTTATCACGAAAGAAGACACGGCCACGCCTGACTTTTCTGCTTCCATGTTTTTTCGGCTAAGGTCTTTTTGCACTTAAATTTCAGTCCTCGAGCGTAACTTTAAATGCAATTGTGTGTACAATTTCATGTGTATTTCATATATTGTTCATTTTTAGTTCCATGAAACTTCCGCACTATATTCTCGGAATACTATTTCCTAACATCTGCATTATCTGACTCAAACCTCTTAAGCCCCAAAGTGGGATTTTATGATGGAATGGATTGAAACTGTTTCTTGTTTGCCAATATGCTTTTAGATAATCAACATGCCAGGGAATCCAAATGCGGTTGCTGAGTGTATGGAAGCTCTGTTACCGGCCCTCAAGCATGCATTGAAGCAGATAAAAGGGGACAAAAGAGAGAAGCATCCTCGTCATGTCCCTCATGCACAAGCAACTCCCACAGACACCTGGGAAAATAGTTACCAGTTGGCTTCTAGTGGCAGCAAAGAACCTGGTTGTTCCTGTTCCCATTGAAGTAACTAGGTATTTTACCTTTTTCCAGATGCAACTTGTTTTGGTGGATCAAACAGAAATGCAGAAGGAATGCAGTTGTAAAGATATCGAAACAGAGAGAGTACAGAACAAAGAGGAATACCAAACAGTACATGAAGCAGTGTGGGAGTCTTTTTTTCTGCATCTGTAGCTTTTTTCAAAATTTTAGGATTTTGAGATTCACAAGCACATTATTAGGGCTACAAATGGGTCGAGTTGAATCTCCAGAACATGTGTGAAGGTTTTAGCAAAAGCTTAAAGTTTTAACTCGAGTTGCATGAAAACTTTATAAATCAAGCTCGAGCCAAGCTGACTCATCACAGTTTTTTTTTTTCTCGATCGAAGTAGGTAGTGAGACTTGAAGCTCAGGCTAATACATAAGAGTATATGGTTCCATTTATTGGGCTACCACTCTACTTGAGGTGACTAGCATTTCAAAAATAACATTAGAAGATGTCTCCTTGAAAAATTTGGTTGGATTTTTAACGTTCTTATTATTCTACATCTAAAATTACTTCAATTTATTTATAAGGACTAATATGTGAAAATTTGTACACTTCTTCTTTTCACTTTCAAACAATACAAGTATTTTGAGACATTCTAAATTAAAGAACGTTCTTATTATTCTACATCTTAAATTACTTCAATTTATTTATAAGAACTAATATGTGAAAATTTGTAAACTTCTTCTTTTCACTTTCAAACAATACAAGTATTTTGAGACATTCCAAATTAAATAAATAAAAGTGAGACAGAAGGAGCATATTTATGACAATATATTCAAGTTTGAGTATTCCTTAATTAGAGCTTGGCTCTTTTATTAAGAAAAAATACAAGTTTGAATTAGCTCTTAGTAATCCAAGCTTATATGGTTTGCAGTCCTAAACATCCACAACGGAACGATAGCATTTGCTGTCCTACTCTTTAAATATCCTTCAAACCGTCCACCATGGAACGTGTGAGAAACCTCCCTTTAGAATCCGGGGAGGTGTTGTGCGGTACATGTTGTTCATCGTGTTGTGCGGCAAAACGACGTAGTTTTGTTCATTTCTTGGTACACTTCAATAGGCCCTGTTTGGAGAGTTAATTTTGAGGTTCAATTTTAGGGTTCAATTTTAGGGGATTTAGGCTCTTTGGGGTAGGATATAGTGGTTTTAGGTACTTGGATTTAGGCACTTTGGGTTTAGGCGCTTTGGGTTTAGGCACTTTGGGTTTAGGGTTTAGGCACTTTGTAGTGACTTTTTCCTTCTTCCAAACAAGGTCTTTGGAAGCTTCAGAGGTGTGCCAAAAACTACATCGTTTTACTGCACAACACGGCGCACAACACCTATCGCACAACACCCACCCCGGATCCCTCTCTTTAAGATGCGTAGGTCCGGACTTGCTATTACTTACTCCTAGAAATAAATTAATTAATTAATTAATACAGACATGTTCCACTAAAAAAAACTAGTTTTGTTTTAACTAAAAAAACTACCCCATTCCACTAAAAAAAAACCCCACAAAAAACCACTTAATTCCACTAACCTAAAAAAAATCAAACCACTTTAATCATGTAAAATTATGAATCTGCCCCCCTTCAAACCCCTTATCCTTTGGGTACAAGCGTAGCTTGGTAATTTGGTAACACAACTCAAAAAACCAAGAAACTAAAAAACTAGTTAGTGGAACTAGTTGGGTTTTTTGTAAAACTAAAGATAAAAAAAAACCAAAAAACCAAAAAACAAGTTAGTGGAATCTAAATAAAAATTTAGACTCTTTGTTAAATGAGATGTTGAATAGTTTAATATCAACTAAAGGAGGTGTTTCGCTAAGCTAGTTTTTTTGATAAACTGGCTTTTCACGGGTTTTTTATGTGATGTATTGTGAGAGAATGACTTGTCTCGATTTTTAAAAAACAATTTTTTGTTAGTTGAACACCCACTAAGGAGCCGGTTCCGAGGACACATAAAAGAACACTTCATCTTAACCATTGAAATGGATGGCTAAGATTACAATTTTACTTAAAACACTCTCTCTTACCCACCTCACATGTACTTTATTTCCCATTTTCCCCACTTTTCCTTGTACGACTCCCTCTCTTCTCATGCTCTCTCTCTCTCTCTCTCTCTCTCTCTCTCTCTCTCTCTCTGTTTTTTTATTTCAATGTGGAACTCAAATTTTTTTGAATAAAAAAGAAAATAAGGAAAAAAGACAATTTTTTGTTTTCATTTAAAAAAAATTAGGTTTACATTGATTTTTTTTAATTATGTGAAAGTATAACTAAAGTTCATATTGAAAGATTAAAATTTTTTTTTACATAATTTTACATTCAATATTGATCTCATTTTTTAGATATCATAATTTTACATTCAAAATATAAATTTTATAAAAATTAGATATCTTAGAGTAGATTATAAAAATATAAATTTTATAAAAATTGGATTTATAGAACAAAAGTTATAAGTATTTTAAGAATAAAAATAAAAATGGGTGAGAGAATGGGATATATATATATATATATATATATAGAAGAGCTTGATCCAAGCAGAGAGAGAGAGAGAGAAGAGTACATTTTAAAAAGGGGAGAGTGGAGAGATAAAGTACATGTGTGATGCTTGGAAGAGATAGTGTTTAAGTAAAATTATAATCTTAGCCATCCTTTTAAATGCTTCAAAAGATGGTTTCGGGATCCTTGTTCTGTTATGTATTTTTTTATAGAGAGAGAAGAGAGCCCCATAAAGTAAAAAAATGTCTAAATTAACCTTATTTATTTTAGTAAAATTAAATCTTAGCACTTGCATTAAGATGTATTTCCGCATAATGTGTTTTTTATACAAATTCAAGTAAATGTCTAAATTAACCTTATTTATTCTATAGAAACGCACTTGCATTAAGTGTATTTCCGCATATAGGTACTTTAACAAATTCAAATAAGTATATATATATATGAGTCCGGTTCTATAGGAGTATCCGGGACTCCACCTTCCCGATATTTTTTTGACGATCCGATCCGTCAATGTGTTGAGAAGGTGTTTTCAAGGGATGGAAATCTTCAAAAAAATACCGGGAAAAGCATTGTTTTTGCAAAAACTTTATTACTTGATCAAGCCCTTGTATTTTTTTTTGAAAAACCTTGGAAAACACCTTTTGAACAAATTGATTTCCCAAAACAATTTGTAAAAGCATCAAAACACCGAAAATGCCTCAAATCCTGGGAAATCGGGATCCTTGACAGATCGCTGGTGTATATATATATATATATATATATATATATATATATATGAGTCTGTTCTAGTCCGGGAGTCCCGGATCCGGGACTCCACTTCCCGATAATCGATCCGTCAATGTGTTGAAGAAGGTGTTTTCCAAGGTTTATGGAAAATCTTCAAAAAAAAATACCGGAAGGGCTTGATCCAGCGGCAAAAACTTTATAGTTTTTGAAAAACTGCTGGATCAAGCCCTTCCCGGTATTTTTTTGAAGATTTCAGCGTGGACCTTGGAAAACACCTTTTGAACACATTGTTTTCCCAAAACAATTTGTAAAAGCATCAAAACACTGAAAATGCCTCAATCTTGGAAATCCGGGATCCTTGACAGATCGCGGTGTATATATATATATATATATATATATATATATACACTCCTTATCTAGTCCGGGAGTCCCGGATAATTCCACCTTCCCGATATTTTTTGGGAATGAGGAAATGTTCAAAAGGTGTTTTTTCACGGGGAAATCTTCAAAAAAAATCGGGAAGGGCTTGATCAAGCGGTTTTCGCAAAAGCGTAAATATGCGTTTTGAAAAACCTCTTGGATCATGTATTTTTTTGAAGATTTCCCGCGTGGCCTTGGAAAACACCTTTGAACACATTGACGGTTCGGATTTAAAAACAATTGGGAAAAGCATCAAAAGGACTGGAAATCCGGGATCCTTGACAGATCGCGGTGTATATATATATATATATATATATACGAATTATCTGTCAAGGAGGATTTCCCGGATTTAAGCGTTTTGATGCTTTTACCGATTGTTTTGGGAAAATCTCAATGTGTTCAAAGGTGTTTTCCAAGTCCCACCATGGGAAATCTTCAAAAAAATACCGGGAAGGGCTTGATCAAGCGGTTTTTCGCAAAAATGTACATTTACGGAGAAAAAACCGCTTGATCAAGCCCTTCCCGTATTTTTTTGAAGATTTCCCGCGGGGACCTTGGAAAACACCTTTTGAACACATTGGACGGTTCGGATCGTCAAAAAAATATCGGGAAGGTGGAGTCCCGGATTCGGGACTCCCGGACTTGATCGGGCCTCATATACATATATATATATATATATATGAGGAATTATGAGGAATTATCTAGTCCGGGATCCTAAGTCCGGGACTCATAGTTTCGGATCAAATTTTCATGATCCGAACCATCCAATGTGTTTAAAACGTGTTTTCAAGGGTCTTCGCGAGAAATCATCCAAAGAAATATCGGGAAGGGCTTCATCTAAGCAGTTTTTCATAAAACTGTATACGTACAGTTTTTGTGAAAAACAGCTCGGATCAAGACCTTTCCGGTATTTTTTTTTTTGACAATTTCTCGCGGGGAACCTTTAAAAACACTTTTTAAACACATTGGATGATTTGGATCATGCAAAAACATGTTTTAAAACCTTCAAAACATCAAAAAACCTCTAGTCCGGGATCTTGGACTGGATAATTGTATATATATATATATATATATATATACAAATTGAAACTTAAAATAATCTAATTTTTTTAGCTAGTAAATAAGTTAAAGAAAAGCTACCAAATAAGTGAGTACTAAAGAGTCACTAATACTGAATATACTATTCAACAATGTTTTTAAAGAAATAAGTTAAATATAGTAAGTTATATAACAAAGCAAACGGCTCCTTAATCACAAGAATATTTTACTACAGTACTAGTTTTGTTTACCCAGTCCAACCACTCAGTGCGAAGAGCATGCCTCTCTCTCAGTCTCTCCTGTCACTCGCGAGACACACTCGCATCACACATCACACATGCATGTAGGAGTGGATATATATATATATACTGGCATCAACCCATTCATTCATCGATCCATGCTGCAGTACTCCCAAATTGTCCCTCAAAATGTACAAGATGAAGCTGCAAGAGATGTGCCAGAGGAAGAAATTCGGGTTACCAAAGTACTGTTGCATTAAAGACGGCCCAGACCACAGCCCACATTTCAGAGCATCGGTCTCCGTCAATGGCGTCTCCTTCGACTCTCCCTCCATCTCTAAATCCTCCAAACATGCTTTCAACGAAGCCGCTATGCTCGCCTTCCTCCACTTCGCTTCTGCTTCTGCTGCTGGTGGTCACTTCCTTCCTTCTTTCTACAAACTGTTGCAAATCAATAATTTCTTTGGATGCCCATTCTCTTTGGTTTTCGATCTGTAAAGATCCGAATTTTCTTTATTTGACTGTATGTGATCGTATTTTAGTTTTCTCTCCATAAAATGAGAAACGTAAATGTGATAACTTGGATGAGATCTCTACGGATCCTGATTATTTTTCATGTTCCGGTCTATAATGTATGCATCTCAATAGCATCTATCCCCTCCACTTTATTGTAGATGTCAAACCCATTGCTGAAGGGTCTGAGACTGAAGAAACACATATGATCTCGAAAATCCATTCAGATTCTTCAGATGTAAAACTTGGTATGGTAATAAATTCAACCATTTTTTTTTTTTGATCGGCATATAAATTCAACCATGTGTACTTGTACTCCATCACAAATTGCATCTTACACTTGCCAGATGATTATAATTTACAGTTAAACATCAGTACAAGATGCAGCTGCAGAATTATGCTCAGAGCAAAAATCTTGGTCCACCTTTCTACTCTAGTAAAAGTGAAGGCCCGCCTCATGCTCTTCAATTCCAGGCAACAGTTACCATTGACGGGCAATCCTTTGACAGTCCAGGGCACTTTAGAACTTTAAAGGAAGCAGAACATGGTGCTGCAAAGGTTGCTTTGATGTCATTCTCCTTGGATTCCTTTCAAGTGGCAAGTTTACCATTAACTCATTACAAACTTCCCCTTCTTTTTTTTTTGTTAATTTTATTTTTGGCGAGTGGACCACGCGGAAGGGGAGAGTGGAATAGTTAGTTACAGTCTACTCTTAAGGAGTATATTGATGTGATTTTCATCTGAACTGACTATGGCTAGTATGTTATTAGTGCAGATTGACACACGATTATACAAGAATCTCTTGCAAGAGTTAGCTCAGAGTGAAGGTTTTTCCCTACCAGAGTATAAAACGGTAAAATGTGGTCCACCTCATATGCTGACCTTCTTCTCCACTGTGGAAGTAGAAGGAGAAATTTTCCATGGGAAAGAGGCGAAGTCCCACAAAATGGCAGAGCAAAATGCTGCAAACGTTGCTTACACTGCTTTTGTGGAGCGTAAGTCCCTGTACCTTGTAAATATCTATGCTACCTGTTTTGAATGCACGTCATACAAAATTTTCATCGTGTTACATGTTCATACTTCATGAATCGGATGAGCTATCATAACTTTGTCTTTCGATAGAACTGTCTATTTTGTTTAGCATCGGTCATATATTCCAGTAACCATATAGGTCGAAGATCTGCCATAGTTATGGCAAGAAAAAAATGTGATGTTAATCTTACTTATTCGTGTGGTAATTTTATGAGAATATTGCTTTCTTTGCTTCCCATGTCTCCCTTGAGAGAAAAGGTAATAGCCCCTAAACATTTGGTTTTTGGTTGGACTTGGTGCTCTTGTGTGAGTCCCCATAAACATTGGTTTTGCTTGCACATTGTGTTGTATTGTGAATTTTGTGTAGTGTTATTGATTCTTCCCTAAAATAAGGTGATTATAATTACGTAATGCATAGTAGTTTCAAAATGTAGAAGCTGCTAGATTCATGGATTATTAGTTGCAACTGCGTCTGTGTGTGTAGGTGTCAGGCCAGAACCAATTTATGGGACTGACCCTGGTCTAGTCCTGCATTGAATTCATTATTTAGCTGTATCTTGGGAAAAATAAAAATTCTTTGACAAGTTCAAATTTACTTCTTGGGTTAAGGTAAATCAACCAGGTGTGGTCGTCTTACTTCAGGAGTTCCCTTAGCAGAAGAAATGTGCAAATGCTTACTTAGCTCAGATCCTTCAAAAGAGTTTGAGCCACGGGCAAAGCAAATTAAAGGTGGCATCTGCTTTCCTATTCCGTATCACTTTTTTGTGTCTTATATGTCGTCAAACATATCTACCTACATGTCAAAACCTTACTTAAAATAGAAATCACCAAAATTTCCCCATTGTTTATGTACAAGTCATTCATGTTTCTGACAGACGAAGAAGTGGTTTCCACTGACAATGTGTCTGGAAGTACCATTGAATCTCCAGCATTACTGAAGATGGAAGACACTACTGGAAGTGGGAAATCAGCTTTATCATTAGAATCGCTGCCTAAATCATTGACTCTGGCGATCACTGATTCAAAGATCGAGAAGAATGTGGAGGTGAAGAGTTACTTGCTCTGCAACAAGGTCAGAGTGTACACAAGCATTCCCAAGATCACATTCCCAAAGGGTATTGTGCTGCTTCCCATTGACGACTGCAAGTGGGTTGCTGTAAGCTTGGAGTTCCCTAATGACAAGGTTAACTAATTCATCAACTGCTTTCGTCGTTTTCTAAAAAAGGTTAAAATTGCCGACTTCTAGTTTCAACTTGATTCGTACATCTTTTTTTATAAAAATCACTTGAGATATATAACAGTTGGAGACTTGACGTGTTTTTTTTGGGTAAATAAAGAGACTTGTCGTGTTGGAGTTGTGTTAAACAAAGTTCTCTTTTGAGATTTCTACTCTTAACTGGAGTAGATCCCCTTTACTGCCTTCTGATTTATCTAATGTATTAAGCAAGATTTCTTTGGGTACTGCAACGCATAGCTAACTGTTATAACAAAATATGTTCTAATTTCACCAGACCCGGAGTCTTGAAAGAGTATTGAAAGGGTAAGGGTACTCTCGGTAGCACCCTGGCCTCTACATAGCATATTCATGGACACAGAGTTGTCCTTTTAATAGGATGTATAGGGTTTGGCGTCATTCATGCAAATCCCATTTAGTTATTACAGTAGTAGTCGTAATTACATCCACTTTCATTGATCATTTTTCGTTTTTTAGTGGGTTAGAAACTTAGAATAGTATAAGGTTGTCGATGATGGTCGAACGCTTGTCAAACCCAGAACCTCCAAAGCACCTTTAAGTGCCGATACGGTACCATTCCCCAATTCATGCAGTATCATTAATCTTACTCCCATTTCATTTGTAATATTGTATTTAAGCTATACAGATAGACCCAATTGCAAACAGTTGAGGGAATTGAATCTCCTTTTTATTCACTTCATTAGGTGACAAACACATGCCATTTATATATGCCAAATACAACACTGTCTCCAAACAACATGTCAAGATTCACTTTCCTTATGCCACGGCAAAGACTTCATCCAGTTTGTAACATACATCCCAATCACAAGAACCAACAAGATACCCACAACCAAGTTCACCACCATCCCCATTGGCCTCTTCCCTAACATCGCCAATGGCGACCTGCCACCACCAGTCCAACCGCAGCTCTCTTGTCCCTCACTTGTTTGCCCCACCTTCCCTTTCCCATCTTCATCACTCTCTTGTCCCTCACTTGTTTGCCCCACCTTCCCTTTCCCATCTTCATCAACCCCATTGCTCTTCCCCCCCGCCTCACCTTTCTCTCTCTCCGAATGTCCTTTATCAACCCTTGCAGCATCCACGGATTCACTTTTCTTCCCTTCTTTCTCCTTAGACATATCAACCATTGATTTGGTTTCTTGATCATTAGTATTTAGAGGCCGCGGCTGATCATTTGCAAGGCTTGTGATCAGGCTTTTGGGATTCACTAGTTGGCTTTTGAGGCCGCGCCTGATCATTTGCAGGCTTCTGATCAGGCTTTTGGGATTCACTAGTTGGCTTTTGAGGCCGTGCCTGATCATTTTTGGGCATCTGATCAGGCTTTTGGGCTTCACTAACTGGTTTTGGAGGTTCACTGGCTGGCTTTCCTTTTTCTCCTTTAACCGCGGGAGAGGAGACTAATTTCGGCTGTCTGATATATAGAATGCCATTCTCAAGCTTTGCAGTGATATTATTAGTGTCACAGTTCGTTGAAACCGGATACTCTCGTTCAAGACGGAGCCATTTGTTATTGGCAAGCGGGCGTCCTCCTGTGATCTGTAGGGTTCGAGCTGTGTTCAGTTGAAGCCTTACTTCCTCCTTTTTGAAATCTGTACAATAACCCCATTAATGCATTAGTTGACATGATACGCATAATGTCTCCCCTAAGATTTCTTTGTACTGGTGTTTCTTGGTTGGTTATAAAACTGATACTTACCCCAGATTTTATACCTAACATGATTCGCATCGGATCTCATCTATTTTGTGATGAATGGTTTTGAGAGAGGCTCACGTTATAATTAGTCTAAGTTCGAGCCAAATTTGTTGCGGTTGTAGAATGTCGATTTTGAAGCCAGCAAATGCATTTGGTTTCGATAGTAACTTATGTAGAGCCACTACATACCACCTTTCTTTGGTACGAGAGGCCAAGGCACATACTCTGTGTGTGCAAGTGTAAATCTATGGAGAAGGAATTGTGGATAGTTATTTTGTATGGGTGGATAGTTTATTTTTGGTGGGTAGTTGAGTTCAAGTGATTGTACTATTTTGTCCTGATGGTTAATTAATGTTATTATGAAAACAAATGTGAAATATAGTTTTTTATAAGGACAATATTGGAAATCACTTTTGTGACGGGGCTTCAAAATTTGTTCACATCAATTGGTATTCTTCCTTTCTGTATCAGAATAGATGTCAATTTGGAAGTCACTAAATGGATCATTTGTCTAGGAGATATAAAGCCATGTTTGGTAGCGGTCCAGTACTAGTTTTTAGGAGATTCCTAGTACGGGGGATTGAGATTGGACTTGGTAATGAAAAGGTATAAAATAGTGAAGAGATATTTACCCCTTTGTTTGATTTACTCTAGATTAGGATCACAGATTAGTAGTAACAACTTGTATGATTTACTTCGGACCAGAATAATAGATTAAGGTTATATAGTGACAATGTCAAATTTGCCCCTAATTTTTTTCCCTTTTTTAACATTTATGTTTCAATAATTATTTTCTTATTGCCATTACTCATTTTGTAGTTTGTTAGCTACTAAATAATTTTTTTGTAATAATTTATATCTATTCATATATAAGAGGAAAAAAAATGATGTACGAAAAAATATTTAACTATTTATTTTTTTCTTTTTAATTCTCATGAGCTACTCACAAAAAGGAAGAAACAGAGAACTCTTTTTATTAATTGACCAATTAAAAGGAGGCAACAAAAAGGGATAAAATTTCATTAAACTCTCAAATAAATATTTTTTATTTATGTCATAACAAGTAAAAAGGTCGGGGTATTATGGTCTTTTGCACCACAGAGATTTGGATTGGACTGATTATTCAAATAACCCACATTTTGAGCCTATACTAGTTCAGTGTTTATACCAATTTCCTAACCAAAATCCAAACCAAAGAACCATATAGAGGACTCAATAGACTCACAATCCAGTCCACTCCTCTACCACCATCAAACAGGGCCCAAGAGAAACCAAGATCGTTTGGTTCTCAAAAAATATTCCCATGCATAGTTTTATTTTATTCTGTAGATGGCTGTTAGAGGCAGCTTAAGAGCCAATGGCAAGCTTCATGGATGGAGAGTCATTGCTAGCCCTATTTGTTTTCTCTGTGATAGATTTCCTAAAACTCTGGGGCACCTTCTTTTTTAGTGTTCCTTTTTCAGTCACTGCTATTGCTAATCTTTGTTGCATTCCCCTTGGTCCTACTCTTTGGTATTAGACGGTTGCATGGTTCTATACTATAATTTCAAAGGGAAGGGTTTTCCTTTTCCATTCTTGCTTACGCTACAAACATTATTTTGTTTGGCTAGAGAGAAATTGTAAATTTTTCAGAGGCATTCAAAGGCCTCCTCATCTATTATTGAGCAGGTCAAATTTGAAGATAGGGTCAAAGCTTCTGAAAGCAGGAATATTAGGCCTACCTCTTTACCTTCCCAACTATGCCAGAATTGACGCATTTCTTTCTAGGCTTTTTCTATTGTACAAGCTTTAGTTTTCTCAGTATGGTTGTTTCTTATATGGGCTTTTGCCTTAATTAGTTTCTTGTACCTCTTGAGGATTCTTTCTTTGGTTTCTAATGAAATAGTTAATTACTAAAATTAAAAAAAAACCAAGAGAGAATATTAATGCGATTCTCTTTCTTTTCTTGATAAATTCTTTCAAAATCCATCTCATATTATGGTTTCTGAATTTAAATTCTCAATTTGGAAAATAAATTCTGTATTCCAATCTCTCTCTTTTTTCGGAAAAAAAAAACAAAAAAACAAAACTAGATTCAAACATATAATCGTAAATTTAATGGGGTCAACGGACCAAATACACGACTTGCAAAGAGCTAGCACCTCCTTTGGATCTAAAACACGACAACAGAGACAAGTCGTCACAAAATGCCATGGGACCACATTTGCATCTTAAATGTCCAATCAGTAAATCATATCCGCTACGTGGATTTATAAACTCGCAAAGTCTATTCACACAATTTTAAAACACAATTACGAACAAATTGTGTCAGGAACCATTTTATCGATGTGACCTTATGCATTGAAGAAACATATAGTTGTCCCCACAATTTTGTGTTAAAAGTTGTGCGTGCAGCGTCATAATCAAATGAGTAATAAATGTCTCATATAACATTACTCGTACACTAGATAGTTTATTTGTCTGCTAAGATTTAAAACATCAAGTTGGCTCTAAAGCCAAGGGACAGATTCATTGAATCCCACAGATATACAACTCACCGTGCATGGGAGACGTGTATTATTAAAATACTTTTCTTTTCGTTATTGCATCGATAACGTAGTATTTTTCATCCCATAAAATTACTTTATATATAAATTTCACAATAAATTTAATTAAACGACAGACCTAAACTTTGGGAAATGAAGTATAGAGAAAACAAACCCGGCAAATAGACAAGGAGTGTGTCACGATCATCTTCCTCTACTAATTGCGTATCTGGATCCAAATCTACATACTCCCGACCTGATGATGCAGCAGGTTTCGGCTTTTGGTTCATCTTAATTAAATTAACCTTTCTTAATTTCTCTGGTTGGTTTTTCTTGGCTAGGATAATTCGGAGAGAGAGAGAGAGAGAGAGAGAGAGAGAGAGAGGGGGGGAGGGGGAGAGAGAGAGAGAGAGAGCTAGAGACGTGCAAATATATATAGGGAGAGAGGGTCCAAAAAAATTGTTGGAATTAGATATGTCCATTTCCTAAGGGCTTCTTTGCTTTCTTTCCAATATCTTGCAAATTAGATATACCTTTTCTTTTCATTCATTCTTAGGTTTTGGACCTTTTGTTGTCAAAACATATTCTCTCCCTTTTAAAGATTACGCTTTTGGATAATTAGGCACGTAGAGTAGGTCACTTCATGCATAGGCAAAGTGAACATTCTTTCTGTCTAACTCATTTTCCTTAACCTTTGGTGGCAAATTTCCATTTTTCCACCTTTGGGCAGATTTCCGTTGATATTACTCGTAGAATGCTAAAAGAGAAAGAATTTTATTGTTTTAACACACATTTTATAAATACTAGAGGTAATTAATACGAATTATTCACACAAAAAAAAAAAAAAACTTTCTCGAATATCAATATGTTTATATGTACATAAAACTGTAAACAATAAATTTAGAGTAATTGTAGAAGTTTATACCTGTAAAAAAAATAATGATAATAATAATTTTTTAGATATATATATATATATATATATATATATATATATATATATATATATCCACGACTCCGCAGTACTCCTGTAACTGCGCTCTCTCTCTCTCTCTCTCTCACAAATATGCTCCGACTACTCGTCCCTCTGCTGTTTGCTCCCAAATCTGATACATCAATCATCAATTAATGATACCTTCTTGCTACCACAACCACCATCTCAGGGACCTTTGAACTCTGGAAGGATGCTAACTATGAATGTTTCCCCTTTTTAAGTATTTAAATTTCATTTTCATTTTCAAAAAAATCATGTCAACAGTTTTATGGAAGTTCATTTAATGGAGAAAAAAATCCTAACCGCACAACAAAGTGGGATTTTCAAAGGAGAAGTCATTAACGCAACAAATGTGAAAAAAAAACGTTACGAGAGACTATATCATGACATGTAACTTCGTGGTCTGTGTAAATTTCTTCATTCATTGATTTTACTTTTTAAGTGTAGTTTTTTACCAAATAAGTGATGGGTAAGTAGTCCGCATGTAAGAGCAACTCCAAAACCCTCGCCACTCCCGCTCTCTTGGCCACTCCGGCGAGCCAAAACCAGTTTTCGTCCGTCCAAGAGCCTCGCCACTCCCCTCGCCACTTTGGATTCGCTCATTTCAGCTGGCTACTAGAGGCGAGTTGGACTCCCTCGCCTCTCTTCTCCACCTCAGCTTTTCACGCCAAAACTTTCCCCTCCCTCTTCCCTCCCTCTCTCTCTCTCCTCTGCCATGGCCATCGCTGGGTTTTGGATCTTGCCGGCGGCGGTAGCTGCAATTTGGATCTTGCCGGCGGCTGTAGTTGCAATTTCCAGATGTGTTTGCTGGGTTTATTTGTTGATTTCTTGTTGATTATTTGTTGATTATTCGTTGCAACCATGAGATTTATTTGTTGATTTCTTCCGATTTGTGTTCGCTGTGTTTGTTGGGTTTTCTTCCTTTTTTTTTTTTTTTATCCATCTGGGTTTTCATCTGGTTTGCTGGTAGCAGACTAGCAGTGGGTTTGGTGGGAAAATAATCCCATGGTTTTCATCTTTAATTATAGGTGTAATAAATTGGTTGGGGCAAAAATCAGTTTTGTTAGTTTGGATGGATAGCCAAGTAGAGAGTAGTGTTGGAATGTGTGGTGTGAAAAAGTGAATAGGCAAAATAGAATTTGTACTTTTTTATATTTTTGGCTCTCTACTCTGCCTAGCAGTGTTGGAGTTGCTCTAAGAGCAACTCCAAAACCCTCGCCACTCCCGCTCTCTTGGCCACTCCGGCGAGCCAAAACCAGTTTTCGTTCGTCCAAGAGCCTCGCCACTCCCCTCGCCACTTTGGATTCGCTCATTTCAGCTGGCTACTAGAGGCGAGTTGGACTCCCTCGCCTCTCTTCTCCACCTCAGCTTTTCACGCCAAAACTTTCCCCTCCCTCTTCCCTCTCTCTCTCTCTCTTCTCTGCCATGGCCATCGCTGGGTTTTGGATCTTGCCGGCGGCTGTAGTTGCAATTTCCAGATGTGTTTGCTGGGTTTATTTGTTGATTATTTGTTGATTATTCGTTGCAACCATGGGATTTATTTGTTGATTTCTTCCGATTTGTGTTCGCTGTGTTTGTTGGGTTTTCTTCCTTTTTTTTTTTTTGATCCATCTGGGTTTTCATCTGGTTTGCTGGTAGCAGACTAGCAGTGGGTTTGGTGGGAAAATAATCCCATGGTTTTCATCTTTAATTATAGGTGTAATAAATTGGTTGGGGCAAAAATCAGTTTTGTTAGTTTGGATGGATAGCCGAGTAGAGAGTAGTGTTGGAATGTGGTGTGAAAAAGTGAATAGGGAAAATAGAATTTGTACTTTTTTAATATTTTTGGCTCTCTACTCTGCCTAGCAGTGTTGGAGTTGCTCTAAGAATGCAGGCCAATTTTTTACGAGAATGGTCGTATAATCAATAAGGAAAACAAATAAAATTATGTTCTCGATCATCATGATTATAATCAATAAGAAAAATAAAATCAATAGCTTTGATCATTATGATTAAAGTAGTTAAAATCCGAACTATTGATTTTTTTTTTATGAGCCGCTGAGATACAGCATTGCGGGTACCACATTAGACGCTACGTGTAGGGGTGTCAAACGGGCCGGGTCGGCATGGACATGGCACGAGCACGGCACGTTCGACGGCGGCACGCCACGTTCGACGGCGGCACGCCACGTTCGACGGCGGCACGGCACGCCAGAGGCACGGTAAAAACCTAGCACAGCACGGAACGACGCGGTATAAGTTGGCACGAGGCACGGCACGGGCACAGAATTGAGCGGGCACGACACGGTCTAAGGCGGCACGTGGCACGGCACGTCACGGTCTTATACGGACACGACACGGGCACGACACAAAGTCAACGGGGCACGGCATGGCACGGCTTTATTCTAGCAGGGCACGGCAAGGGCAAGGGCAAGGGCACGGGCACGGACACGGAAATTGGCACGGCACGGCACAGCACGGAAGTAGGACGGGCATGGCACGGCACAGGCACGTCGCAACACGGACTCACGGTTCTAGCAAGGCACGACTGCACGTTGGCACGGCACGACACGGGCCTCGGCATGAGGCAAATATATATATATATATTGTTAAATACTTTATTTCTATCATTATATGTATTTTTTGATAATCCAAAAAAAGGAAGAACACCGACTTCAATGAACATTAAAATTATGATAGTGGAAAGTGAGGTCACTGTGTTCAAAAGAGAAGAAGAAAGTGAGGTCACCTACTATGACTGCATGTAGGACTGTACAACTTGTGCTAGTACAAAGCTGCAGATCTTGTCCTCTCCAGTATTAGGCTGAATTTGGCGAGAACAGAGCTGCGGCGCCTTTATCCGCCGTCGTCTCCGCCATTTTCGATTTGTAAGAGAAATTTAGAACCGATCAGATGATTCAGACGAGTTGATTTAGCTCAGAAGTGAGAGAAAATGCAGAGAGAGAGAGAGAGAGAGAGAGAGAGAGAGAGGAGGGAGGGAGGGAAGTAAAGAGGGAAAGGAAAATACGGATTTTTGTATAGGAAATAGGTTTGGAGTTGGAGGAGTGTATAACTCACGTGAGTCAAATAGTCTCGTATTGACTGCTAAGTTGACTTTTCTTCCCTTCCCCTTTTCCCTTCTTGGGAGTTCATTGCCATAAACAATGCTCTCTCTCTCTCTCTCTCTCTCTCTCTCTCTCTCTCTCTCTCTCTCTCTCTCTCTCTCTCTCACTTCGTTCAACCTTTGCAAAAAGGGATCACCAAGAACATGAACATTTGCCAGACCCATACCAAGAAAAGTAAGTGAATTGAAAAGTTTTGGTTGACCTGGACGTCGGTGGGTGGGTACAGAGAAATGGTATATTCAAACCATGAGAGATGGAGGGGCCCCATGCACATGGGAAAAATTAATAATCAACCAGAGAAAACGGGCCCGAATTCCCATGGGAAGGACGAAATGGCCCCTAGGGGTGTCAAACGGCCGGGTCGCCACCACAACGACGAGCACGGCACATTCTGGCAAAGACAAAGACAAAGACGCGAGGCATGGTAAAAACCTAGCACGGCACGGAACGACACGGTATAAGTTGGCACGAGGCACGACACGGGCACGGAATTGAGCAGGCATGACACGGTCTAAGGCTGCACGTGGCACAACACGTCACGGTCTTATACGGACACAACATGGGCACTACACGAAATCAACGGGGCACGAGGCACGGCACGACTTTATTCTAGCACGGCACGGCACGGGCACGGGTACGTAAATTGGCACAAACACGGAAGTAGGACGGGCATGGCACGCACGGCACGCAGACGCGCGTTCTAGCAAGGCACGACGCACGGTTCTAGCACGGCACGACACGAGCACGGCACGAGGCAAAAAAAAAAAATTATTGTTAAATACTTTATTTCCATCATTATATGTATTTTTTGATAATCCAAAAAAAGGAAGAATTAATTTTTGGTTGTTTTAGTGAATTATATATTTATATCAAGTTAATAAAAATTGAAGTCAAGTCATGAACAACAAAATTAAAAAGAAAAAAAGAAACAAAAGGGAAAAATAAGCAACAATTTTTTATTTTATTTTATTTTTAGAGAGAGAGAGAGAGAGAGAGAGAGTTTGAACAACAAAAAATAAATAAGCTTTTAAAACATTTTATATGATTAATAAATTTTAAATAAAAATTCAAATATGGAAAAAAATGTATACCGACGTCGGCATACCGCACGTAAGTAAGAAAATATAAAAAATAATAATAATAATAATAAAATTTTTAAAGTAAGTCATGAAAAAAATCTATGTTTTGTAAGTAAGTCATGAAAAAAATTTAAAAAAATTTAAAAAATAATAATAATAAATTTTTTTTGAGAGAGAGAGAGTGACTGAGTGAGTGAGAGAGTTAGACAAAAAAAAGAAAAAGAAAAGTTACAAAATGTTTTTATAAAAAAATGATAGAAATTCAAAGTATAGGAATTAAATTCTTTTATTAAATTATAAAAGACTCGCAATAATGGACCTCCACTTTCCGGACCAAATTTCGACGATCGGAACCGTTTGATGTGTTTAAATCGTGTTTTCAATGTCCTACGCAAGGATTTGGAAAAAATTAGTACCCGGAAGGGCTTGATTGGAGTAAGTTTTCGTAAAACTACTTTACGAAAACCTTGTCCGAGCAAGCCCTTCTGGCTAGTTTTTTTTCCCAAATCCTTGCATAGGACCTTAAAAACACATCCTAAACACATCTAACGGTTCTGATTTTGGAAAAATTAATTAGGTGGCGTTGAAATGTTGAATTATAGTACTGAAATTCCACGAAATGCACTAGATGTGTTCTGATCGTGTGGTTGCCGATATCGGAATATCATCGATTTGGGCGAGAATCATAGAATCGATAAGATATTAAATCGTAACGGTTTAGATTGAACATTCGGATAAACGAGTGTGCACCTACCTTTCAATTCTATACATTGAACTTACTTCTATATGAACCAAACTACTATGTTATAGTATAATGTACGATAGCCACACAATTACAACAAAACTATGATGATCCGCACTGTTCACTTTGTTTGTGTTGATGTTTTAATGACTCTCGCCATTTTTTTCGTCTATCGGATTTTGAAAGGTCCTTCATCGGAACACAATTATAACGATCTTCACCGTTCATTACAAAAAATGGCCTTTGGGTCCCACTTTTTGGTCAAGCGTGAGTAATCCGAACCATTAAATAATTTCAACATAATGTTTTGTATGGCTTTGCAAAAAATCAGGTTGTTTGGATATGCGTAACTCGTCGATCCAAGCTACGCACGTCCAATTGATTTCAAAACTTGCAGTTTTGGATGTACCAATTACGCATATCCAATTGTCATGATTTTTTGCAAGGTTGTACAAAACGGTTCAGATTATTCACGCGGGATCAAAAAGTGAGACCCAAAATGCCATTTTCTGTGCACTAATCTGTTGTCAGTAGCCCTAGGTTTTAAGGGGTATAAATACCCCATTATAGTCGACAGCCACCCAAACCCTAATCGAACGGTCCCTCTTCTCTCTCTCTCTCTCTCTCTCTCTCTCTCTCTCTGTGTGTGTCTCTCTCATCTCACCGATCCACCACCCCCACCGCCCACCGGTGCACCACCACTCCACCAGTCCACCACCGATCGACCACCACCAGCCACCACAACACCAGTCCACCACCACTCCACCACCGATCGATCCACCACCAGCCACCACAACACCAGTCCACCCCACTCCACCACCACAACACCACTCCACCACCATCGATCCACCACAACACCACCACCAATCCACCACCATCGATCCACCACCAGTCCACCACCATCCACTACAACACCACCACCACCACCAATCCACCACCAGTCCTAGGGTTTGTGGCTAGGGTTTCACCATCGGCTAGGGTTTGCGGGTAAGACTCTCTCTCTCTCTCTCTCTCTCTCTCTCTCTCTCTCTCTCTCTCTCTCTCTCTCTCTCTCTCTCTCTCTCTCTCTTTCTGTGTGTGTGTGTGTGTGTTGGGTTTTGGATTTTATTTGATCTGTATTTGAATTTTTCATAGATCAGTGACAATAGATGGATGCGAGTAATTTTGATTTTGGAGTAGGGGATCCTAACCCCCACTCTGAGTCTTCTGATGATGAACATGGTGGAAACCCTGTCCCTGTTCATGTTGCAACACAGGGATAGGGTTTGGAGTCTGTTGGTGAAACTACCTCCACTGGAACAGGACCTTCGAGTTCTACTCCGACTGCAGCTTCGACTCCTACAAATTCAACCCGTAGTGGTTCAAAAAGGAAACACACATCATGGGTATGGCAACATTTCTCTATAGATACAAACTACAAAGATGACAATGGTATTGATGTAGGGCCTAAGGCTATATGCAATTATTGTGGCATAGTATATAGTTGCACAAGTTTACACGGTGTAGGGCAGCATGGTAGGCACATTAACGCTAAACATCCAGATAAAGTTGTGCATGTGAGTGGTGAATCTGATAGTAGTATGCTTAATTTTGTTTATACGAAAGAACAAATGAGAGATGGATTGGCCCGTTACGTAGCATCAGCAGAACAACCATTTACTTTTGGTGATGATATTAGATTTGAAAATTTTATTAAAACTTGCTTTTATCTTCCATTTTCTAAAGTTTCTCGAAATACAACCCGTAGTGATACGAAGAAAGCATATAGTGAAGTTAGAAAAGATTTGATTTCTGAACTTGCTGGAATTGGTGCAATCTCTTTTACTTCTGATATGTGGTCTGGTATAAATAATCGTGCTTATATTCGTGTGACTGCTCATTATATAGATTCTATTTGGACTTTGCGAAAAAAAATTATTGCTTTCCGTTTAGTGGAGTTTCCTCATGATGCTGATCAGATATTTGAAAGTGTTATGACTGTTTTTAAGGATTATGAAGTTGTTGATAAAGTTTTTAGCCTTACTTTAGACAATGCCTCTGCTAATACTGCTACATTGCCATTGTTTAGAAGAAATTTGACTCATGCATATTTTGGTGACTTATTGCATGTTTGATGTGTGTGCCATGTCATTAACTTAGTTGTGCAAGATGGTTTGAAACATATCGCACCACATAGTTCAAAAATTCGAGATGTTCTTTTTATTGGTACTTCCTCAGGCAACAAGAATTTGATAAATTGTGTGCTACATGTTATAATTTGAAGTCCAAATCTATGAATTCTGATGTTCCTACTCAATGGAATTCGACCTATCTTATGTTAAAGTCTTGTAGGAAATATAGTGATGCAATATCTGCTTTTGTTAACCAGAGGTATCGTGGTGCTCCTTTAACTCCAGCTGATTGGAATATTGCTTTCGAGTTCATGAAATTTTTGAAAGTGTTTTATGTTGCTACCTTAGCTTGTTCGGATGTTCGTTATCCTACCTCTTGCATTGTGCTTAATCATCTTTACAATATTAGTCTAAATTTTTGTAATCATAGGTAGGGGTGAAAATTTAACCGGAAAAACCGAACTGACCGAATAAACCGGCCGAATTAACCGGTTCGGTCCGGTTCGGTCGAAGATACCGATTCGGTTCGGTTTCGTTTTTTCACAATATTTTTTCCCGGTGCAAACCGGTTTATTTACCGAAAAAAACCGAAAAAAAATCGGAACCGAATAAATGTTTCAGTAGCAATACTTTTATTTCTCATCCATCTCACTCCCCACTCCCCAGCCGTCCGTATCTATTATATTGAATCTCAACCGTCCACAAGAAAACCCTATCTTTAACTCTTATAACCCGCCGCACACACAAACAACAGATCGTCTCTCTCTCATCTCATTTTCTCTGTCTCTCAAACTGATCGTCTCTCACTCTGCCTCTGGTCTCTCTCTGGTCTCTTCTCATTTTCACCAGATTACAAGAGAAAGAACCCTCCTTCAACACTCTACAACGTCATCCACCACCCGCAACAAGGTTCGTCCATTCTTCACTTATTCTCTGTCGTGAAACCCTAATTTCTTGTTTCCTATGGGCTATGGTTTTGATCTGATTACATTCTTTTGAAACCCTAACTTCTTGTCTGTCGTGAAACCCTTTCAACACTCTACAGTGTAGAGTTTGCAATGGGAAACCCAATATCTATTTTTTAATTTTTTTAGGCACAAACCCGATTACTCTAACTCAAACAGATCGTTTCTCTCTGCCTAAATCCTAACCCAATGTTCTTCTATTTTGTTTTGTTTGCAGGTTTAACTTCCTAACTTCTTGTTTGTTGTTTGTTGTTCTTAATTTAGTTTGAGGTATGTTCATTGTTCAACCTCTCTTTTGTAGATCTTTTTGGACCAACTAAGATATTGTTGATTTTTTGAATGTATTATACTTATGGGTATTTAAGTGTTTTAACTTCAGCAATTCTTTGACTTGTCTTAGATGGATGATATCTTGGAAGAAGAAATTGGTTCAACACAACCTGGAGATGGTGGAGCAGTGGAAAAGGGTGATGCAAATGCAAAGTCTAAGCACAAGAGAGCTAATCAATCTATGGTATGGGACCATTTTCATATTATTACAGAAAAGGATGATCCTAATCCTAGGGCTGCATGTAACTACTGTACAGTAGATTATGCATGTCATGGTACTAAAAATGGAACATCAGCCATGAGATCTCACTTAACTTACCAGTGTCGTGGGTATGAGTTAAGCAAAAAGAATCTTGACAAGAAGCAAAAAACCCTTGGATTTGAGCTCATAAAAGGTGAGGATGGTGTAGAAATGTCTGGAAAACTTACTGTTGTGAACTTTAGTGTGGATGCTTGTGTGAAAGCCCTGGCTGAGATGATTATTGTTGATGAGTTGCCTTTCAAATTTGTCGAGGGTGAGGGCTTTAGGCGGTTTATGCGTGT
Source organism: Vaccinium myrtillus (assembly GCA_016920895.1). Classification (NCBI taxonomy): domain Eukaryota; kingdom Viridiplantae; phylum Streptophyta; class Magnoliopsida; order Ericales; family Ericaceae; genus Vaccinium; species Vaccinium myrtillus. Next base: position 21,438,537 of record CM029281.1, read on the forward strand.
AGTTCAACCGAAGTGGTTAAGAATTCCCTCTAGAGTGACGATTGCAAAAGAATGTATGAAAATATTTCAACAAGAGAAGAAAAATTTAAAGAGAGCACTCAAGGGTCAACGAATTTGCTTAACCACCGACACTTGGACATCACTACAGAATTTGAACTACATGTGTCTCACGGCTCATTTTATTGACTTTGATTGGAAACTACACAAAAAGATTCTCAATTTTTGTTTAGTTACTAATCACAAGGGTGAAACGCTTGGTAAGAGGGTTGAGGAATGCTTGGTCGGGTGGGGTATTGATAAAATTTTGACGGTCACGGTTGATAATGCAAGCTCAAATAATGGCTTAATTAATTTCTTGGCACGAAAGACCAAAGATAGGAAGACAACCATCTTCGAGCACAAGTTTTTGCATGTTAGGTGTTGTGCACATATCTTAAATCTCATTGTAACCGAAGGCATGAAAGATTTGCACACATCAATTATGAGGGTGCGGAATGTGACCAAGTATGTGAGGTCCTTGCCAAGTAGGATGATAATATTTTGGGAGTGTGTTAAGAAAGAAGGTAATGTATCTAAACTTGTACCTTGCTTAGATGTGCCCACTCGATGGAACTCCACGTACTTCATGTTGGAAAGGGCTTTAGTGCATCAAAAAGCCTTTGAGCGAATGGAAGAAGAAAATAACCTCTTGTCATTGAGTGTTAAAGAGGATGAGGTTGGGGAGGTTTATAATTTGGATGAAAATGGCGGGGTTGATGATGGTGGGAGAGGGAAAGGGAGTAGGAAAGTCTATGGGACTCCAACTAGCGATGATTGGGATATGGTTAGGTTGTATGTGAGTATTCTTAAATTGTTTCATGATGCTACCGTGCGGTTTTCCGGATCTTTATACGTGACTTGCAATTCTTTTTTTATGGATATGATGTTGATTCGTTTGTCAATTGTTCAATTGAGTGAGAGCCAAAAAGATCCTCTTTTGAAGTCTTTGGCATGTGCCATGAAGAGCAAATTTGAAAAATATTGGAAGTTTGAGAATGTGAATGCTTTGTTGATGTTTGGCTTTGTTCTTGACCCTCGTTATAAGTTCAAATATGTGGCATGGTGTCTTAAGAAATGTTATGAAAATGATGTTGTTGATCTAATGGTTGAGGAGATAAAGAAGGAGATGGGTGAGCTTTATGGTTGGTATGAAAAGAATGGTATTCATGTATTGCCACTAAAAGATGAGGGTCAATCATGTACTAAAATAATGGATGAGGAAGAGGGTATGGATTCCTTGGAGAAAATGAAATATCGATTTAAGATGCATTTAGAGGAAGAAAACAATTTGATTAGTAAGTCTGAGTTGGAAAGGTATTTGATGGAGGGTTGTGAAGTGGACAATGAGGAGTTCAATTTATTAGGTTGGTGGAAGGCCAACTCAGCCAAGTATCCTATTCTCTCTCAAGTTGCGCGAGATGTTCTAGCTATACCTGTGTCCACTGTTGCTTCAGAATCTGCGTTTAGCACAGGAGGACGGGTCCTTGATCCGTACCGAACTTCTCTTGCTCCCACAACGGTTGAGGCTCTAATTTGTACTCAAGATTGGTTGCGTTCTCCAACTAAAATTGACCTTAGAGAGTACATGGATGAGGCTGAAAAGTTGGAAGCAGGTAATTTTGTATTGTTCAACATTTTTCTTCATTATTTGCATAAACTTCAAACTCTAATCTCTTCTTTTTTGCATTGCTACATGTATAATAGAGCTTGTGGTGGACTCAAGTGACGAGTCAACTGTCATTGATGTTTGAATGAGATAATGAGGTAACTTTTATATTGTGTTCTTCAAATTCTGCATTTAGAAACTTTTCTAAAGGGTTTAATTTTATTTTTTAGGTCATTGATACTTGCATTGCATGAGGAAAAAAGAAAATGTTGCCGCTTGCTACTGTTGGATGTTGCTGCCTTCTGAAATTCTACTACTTCAATGTCTAGTTTTTGCCTTTTGGGGAATGTATTTGCTGATGAAGTTTGCTACTTTAGTTTAATGTTTAATGTTAGATTATTAGTACTTGAAATGTTCTAGTGGAGACTAGAGACTACAACAGTGTTTTTATTTTGAATCACTGAATTGTGAATTTTGAATTAGCTACTGCTAGTCTGCTATTGCTAGTTTGCTATTGCTATTGTTTGGTTTGCTACTGAATTTTTTGAGCTACTGCTATTGTTTGGTTTGCTACTGAATTGTGAATTTTTTTGAGGTCTGAATCACAATTGAGGCCCAATATGTGGTATTGTGAATTTTGCATTTTTGGGCCTCATGTGCTATTGCCTATTGTGGAATTTGCATTTTTGGGCCAAATGAGGCCCAATATATGTGGTGTTTTATTGTTTTAATTTTATTTTTTGAAGCCCAAATGAGGCCCAAATACCAAAACCGAATTAACCGAATAAACCGGAATAACCGATCCAAACCGGAATAACCGATCCAAACCGGAATAACCGAAACCGATCATAACCGAATATCACTCGGCCGGTTTCGGTCCTTGAATATATGAAACCGAACCGAATATTCAGTTTTCAAAAACCGGGAAAAACCGGCCGAACCGAACCGCTTTCACCCCTAATCATAGGGCACAACCAAATTTTGTAAATGCTTGTATAGATATGGAAGTAAAATTGAGAAAATATTATGAGGACATGCCACCATTATTTATGTTAGCTGCAGTAATGGACCCTAGGATTAAGTTGATTGGTACCAATTTAGGAATTAATACTTTACCTTTTTCTGATGTTGTGACTCATTTATTGAATGCAGTGTATGCTAGATATGAAGCTAAGTTTGGTGCAATTGCTACACGTATTGCTTCTTCTTTGACTTGTTCTACAAGTAATGATGCATCTTGGTCTTTGCTCAATTCAAGTTTAGGATTAGGAAGTAGCTTTGTAACTTCACGCACTAAACTTCTTAAATATTTGGACCTAGAATCTGTTAGCGCAAATGACATGATTAATTTTGATATCTTAGTATGGTGGAAATCTCATGAAACAACTTATCCCATTCTTTCAATCATGGCACGTGATCTACTAACAGCTCATGTGTCTCCAGTGGCCTCCGAATCTTCTTTTAGTGCAGGTAAGAGAGGGTTGGATGAGAAGAGGAGCAGACTAGCTTCGGACATTTTGGATTGTCTCATGTGCTTGAAAGATTGGGAGGATGCACGCCTTGGAATTGAGAAAGGCTCAGGTAAAGAAGAATTTAGAGGTTATTTTGCAGACTCTGATATGGATAGTGATTAGCCTAATATTCATTAATTATGCGGGGTTTGTGTCTGTGGCTTATTCATTTCAGTAAGTGGACTGAAGTGGGTTGGCAACTTATGGCAACATGATGTTGCCCCCACTTCAGTTATGACATTTGTGTGTGTGTGTGTGTGTGTGTGTGTGTGTGTGTGAAGCAACAAATGCAGCAAACAGTGTGTGACTCTGTGTGGGTTTGGCAACTTATGGCAACATGATGTTACCCCCACATCAGTGTGACTGTGTGTGAGTTTGATAACTTATGGCAACATTATGTTGCCCCCATTTCAGTTGTGTGACTCTGTATGGGTTTGGCAACTTATGGCAACATGATGTTGCCCACACTTCATTGTGTGTGTGTGTGTGTGTGTGTGTGTGTGTGGTGTGTATGTGTGTGTGTGTGTGTGTGTCTCCTTTTAGTCTGAAATGAATAAGCCACAAACACAACCCATTATCTCCATTTTCAAACTTCAAATGACACATGAATTGTGATTTGTAACTTATGATGGTCTTAAATGACAACATAATGTTGCATCCTTTTCAGTTTGTGAATTCTGAATTTGGTCAGTGATGATTGTTGAGCCCAATCTGGGCAATGATGATTATTAAGCAATGAGCCCTAAATTAATGTGTTATAATGATTGAATTTGAGCAATGATGATTGTTGAGCCTTGAATTAATGTGTTATATTGATTGAATTTGGTCAATGATGATTGTTGAGCCCTGAATTAATGTGTTATATTGATTGAATTTGGTCAATGATGATTGTTGAGCCCAATCTATGCAATGATGATTGTTGAGCCCAATCTAGGCAATGATGATTGTTGAGCAATGAGCCCCGAATTAATCTGTTATAGTGATTGAATTTGGGCAATGATGATTGTTGAAACCTGAATTAATGTGTTATAGTGATTGAATTTGGGCAATGATGATTGTTGAGCCCATTTATGTGTAGTTGTGTTAGTTGATTGGATTGGATTGGATTGGATTGGATTGACTTGTGTTGGTTGACTTGATTGGATTGACTGAATTAGGGTTTGTGAATTGGATTGACTTGTGTTGGTGGTGGTTTTGTGGTGGTGGTGGACGGTGGTGGACGTGGTGGTGGATCGATGTTGATTCACTTGTTGCTGCACCTGTTGGCTGTAATTGTTTCATGCACTTCTTTGCTTCACTTGTGTGCTGCACCACTTGCTGCATTTGTTTGATGCACATGTTGCTGCACTTGTTTGCTACACCTGTTGCTGCATTTGCTGCCCCAGTTTCTGCACTTGTTTGTTGTTCCTGTTAGTTGTTTGCTCCACTTGTTTGTTGCACTGTTTGTTGCCATTATCGCACATGTTGCCGCACTTGCTTTGCACTTGTTTGTTGTTGCTGCACTTGTTTGTTGTTCCTGTTAGTTGTTTGTTGCACCTGTTGCTGCGCTTGCTGCACTTGTTTGATGCACCTGTTGCTGCGCTTGCTGCACTTGTTTGATGCACCCGTTGCTCACTTGCTGCGCTTGTTTGCTGCATTTGCTGCACTTGTTTGTTGCACTTGTTTGGAATTTTGGTGTGACTTGTGGTTGCACTTGAATTTCAATTATATGGGCAATGATGCTTGCTGAGCCCGATTCAACTTATTCAAGTACTTGTTTGGAATTTTGGTGTGACCAGTGTAATGTGTTGCTACACTTGAACTTCAATTATATGGGCAATGATGCTTGCTGAGCCCGATTCAAGTTTATACCTCATACAAGACCATGTACAACAATACAAGAGCAAGGGCATCGGAGGACGGACATCCTTTCTTCTTCTTTTTCATTGAAATTAGATGTAGTTTGGTTTTTTACTTTTGTAATTTTAGAAATGTAAGTTGTACAAGCTTTTTTCTTTTGTAAAATAAAAACACGTTGTAATTTTTTCAATTATGTAAGTTGTAACTTGCTGCACTTGTTTGTTGCCCTTGTTGCTGCACTTGTTTGTTGTTCCTGTTAGTTGTTTGTTGCACTGTTGATGCGTTTTTCTTTGCACTTGTTTGATGCACCTGTTGCTCACTTGCTGCGCTTGTTTGCTGCATTTGCTACATTTGTTTGTTGCACTTGTTTGGAATTTTGGTGTGACTTGTGTTGTTGCACTTGAATTTCAATTATATGGGCAATGATGCTTGCTGAGCCCGATTCAACTTATTCAAGTACTTGTTTGGAATTTTGGTGTGACCAGTGTAATGTGTTGCTACACTTGAACTTCAATTATATGGGCAATGATGCTTGCTGAGCCCGATTCAAGTTTATACCTCATACAAGGCCATGTACAACAATACAAGAGCAAGGGCATCGGAGGACGGACATCCTTTCTTCTTTTTTTCATTGAAATTAGATGTAGTTTGGTTTTTTACTTTTGTAATTTTAGAAATGTAAGTTGTACAAGCTTTTTTCTTTTGTAAAATAAAAACACGTTGTAATTTTTTCAATTATGTAAGTTGTAACTTGCTGCACTTGTTTGTTGCCCTTGTTGCTGCACTTGTTTGTTGTTCCTGTTAGTTGTTTGTTGCACCTGTTGATGCGTTTGCTGCACTTGTTTGATGCACCCGTTGCTCACTTGCTGCGCTTGTTTGCTGCATTTGCTACACTTGTTTGTTGCACTTGTTTGGAATTTTGGTGTGACTTGTGTTGTTGCACTTGAATTTCAATTATATGGGCAATGATGCTTGCTGAGCCCGATTCAACTTATTCAAGTACTTGTTTGGAATTTTGGTGTGACCAGTGTAATGTGTTGCTACACTTGAACTTCAATTATATGGGCAATGATGCTTGCTGAGCCCGATTCAAGTTTATACCTCATACAAGGCCATGTACAACAATACAAGAGCAAGGGCATCGGAGGACGGACATCCTTTCTTCTTTTTTTTCATTGAAATTAGATGTAGTTTGGTTTTTTACTTTTGTAATTTTAGAAATGTAAGTTGTACAAGCTTTTTTCTTTTGTAAAATAAAAACACGTTGTAATTTTTTCAATTATGTAAGTTGTAACTTGCTGCACTTGTTTGTTGCCCTTGTTGCTGCACTTGTTTGTTGTTCCTGTTAGTTGTTTGTTGCACCTGTTGATGCGTTTGCTGCACTTGTTTGATGCACCTGTTGCTCACTTGCTGCGCTTGTTTGCTGCATTTGCTACACTTGTTTGTTGCACTTGTTTGGAATTTTGGTGTGACTTGTGTTGTTGCACTTGAATTTCAATTATATGGGCAATGATGCTTGCTGAGCCCGATTCAACTTATTCAAGTACTTGTTTGGAATTTTGGTGTGACCAGTGTAATGTGTTGCTACACTTGAACTTCAATTATATGGGCAATGATGCTTGCTGAGCCCGATTCAAGTTTATACCTCATACAAGGCCATGTACAACAATACAAGAGCAAGGGCATCGGAGGACGGACATCCTTTCTTCTTTTTTTTCTTTGAAATTAGATGTAGTTTGGTTTTTTACTTTTGTAATTTTAGAAATGTAAGTTGTACAAGCTTTTTTTCTTTTGTAAAATAAAAACACGTTGTAATTTTTTCAATTATGTAAGTTGTAACTTGTAAATAGGTTAATAGCTTTCAATTTTTTTATTAATGTAACTTGTAATTTTTTCCCATTATGTAAGTTGAAATTGAAAAACGATGCCACGATTGCCACAATACGATTTTATAAGGCACGGCACACGATTAAGTAAACGGGTCGGCACGGCACGGCACGACACAATTAAAAAAAGCACGACACCAATTTTTTTGGGCCGGCACGGCACGACAAGATTCAAAATAACACGGCACGACATGATTAAAAAGGAACGCACGACACGACAAGAAATAGGCACGGCACGGCACAACACGATTTAGTCAACGCACGACACGAGTAATTAAATTGGGCACGGAACGGCACGTCACGACGTTAAAATGGAACGACCCGACACGGCACGGTAAAGTAAATTAGCAAGACATGGCACGGCACGAGCACGGTCTATCACCGCACGGCGCGGCACGATAAAGTAAACGGGCACGGCACGTCACGAAGCACGGTAGACACGGAAGTTGAGTGGCACGGTAAACACGTTTGACACCCCTAGCTAGCTACGTGGCACCCAGTCGCTCGCCAGTGAAAAATTTCTCGGTTTCCTCCGCAAATAAAATCGGCGAACCGACGTAGCACCGTAGAGTCTAAAATCTTAGCCGTCCATCTGTAAACTGAAGAGCAAATTAGTCAATTAGACATAAGCGCTCTTTACAGTCTCCCTCGTCGGTCTTCACCCACTCACTCACTCTTTACAGTCTCCCTCGTCGGTCTTCACCCACTCACTCACTCTCTCTCTCCGGCAGTGGTCGGCGCCGTACACTTCAGATTGCACTCGCTCAACTCCTCTCTCTCTCCAGTTCAAAAAAAAAACTCCCTCTCTCTCTCTCTCTCTCTTCCATCACAGTTTTTCGCGTTGCCAGCACCTCCTCCGCCACTTCACCGCCTGTAAGGTAGAAGGTATGCTCTCTCTCTGTCTGTATCTCTCTCTCTCTCTCTCTCTCTGTTTTATAATTCCTTCTCGCGAGTCTTGAACTTCTCTAGGGTTAGAAGTTCTTCTTCAGTTTCGAAAGACAATCCGTTAGTGCAGCAGGAGTGTGGCCTTTTAGGTTTAGGGTTTATTGTTGTTTTTTTGGTTTTTGCTTGTAGTCGGAGAGTGAATTTATAGCTACTAGAGGAGTTGGCATTGCGTGGCAGTTGTCATCTTCCATCCAAGTCCGAGTTCTAAATCATTGGATAAACCTTAGACACTGGGGCATTCAATCTCAACCAAACATTGAATCAAAAAACAAAAAAAAAAATCTCAACCAAACAGAATTACAGAAATTAAAGTGCTTTCGGCAATGTCGGTTTTTAACATTTAATGTATGGATAGATTTAGGTCCTCCACCTTTTAAGTAGGGCTCACAAACGAATCAAGCTACTCAAGTTCGAGCTCGTTTTCATTCGTTAAAAGCTCGTTGAAGATTGGTTTGTTTCATAACCAAACCAAGCTTGAACATTTTTTGAAGCTCGTTAACCTTTGAAACCATGCTCAAACAAGCTAATACCCAATTCGTTCGGCTTATGGTGTATAAAAAATTGAAGCTACTCGAGATTGGCTCGTGTTCAGCTCGATTAAAGCTCATTTGAGATCAGCTTGTCTCATAGACAAGCTAAGCTTTTAAGCTCATTAAGTTTTGTAACCAAGCTTGAACAACTAACTGCTGAGCTCGTTCGGCTTGTTTATCACCCCTACTTTTAAGGTTAGATTGATTGATTTTATTGCGTGTGCAATGGACTTTTTTACCCTTACATGATTCATGTTAATTAATCTTTTCATTTGCTAAATTACGTTCATATACATTTAAGTGATTTGCTTGTGCTCCGTTTGTTTCAGTAGATAGCATTTTGCGCAAAACATTTTATCTGTTTTCTACTGTTTGGTGTGGCTGAAACTAAGAGTCCGAGTAAAATGGGTTCTGCTGTGAACGGGGAGTTGAACTTGGTGGGAAATGAGTGGGAATATGTTTTTTTTATCGAAAGTCCTACCACACCAGCACACAACACCACTCAACAAGAAGCACCACCCCGATCACCTCCGCCACTGTTTTGTCCAACATCCGACACCCACCATCACTACCAGAGCCACTGGCACTATCATTTTCAGGGTAGTAACAAAATACAAAAAAACTATTTGGGTTTGAATTTTTCAAGTGATTTTCTTCGAAAATGTTTTCTCACTGGAACAAATGAGGCATATGTGAGTCGCTTAATTTTGTTGCCTGAAATAAGATGTTAATTGGTCGTTTGTTGGCACAGATTTGAAAGTAACCATGGATGAAAGCTTATACGATGAATTCGGGAACTATATCGGACCGGAAATAGAGTCTGATCAGGAGAGTGATGGGGTGGAAGCAGAAGATGAAGACCTCCCTAACAAGCCTGCTGATGAGGAAGATGCATCCGATGGTGAGGATGGACCGGGTGGTGTCTCCAATGGGTGGATGACTACCACTAATGATATTGATATGGATAACCAAATTGTCCTTGCAGAGGACAAAAAGTATTATCCCACTGCAGAAGAGGTTTATGGGGAAGAAGTTGAAACATTGGTTATGGATGAGGACGAGCAGCCCCTCGAACAACCCATTATTAAACCAGTCAGGAATATAAAGTTTGAGTTGGGTGTTAAGGATTCATCTACTTATGTGTCAACCCAATTTCTTTTGGGTCTTATGTCAAACCCTTCTTTGGTTCGCAATGTCGCCTTAGTAGGACACATACACCACGGGAAGACTCTTTTCATGGACATGTTGGTTGAACAGACCCACCACATTTCGACATTTGATCAAAACAGTGAGAAGCATATGAGGTACACCGATACACGGATAGATGAGCAAGAGAGAAAAATATCCATCAAGGCAGTTCCTATGTCACTTGTTCTTGAGGATAGCAATTCAAAATCGTACCTGTGTAATATCATGGACACTCCTGGTCATGCCAACTTCTCTGATGAAATGACTGCAGCTCTCAGGCTTGCTGATGGTGCTGTCTTGATTGTTGACGCTGCTGAAGGAGTAATGGTAATTATCTCACATCGCAACTTAGTTGCTTCAGTTTTTTGTAGAAAAGCATTTTCACGTAGTTTTATCTTTGAAGTCGCTCTTACTAGAATTGGGTTTGGGTTTATCTCTTTCCTATAACTCACTGTTTTTCCTTGAGAACTGTGCTTAATACTGGGAACTTTTCCCTAGTTGTCATTGTGGTATTAGCAAATTGTGCACATGTGGTTCTCTGTCCTTGTGTAGATTTCCTGTTGATTCGTCGCCAACTGGTGGGAAGAAGGATTAATCTTGTGCATTTTCAAAATGGTCATTGGAAATGCACTTGTAGTGTGTGCATGCTGTTATGGCTTCCTTTCATTCACCTTTAGTCGTGCGATAAATTAGATGGCGCTCCCTGCTCTGCTTCTTTGTAGCCTTCTAGATAAGTTGTTTTCCTATCAAGTGTTACAACTTACAATGTGTCGAATGCTTGTAATTATTCGTTTTGGTCATCAATAGTCAAATTGCAGAAGTTCTTGTGTGAATTGCTTTCAAGTGTTTGGAGTATGTGAAACAAAAATAAAGATAAAGGATCCAACAGATTTATTTGTTTCTAATCTGTAGAGTTCCCAACATTGTCATTATCATTTTCCAAACTGAAAAGAACGTAGAAAAGATGCTAAACTAAAAATTCAGTTCCTGCTATGAGGGTAATTCATTTTGATTTTTTTTTGGTCCCTGTTTTGTTATCTAGGCAAGCATGTACGATTTGTAACCCTTCACATCCAACTACATGTATAGTTTTCAGGGTGCCCATTGGCTGTTGGCAACCAAATCCATTACAGGGAGCCATGTCTGGTTTGCTCCCATTGGCTTCGTTGACTGTGAATGTGGCATCTGCTTGCATGTCTGGTTTGCTCCCATTGGGTTCGTTGACTGTGAATGTGGCATCTGCTTGGCTTGACGTGTTTATTTTTTCTTTCTTCATCAGGTTAATACGGAGAGGGCCATACGTCACGCCATTCAAGAGAGACTTCCTATTGTAGTTGTGCTTAATAAGGTAATTTGATCTTTTTTGGCGATCAGTTCCTTTGATCCTACCCGAAATCACCATCTTGGTTTTTCGTTGTTAACTTCAATTGGCTCTTGTTACTATGTCTTCACCTTGTATTTGTCAATTTCTTAGGTTGAGTTCGTTATTTTTTATTATTTTTTTAGGTTGACAGACTGATCACTGAACTTAAATTACCCCCCAAGGATGCCTACCATAAGATCAGGCATACAATTGAAGTCATCAATAACCACATCTCTACTGCATCTTCAACTGCGGGGAATGTCCAACTAATTGATCCGGCTGTTGGAAATGTTTGTTTTGCAAGTGCTAGTGCAGGATGGTCTTTCACATTGCAATCATTTGCTAAACTATATGTCAAACTCCATGGTATACCATTTGATGCAACTAAATTTGCGTCCCGCCTTTGGGGCGATTACTATTTCGATCCTGATACCAGAGTTTTTATGAAGAAACAACCTGCAAGTGGTGCAGAAAGATCATTTGTCCAGTTTGTGTTAGAACCACTCTACAAAATATACAGCCAAGTAATAGGAGAGCATAAGAAGAGTGTGGAGACAACTCTTGCGGAACTTGGTGTGACCCTCAGCAATGCATCTTACAAATTAAATGTTAGGCCTTTGCTTAGGTTGGCTTGTAGTTCAGTTTTTGGCTCCGCGACTGGATTTACTGATATGCTAGTTCATCATATTCCTTCAGCACAAGAAGCTGCAAGTAGGAAGGTTGAACATATTTATACGGGCCCTATGGATTCTTCTATTCGCAAGGCCATGGAAGAATGTGATCCTTCTGGCCCCCTGATGGTCAATGTTACTAAATTGTATCCTAAATCTGACTGCAGTGTTTTCGATGCTTTTGGTAGGGTTTATAGCGGTGAAATCCAGACAGGGAAGACTGTACGAGTCTTGGGAGAAGGCTATTCACCGGATGATGAGGAGGACATGACAGTAAAAGAAGTAACGAAATTATGGGTATATCAAGCTCGTTATAGGATACCCATAAGCAAGGCTCCACCTGGTTCTTGGGTTCTTATTGAAGGTGTAGATGCTTCGATTATGAAAACTGCCACGCTTTGTAATGTGGATTACGATGAGGACGTGTATATTTTCCGGCCCCTTCAGTTCAATACTCTTCCTGTCGTGAAAACAGCTACCGAGCCTCTAAATCCAAGCGAGCTGCCCAAAATGGTGGAGGGTTTGAGGAAGATCAGTAAGAGTTATCCTCTAGCCATAACTAAAGTTGAGGAGTCAGGAGAGCACACTATTCTAGGTACTGGCGAGTTATACTTGGATTCCATCATGAAAGACCTTAGGGAGCTTTATTCAGAAGTGGAAGTCAAGGTATCTTCGAACTGAGCCTTTATCTTGCACTGTTGCTTCCATTAATCCCCTGGTTTGTGTGTACTGTGTAGGTGTTGTTTGCATTGATGCCCATGACGTTGTATGATGTATCAAAATGTAGGTGGCAGATCCAGTTGTCTCATTTTGTGAAACTGTTGTGGAGTCGTCATCGATGAAATGTTTTGCTGAAACGCCTAACAAGAGAAACAAAATAACCATGGTATGGTATGGAAGTTTATGTTGATTTGTTTCTGTGGAGACTATTCTATTTTCTAGGGTCTTGCTGTATGACCATATGAATTTTATCTTCTAGATTGCTGAACCATTGGAGAGAGGACTCGCTGAAGACATTGAGAATGGTGTCGTAAGCCTTGATTGGCCCCGAAAGAAAATTGGTAACTTTTTCCAGGAAAAATATGACTGGGATTTGCTCGCGGCACGTGGGATCTGGGCTTTTGGACCTGATAAGCAGGTAAATATATGCTTTACATGGTTGCGCCCTTCAGAAACATAATCACAATGTTCAGTTAAATTATGCACAAGTATTGTCGTGTTTTCCTTTTTGAACCTCTAAATGTTTTTCAAACTAGAGTATTGTTTTCCTCACCCCAAGTTTGTTCTCCGCATTGTAATCTGAATTGTCATTTATGTAGGGACCTAACATCCTGTTAGATGACACACTTTCAAGTGAAGTTGACAAGACATTGCTGAATGCTGTTAAGGATTCCATTGTACAAGGGTACACTTCATTAACTCCCTGTCTGCTTCATTGTTGTGATTTTTCTGATTTTAATAAAAGATTATTCTGAGCAGATTTCAGTGGGGTGCCCGAGAAGGTCCCCTTTGCGACGAACCTATAAGAAATGTCAAGTTCAAAATAGTTGATGCGAAGATTGCACCGGAGCCGTTGCATCGGGGTAGTGGTCAGATCATTCCAACAGCTCGACGGGTGGCTTATTCGGCATTCCTTATGGCAACACCACGGCTTATGGAGCCAGTATACTATGTTGAGGTAAGTAATCCCAACTATAAATTTTGATCAGTAAGGTGTATTTAAACACCTTAAGAAAACCCATACTAGTGACTTGGATAAAGCACTTGAGAATTTAAAATCGCAGGATATTCTTCGTATTTCAATTTGCCTTTTGGCCCATTTATCTTCTTTCCTGAAGCTTGTTGTACCTATTTATTAGGCATCAGCTGAACAGAACTTTGTTTAAATCGGTAGTTATTGAATTGGCAAAAGATATTGAACTTTCACATGTACAAACCTCAACGATTTCTTTTTCCCGGAAGGGTTTTTTGGACATGATGGGTCTTGTAAATTATTACGGCTCGGAAATGGCATGTTTCCTGCGTGTAGTTTATTATTTAACTATGTGGTCGGTGATATAACATAGTAATGTTTTATTGCTGTTTCAGATACAAACACCTATAGATTGTGTCTCCGCAATCTACACAGTATTGTCGCGCAGGCGTGGACACGTCACGGCCGATGTTCCTCAACCCGGAACCCCGGCTTATATTGTCAAGGTATGCGCATATTTTCCCAAATAACAATTAGGCTACTCATGTTACTTTGAAATTGGTCCTACAATAAGCGACCTCATGTTCCTCTAGGAAATTGATGACAGCTGATAACATCAATTTCATAGCTTGGATGCCCTCCACTGCCAGAATATTGGTGAGATGATGGTGGTGGTGGTGGTGGTGGTGGTACAAATTTTTACCACATCAGGTGGAACATCAAAGCATGGGTTTTCGCTTCACGTGGCCATGTTCTTTTTTTCTTACCAGTTAAATTGAATCATTCGGAAACCTGAAAGACCACGAGTCATCATGGTCTATGTTTTGATTATAAAGTTAAATGTTCCTGTTAGAATAACAAGTTCAAAAGCTATTGCACTTGTGTTTTGTTCATTTTTTGTTTGTGAAATTCCAGGCATTTTTACCGGTGATCGAATCATTTGGCTTCGAGACAGACCTGAGGTATCACACCCAAGGACAGGCATTCTGCCTCTCTGTGTTTGATCATTGGGCTATAGTACCTGGTGACCCTCTTGACAAGAGTATTGTTTTAAGACCACTTGAGCCTGCACCCATTCAACACCTAGCTCGTGAGTTTATGGTGAAGACTAGACGTAGAAAGGTAAAAATTTACTTTTTACGTCCTTGTTCTCTCCCTTTTCATAACTTAGGGTTGCTGTGTTTCTGTTGTAGCAAACTTTAGTTTTGCTACAAAATATGTTTTGTGTTATAATGTTTCACAAGATGCACCAGAATGCACTTTCCCAGAACACAAAAGTGGATACCCTTACAAAATGGATGTTTTCTGTGAAACATGGAAAGGATTTGTTGAAATAACGTGTAATAAACGCATATCAGAGTGCTGAGTTGTTTGCGTTTAATATTTGGCAGGGGATGAGTGAAGATGTGAGCATCAATAAATTCTTCGATGAAGCCATGGTTGTGGAACTAGCACAGCAGGCAGCTGATCTCCATCAACAAATGATGTAAATGGAAGATTGTACGTTGGGTACTCATCTTGTTCCATGTTTCTACCACACCTTTTCTACTAAATGAGGGCCGAGTTGCATTGTGCGTCTCTTGTAGTCTATGGTGTACCCTTTATTGAAATGACCGATACATAGGTTTCTGAAGGTTTTTGTTTTCCATTACTACCACTTCTGATACTTATTGTAACTGGATAAAGGGAATGCAGGAAAAGTTAAAGAACCAGAAAAGACCTCGCCTAATTATCTTAGGATTTGCTGTTGCAATTAGTTTCTTACCATTTAGTTTGTTTTGAAGGAATTTCATGGCAGTCCTTTTCTGAATTTGCATTAATATAGACGTGGATTGTTGAGTTTTGGCATGTTAATTTGTGGTGTTATGCGGATCAGGCCAAGAGAGCGGCGATAACCGAGTGCAATTTTGTTCACCCTCCTTAAAAGAGGGTGAACAAAACCCTCTCTTATTGGTTGAATTGGTGTGGGTCCCACCACAAAATGATGTCATGCTTACTTCTGCAATACACTTTTTGGTAAGTATGACATCACTTTGATGTAAGTATAACATCACTTTGTTGTGGGACCCACATGTTTTAATCAATAAAAGAGAGAGTTTTGTTCACCCTCTTTTAAGGAGGGTGAACAAAATTGCTCTATCAATGTCGAAGGCCATGATTGGTCTGCCCTCGAGGCCCCAAAACAAGGCCAATCAAGACATTAAAAAAAAAAAAAAGGGGGGGTTCTTACAATTAAAGATTAGATATGAGTTTTTATAGGATATATTGCCCCACCAGATTAATAATACTACTAACTAAAATTTACAATACCACACCCGAAAATGGTGTTCTACATATCCCACATTTTGTGGGATGTACATCTGATGGATGTTTAGTCTGAATAAAAAAATAAAAAGTAAAAAAAAATAAAAAAAAACAAAAATGTGGTCACCTTAAATTTACTGTTCAATCTGAATATTGTTTGACTGGGTCGATGACATTTTTAGGATTAATTACAAATAAGTTTCGATTGAGTAACTTGACTTGAAAATTAAATTAATCATTGTTTAAAAGTCATTATTACTCGAGAAAAAAGGTCCCAGTCAATTATAACCTAGATGGCTATATATATATATATGGCCTTTTGTTATCCAAAATCAATCTCAATATGCATTCCACTTTTTTAGCCAATTATCCTCACCGAATGACACAAATAATGACATGGCATGGTCCGTCATAATCTGGATAGAACATCGACGTTCGTGTTCTTAAAAAATTATTGAGTCTCCTTGGGAAACCGCCACTTAACCTAGTTGAGTGGGTCTAGAATAATTTTCGGAGTTTATCTCAATCCTATATATCCAGTATCCACAATTGATGTCTCTCCGTCCTTTTATGCTTTACTCAACTTAGGCATACCCAAACATAGAAATTCTTGGCCCTATAAGTATCCATACTTTCAGCATTGCTTTGTCATAATAAGAGTACTCATTTAGGATTATAACAAAACAAAACACAGGGTGTTATTTCCCTATTGTGTATAAAATACCTTGTGTTTTGTTTAGGGTACTCTATTAAAGTTTTTCGTATTCATTTTTTACGCAGATTAAAAGAAGGTAGGGGGGAAAAAAAAAATTGGCGATGGCTTCGAGGATTCGGATTCCCTTACTCGGGCTTCTTGTCCTCGTAAGCGTGTGTATTGATACAACGGACGCAAAACGTATCAAAGGTTACGCGATATACCAAGACCCTAAACAGCCAGTTGAGTCTCGAGTCGAGGACCTCCTAAAGAGAATGACACTGGAAGAGAAATTTGGCCAAATGACACAACTCGAAAGAGTAAATCTTACTGCCAAAGTCATGAAAAAATACTCGATTGGGAGTCTACTAAGCGGGGGAGGGAGCGTGCCCCGAACAAATGGTACTGCAAAAGATTGGGTTAAAATGGTGAACAAGTTTCAAAAATGGGCTCTCTCTAACCGTCTCGGCATACCGATGATTTATGGAGTTGATGCTGTCCATGGACACAACAATGTGTACAATGCTACAATTTTCCCGCATAACATTGGCCTTGGAGCAACCAGGCAAGTTTCACAATTTTAATTTTGAAGCAATTTTTTGAAGCAATTTTATGGTAGGATCTCATCAAATTTTATATATATATAGTTTAATTGAAAACTGTGTGGAGTATTTTTTTAGATTTTTGCGTGGACCTTGGAAAATGCATTTTAAAAATTAGTTCGGATCGTCAAAATTTGAGAATTGAGGTCCGCTTGCAAATTTGGCTAAGGACTCCCTTATATATATATATATATTGTAATTGATTCATAATTAACAAGGAGTTTTTAATTTTTTGCAGGGACCCGGAATTAGTGAAGAGGATTGGTGCTGCAACCGCTCTTGAAGTTAGAGCTACCGGTGTGCCTTACGCTTTTGCACCATGCATTGCGGTATAACATATAATGCAAATCCCTAACTTGATTTAACTATATATCTATGCACGTGGATCTTATATAAAATCAATTAACTAGGATATTTTTGTGCATCAGACGACTCGTGAAACATTTGTGCTTGGATATTTGTGTCTATATGAAGCATATATATATAATGTAGTCCTCCATTAATATCTTGCTCGCTTGAATATATAATAGGTATGCAGAGATCCAAGATGGGGTCGTTGCTACGAGAGCTATAGCGAAGATCATACAATCGTTCAACAAATGACGAGTATCATAGATGGTTTACAAGGAGAAATCCCAGAGAACTCACCAAAGGGTGTACCTTATGTTGGTGGAAAGTAAGCCCTATATAACTAAATTTTTCCCATCAGGTATATCTGATTTGTGGGATATTTTGTCTATAAGGGACTCCAATATTTCAAGATGGGGTCGTTCATTAAATTTTCAAGATGGGGTCGTTGCTACGAGATCTATAGCGAAGATCATACAATCGTTCAACAAATGACGAGTATCATAGATGGTTACAAGGAGAAATCCCAGAGAACTGACCAAAAAAATACTAATTTTCATGAAAGTAAGCCCCGTCCAATATTTTCCCATCAGGTATATCTGATAAAAATGTGTATATATAGTTTTATCAAAAATCGGATCAAGCCCAATCAAGTATTTTTTCACGAGAAATGATTGAAAAAAATACTAATTTTCACCTTTTTACAAACACCTTTTAAACACGCATGAAAATTTGGAGAATTAGAGAATTGAAAATTTGATCAGAAATTAGAGAATTGTAGGAGTCCCATCATCGGGTATACCTAATTGGAAGTTTACTAGTCCTATATATTCTTCCAAATTAAATTCATTTAATTTTGTTTCCTTCTATTGCATCATCATCATATATTCATCACATTTTACTTTTCTGTATTTTGAAGGGAGAAGGTTTTGGGTTGTGCAAAACACTATGTTGGTGATGGTGGGACTGTCAAGGGAATCAATGAAAACAACACTGTGATTAGTTGGAAGGGATTGTTGGAAATTCACATGCCTGCCTATTTAGACTCCATCCACAAGGGTATTGGAACAATCATGGCATCTTATTCCAGTTGGAATGGTGTTAAAATGCATGCTAACTACTTTCTCCTTACAAAATACCTCAAGGATACCCTACAATTTAAGGTATTTATAGCTAAACCCTAATTGAGTATTTTCTATGTAATGAAAATTTCCGTTCGAGCTTAAATGATCGATAATCAATTACTACTTTTAACAAACTGAACTAGCTCGTTGTTATAAATTAATTACCAGGGTTTCATCATTTCTGATTATCAAGCACTCGACAAAATCACCACACCAATGGATGCAAACTACACATACTCGGTCCAAGCTTCAATTCTAGCCGGTATTGACATGGTAATCGGTTGTTTTCCTCTCCCAAAAAAAAAAAAAAAAAACTTGAAATCATATTTGAATGAATTTCTAATTAACCCCCTTTTTTGCAGGTCATGGTTCCTTACAACTACACAGAATTTATTGGAGACTTGGCCTTGTTAGTCAAGAAGAATGTCATTCCAGTAAGCCGAATTGATGACGCTGTCACTAGGATTTTGAGGGTTAAGTTCATTATGGGTCTTTTCGAGAATCCTATGGCTGATCTAAGCCTATCCAAATATCTTGGATGCCAGGTTAGTCACCAATCAAAAAATTCCAAATAAAATACTAAAGAAATATACACATTTCAATATATTTTCACAGCTATCCAATTTTTTCTGCAATGATTTTGATTAATTTCATTCCTCATTTATTTATAACAAAGAACTATTATGGAAGCTGCAGGCTCATAGGGATTTGGCAAGGGAAGCAGTAAGGAAATCCATGGTGCTTTTGAAGAATGGGAAGAACCCAAACACTCCTTTGCTTCCTCTTCCCAAGAAGACATCCAAAATCCTAGTTGTTGGAAGTCATGCCAATAATTTGGGTTATCAGTGTGGTGGTTGGACTATCAGCTGGCAAGGACAAGGCGGCAACAACATCACTGTTGGTATGTTCCATTTCATTATCATCACTACTTCTTCTTTTTTTATATATAACCAGATGTCCGGACCAACTTTCGCGCACCTCGACTAATCCTGTGAGACCAATCTCACCGTCCACTAGTGGGGGCTCCATTTAAAGCCAGAGAAAGTTTCTATATTGAGCGACCCATATGGAGCTGAAGAGTTGATAGAACCCGAGAGTTTGAGACCGAGGAGGGAGCAAACTCCTAAGTCTCAAGTCTTGATCACTAGGCCAACCCCTTGGGGTTTAATCATTACCACATCAGCATGTTCTAAAAAATGGAAATTGTTTACCTTTTAATTATTTTTCGATATTTTATGCAAATTTTTTTACATATCTATACAGCAAATAATCTTGGCATTATCATTTGATTCCTTTGAATGGGCAGGAACCACTATTTTGGATGCCATTAAATCTACAATTGACCCAAGCACAGAAGTTGTGTTTAAGGAAAATGTCACGTCCGAGGTCGTCGAGTCCAAGGAAGATTTCTCCTATGCCATTGTTGTCGTGGGAGAGCCGCCTTACGCCGAAACCCATGGAGACAATTTGAACTTAACAATCCCTAAACCCGGTCCGAGCACAATCAAGAACGTTTGCAAGCATATCAAATGTGTCGTTGTACTCATCTCCGGCCGACCTCTCGTGATCGAGCCCTATCTTTCCGACATAGACGCTTTCGTTGCGGCTTGGTTACCGGGAACAGAAGGGCAAGGCGTGGCTGACGTTCTTTTCGGGGATTACGGATTTACTGGAAAACTTCCTCGAACTTGGTTCAAGAACGTGAATCAGCTCCCGATGAATTATGGAGATCCACACTATGATCCACTCTTTCCATTAGGATTTGGACTTACAACCAAGCCAATTGTAAAAACCTAGAGCTAAATTTCTCCCTTATTGCCCTCTTATGAATCTAATGTCAAACTTGTTCATATGGACGGACTCAATTGTGAGTATAAATGGTGTACAAAGGTAGTTAAACGAATCTTTCTGATTCAAACTTCAAAAGTCTAATGTTGTATACGCTGTATTTGTGGTACATAATTCATTATCTAATTTTGCGGGTTTTTTTGTTATTGCAAGACAAACACACTCAGAATTCGTGGTACGTAATTCATTCTTGATGCCAAATTTTGGCTTTCACATGAGATTTGATGCATGTCTACTTTCCCTCGGTCTCATTTTGATATTCTCATATTCCATTTTAGAAATGCATGTCCACTTTCTGTAATCAACTATAGAAATTAGATAAAATTCCATTACTACCCCATGTTTAAATTGAAGTACTACTACCTACATGAATCAAAATCAAATCACTTTTCGATAGGGCATAATTGAAAAGTTAAAATATTTTTGAACATAACTATTATTCTCTGTTAAAAATTAGAATTCCTGAATGAGACTCTCAAAAAGGTCCTGAATGAGACTCTCAAAAAGGGACAATATTATCTTACTCGCTTATTTGCTCAAAGCAAGCAAACAGACAAATAACATGGGTAGCCAGAGTAGCCCCAATTGAGATTTTGATGAAGGCATGCCTTTGAGATGTAAAGTTGGTATGGACGTACGCAGGGCTGGCCCAACCATTTGGGTTGCCCTAGACCAACTCCAAGTTGGTTGCCCACTTACTATTAAGTTTTAAAAAAAAAATACAAGTTAAAAGGCAAAATAAAGTCAAGGTTACATTATGCTTTTAGCTTCAATTACATCAAAAAAAAAAAAAACCAAAATGTAACCTCGGTTAATCGGTTATGGTACTTTATGATTAGTACGATCCGATTCAAAGAAAACAACTTCTCCTTGCATTTTTTGAAGCAAATTGTTCAATTAAGTTATCATAGTTCAACTTATCTAAGAACTCATTTTCAATTGAAATCATTGCCAACCCACTTAATCTTTCTTGTGACATGGTAGTCCGAAGGTAAGTCTTAATCAACTTCAACTTAGAAAAACTCCTCTCTGCCGATGCAACTGTAACAGGTATAGTCAACAAAATTCGAAAAGCAACCCATGCCATCTTGAAACCACCCTCTTTCCAATAAGGCCTTATAAAATCAAGGATGTCAATTGCTTTTATCACTTCCCTCGGCAATATTGTTTTCAAATGTCTAAGTTCTTGGAACAACTCATCCCCATAAATATCACCATGTTCGTTGTGTTTCAAGAAACTTTCTAACTTAGTGCAATGCTCCCTCAATTGCTCTTCTCCAACACTTTTGAATTTTGCGTTAAACAAAAACCCAAAAGTTGCTTCATATAGTTCAAATTGCTCAAAGCGATCCTCCACTCGGAGGTTCCTCATTTGATACATCATTGACATCAACACCTCCACTCGGAGGTTCCTCATTTGATACATTAATAGCTTCTTCATTAACACCTTCCTCTCCAAATTGTTCATCACTTGCTTCTTCAACTTGACTCGAAAGTATAGATTTTTGTTTTTTCGCAAATAGGCTAGCAATCGAACCCGATAGTGATTTTTCTATTGCATCTTTTTGTTGTTTGATTTTTCTATTGAGAGATCCCGAATTTTGTTTTCAAAACCTCACTCTATCCTTGTCATTATCAATCTTTATCTTCTTCTTCATAGTACCTATAATAGAAATCATAATTTTGTTCTATAATTAACAAATACCTAACACAAACCTACTAAAATATACACATCCTTACTCCTTAGTCCTTACTTAATAGTTAATAGTCAATCCCTAGAAATTAGAATACAAATATATATAAAGTACTACATAAAACATTAAAATGGGAAGGGCCAACAATATTTTATGCTTCTAAGTGTAACACTCTTAACAGTTCAATAAGTGAGAGTAGTGCATAGAAAATTACCCCTTTCAAACAATCGGAGGTTCCAACTCCTCCAGCTCTCCCGATCCTTTTATATTGTTCCAAGCGGTGTGTAGATGTGCTTGATGTTGCTGCCTAAGCCTTCCACGAGTCCACAGCCACAGGACCACAGTTCCACTTGACCACTTCCACACTTCCACTCGGAGAGAGAGAGAGAGAGAGAGAGAGAATCAGAGAGAGGGAGAGGTTGAGATTCTGATGGGTGTATTGGGTAACCACGTAACCCCATTTTTAAAATTTTTCTCGATCGGCACAAAGCTTCTCCATTGTCTCATTCTGATGAGATTTATAATTTGTAATGGGAATGGCCAAATGGGTAATGGGTTATGGGTTGACAGGTTGTTGGGCCTTTTCTGTTTGGGCCAATCTTATCACCCTCTTCAAACATTTTAAATGTTGCCCCTTGCCCTCCATAGGAAAAAACCTTTGGGCTTATCAGGGATGTTTTTATTCTAAAAAAAAAAAAAAATGGGAAAAGATTCGAAATTTTTTTTTTTTTGATTGTCCCGTGTCCTTGATGTTGCTATTGAAAAGGCTAATGGAAGTCGATTTATGGATATATACTTTATCAAGAGGGAATTTTGGATAACTTCAAAAACTTGTTGGTAAGATGGATTCTGGACCTATGTAGTTGGAGATTTGTCGAGCTTGGGATTTTTTGCTTCTCTGAGTTTTGGAGTTCTAATCTATAAACTTGTGGAAGCTGATGGAGTTTAGGTTGAGTCAATTAATCCTTTGTTTTGGTGATCGCTTCAAGATTATTTAAACAATGGTATTTGGGATGCTCATATTCGTCCTTTGCTAGGTGGCTTAAACGTTTGCTTTTCTTGGACTGGATTTATTGAATGATTTCCTTTTGGACAAAGATTCAAATTGGTTTGAAAGCGTGGACAATCAATTTTGCTCTTGGTTTGGATTTTTGGGTAGGAGCTCTTATGGATGTATCTTTATCTTGATATTGAAAATTGTTTTGGGAGTTTTTGATGTGATTTTATTTTGATTTTTCATAGCTTTTGATAAAGGGCGTTGGTTTTTATTCTTGTTTTTTTTGCATTAATGAGGTTGTGCATGTTAAATTTAATGGTGTTTCCTCCTTTAAAGTTTGAAAATCCTTTTCAAAACTTAAGCGTGTGTTTACTTAGGATTGAGATCAAGAAAGGGCTATGTATCTCCAGATGGGAAGGAAGTTTTGTTGAGAAAACACAAAAAGGATGATAATTCTTTTGATTTTGATGCCCATGAAGCCCAAGATAAAGGTACAAGTGAGGAATCAAGGTTGATTTGTTGAAAGCAAAAAAGGTTGATTCGATGACAAGAAAAGGTTGAACTGACCTAGAAGATGACATTCATGATGATAATTTGGAGGATTTCGTTATTACGGGATTCTTATCTACCCAATTTTGTTAGAAATGGAAATTCCATCTCCTTTGTCGAGAACAACTCTCTTTGGGTAATATTCTTTTTCGAAAAGTGCTATCCATGTGGAGAATTTGAGAGAAATGGAAGAATATTTTCGATGAGGGAAGGCATAAATCTTTGTGGGTTTGATCTTCATAACGATCATATTAATCATCCATGATTCAAGCAGGCTGTAAAAGAAAGCCCGGACCATTAAAGGTTATCGACACAAGGAATCTGTTTGGACTAAAAATCCATTAAAAAGTGGGTTTGATATCTTTTCATCAATATCCAAAAAGGGCTTGAAATCAAATTCCATTATGGGCTTGAAGAAAATCAATTTTGAGACGAACTGCTCATGAGGATGCATACATCCTGGGAGGATTTCTTGTTAACAAAATTCTGCAAGAATTTTCATTCGAGGTATAAATTTCTTTGGAAGGGAATAACAATATAAACAAGTTTTTAGAAAATTAAAAGTTGATAAGAAAAAAATTATAGCTCTTGATGATTTGGAGGATGCTCCAAACAGTTCTAACATTAGAGCCCACAATTTTGGTGTCGGTTGGTTGTTGGAGAGGTTTCAATTTTTGGGGTTTTTGGTCCAATGCTTAGGGAGGTGTGCTTTGGGTTTTTCTTTTCCCTTGTTGTTTTTGGGCAATTTTGGTTTGGTACCCATAGCTTGTTGCCATCCTTTTTTGTCGTTATTTCCGACACGAATAGAACAACATGCTCAATATAAATTGGGATTTTAATCATTTGAAAAAATGCTCAATTAATATTTTTTGTATCAGTTAAGACTTGGTTGCATAAGTAGAGTTGCAAGAAAATTACCGGATTTCAAAAATCGGAGGTTTGTGCATTTTATATTTTCCAACAAAGTTTGTGTGTAGACGTATGAACTACTAAGATACAATCCAACCCCACTTGACCACTTTTCCCCAAAAGAAACAAAAAGAGAGAGTAAAGAGAAGAGAGAAAGAGAGAGAGAATCAGAGAAAGAGGGAAGATTGTCATTGAGTTTCGATGGGTGTATTGGGTAACCACGTAATTTTTTTTAAATTTTCTCGATCGGCACAAAACTTCTCCATGACTCCATTGTCTCATTCTGATGAGATTTATAATTTGTAATGGGAATGGCCAAATGGGTAATGAGTTATGGGTTGAAGTTAAAGCCTAATTTGGGCTTCAAAATTTTAAAGTTGCCCCTTGCACTCCAATTTAAAACCTTTGGGTTTCAGTTCTCATCTAAAAAAAAAAAAATTTTGTTTTTTTTATTTTTTTGATTTGAATTATGGGTTCCCATGTTCCAGTCCTTAAGGATACAGATCAGCACGGCATGTATATACTTTATCAAGAGAGGAATTTTGGAACAAACAAAACTTGTTGGAGCTGGACCTATGTAGTTGGAGATTTCTATCGTTTGGGATTTTTTTGCTTCTCTAGTTCATTGGAGTTCTAATCATCGATTGAACTGTTGATGGGAGTTTTCTAGTGTTGATCCCGTTCTTTTGGTAGTCGGAGATTTATCCTTTTTTTTTTGCTTCTCTGGTTGATCTCGATGATTACTGGACCTCTTGGTTGGTTTTTAAGGAGCTCTTAGGATGTTCTTTATCTTCTTTGTAGTTTTTGGAAGAAGAGTGTTTTTATTTTGATTTTGGTTCGGGTTCTTGTGGCGATACCACCCTCCTTGTTTCTTGTTTTTGGTAACTCTACCTGTGCCTCCCTTTTCCGAGTCTTGGGTTGATTCTCTTTAATCTTTGTAATTCGTTTTCAAAGATTAATAAATTCTTTGCTTAGGAAAAAAAAAACAAAAACTGGACCTATGTATCTCCACCATCGTTTGGTTATTAATTCATGAAAGCAAAAAAGAAAAACACAAACGAGTACAGAAATAGAACATGACCTAGAAGGAATTCATTTAATTTGCACACAAGGAACCCATACTACATTCATTCATATGTTGGTGCACAAAACGCCGCGCTACGCAGATGTTCCGAATATAACTTTGTGAGTGTGACGTTGAATGCTTAAAAAGATAGTATAAGCGAAACTATTCGCAACAAAAAGTAATTTTGAGAGAAATGGAAGTAATCGCGATGAAGGATAAATCTTTGTCGGATTCATAACGATCATATTGAATCATATGAAACTCCGCAGGCTGTCACCAAATAAAGAACTTCTGGAAGCAATCTCATTAAACAAGTGGGTTTGATGTCATTCATCAATATCCAAGGGCTTGAAATACTTTCCATCTATGAGGTAAGTACCAATGGTGAGACGAACTGCCCATACATCCTTGGGCTTTCTTGACACAATTCTGCATTTTTCATTCGACGAATTTACCAATAAGCGAATAACAATAAACATATGTAATCAAGAAAATTACTAAAATGCTAAGAAAGCTTAGCCTTCAGACGAAGAGCAATGCTTGAAACACAACATTAGAATACAATTTCCGATGAAACACCGGAAAAAGTTCAATTAGTGCCTTTTTCCAAATACCAGTTTGGAACTCAAACATGATACCCTTTTCCAGAACAATTTGATGGCACTAATGATACAAACCAATCACCCATGTGTTTGTCCCAAAAAAACAAAAAGTTTTAGAGAACAAAGTTTTGTACAAAATAAACAAAATGCATTACGGAAATTTGGCAAAATTAGACAAAAAAGTAGATTACTGGGACAATAAGTTTGCTCTAATTTCGTTATCAATGAAAGCAAAATATCGTATCGTACCACAATTTAGGCATGAGTTTGTTTATGTCTCAGTTCTCATTCCTTGCACCAGTGCAATTTTTTACCCATATCGTGGTTTTGATGGCATTCTATGTTTCAGTCGTCGTACCGGTACAATCATATTCTAGCTAAACAGAGATCCAAACACATCATCTAGTTCCCCAGTTAAAACAAACACAGACAAAGAGCAAGAGAGAAAGAGTACCTGCCCACATCGCCGGGCTTGACCAAGTCTGTATTAACCCGGAGACACGGAACTGAAGCAGCAGTCTTTATCATCTTGGGAGCCTCAATTACAATAACGGGTGACCCTATCTTGAGTTTTGAATTTCTATCGGTGGAAGAAGACCCAGTTCCTTCTTCTGGTGGCGATGACCCCTTTAGTTCACAGTTAATGGTAACTCTACCGTGCCTCCCAATCCGAGTTTTCGAGCCGTATTTGAATTGAATACTAGGGTTCAAGTATTGAAGTGTTGGGGAAGATGAGAGAGAGAATGCCATGAGGAAAGAAGAGTTTGTTAGACTGGGAAGTGAAAGAGCGGGTTATGTTTTTGTGGCTCACACTTCTCACCACATGTGATGGCCTTTCTCGGCTTTTTCTGGGTTTTGGGGAATTAGATATATTTTAATTTTGTGTATGAATAGATATCTATATGGCACCCTTGTAGTATTGCAAATCAGCTTGCAAGGTTCTAAATAGGCGCTCCTAGGGTGGTAAAATAAAGAAGACCTTTTGGGTTTTCAAGAAATTTCACAAATGAAGAGGACAAATTCAAAGGGCCCCACCAGGTGGTGAAATCTTTTAACTTTTTAGACAACCCCATTTTATAACACTGTCAAGGGATTGTCCCAGTTTCCTGTCCCCATTCCTGTCCCAGTTTCCAAAATCCAACACAGTGTCCAAAAAAAAATTCAATTGACAGAAAAACTAGACACCCAATCCCCCTCCACCACCACCTTCGCTTTGTAATGCTACCTCAAAACTTGACACCTACAGCTTCCCAAGCAACACCACCAGCCATTTCAGCATATCATTTAAACCAACCATTACCCTTTCCAACCAACCAGAAACACAAGTCACTATTTGTTATTGTAAACCAACATCAAGGCACACAAGTTTAGAAGGGGGAAAAACACAAGTGGTATAATGGAATAAATTGATTGGAGATTTGAAAATTGAAAGTTTTCAAAGAAAACAGCTATGGCAGAATATTTAGAAAAACACAGGAAACTGGGACCAATTCCCTGCCTTGACAAAATATACAACTAAAAAAAAAAATTGTTGTATCCAAAAAACAGATTCGTCACAAATAAATAGTATTTAGGACTTAAGGCATAGTTTACAAAGATCGTGGAAATTACAGTACTAAGATTTTTGAAGACTTTCTGATTACATAATTGAACTAAAAATTTAAACTGAAAGAAAATAAATAATTCATTAAATTTAAAATCTACAATACCCATGAAAATTAAAATAAACAATAGTTTTGATCAAGAAAAGTGAAGTGGCGGTGGTAATGAAATGCCAATCCGGGGAAGAATTTTGCAAAAATTGTGTCAAAAGATTTGACAGTATAAAAAAATATCTTGGACTAACTCATAATTAGTTCAGCAAATTGTCACGTTTTTGTCACCAAATTACAGATGATCAATTCATGGAACAAAGTCACTTTGTATTTCGCAAACCTATGTAACATGGGAATTTAAGCATTATTAAACAAGAAAAGTGGAGTTCAAAATTAGACCAGCACGATTCACTGGTCCGAAAACTACAAAAAAAAAAAAATAAAAATGAAAAAAAGATAAAAACAGGCAATACTTTCACATGCCTACAAATTAGCAAAGATCTGAGTCAGGAACAAAAGATTTGGAACATCATACAATTAACTGAAAAGATTTATCAAATTTACCGAAGAAAATAAATAATATCGACAAATAAAAAGATAGGTGGACAGTTATCATTAATTAAAATAAAGCAATCATTTTGTTTCAATCTAAATTCGACAAATGGACGAGATGATCATACAAGTACAGGGTTTTGGGTTTCAACCACGAATGTACACCAAAAGAAATTTCTGACATTCAACAAAGACATATAAATGAAACAGACGGACCCAACAGCCAAAACTGAATAATACAATTTTTTTTTATCTCATCTTGCACATGTAGTTTTAATTTATGTTTTGACTAAAAGTGACAACTATAGCATACATTAAATATCCATCAAGGTACAACTGTTACTTACACTCTAGTCATGTTATCAAAAAACCAAGGTGTGCCGAATTGCCGATAAAAGAAAATGCCATAGACACGATGAAGTTAGATGTCTGAAACATATTTTCCTTTCCTCGTGTAAAAATGTATCTTAATTTAGACATTACGGGTCTACTGGTTTATTCACTCATACTGATGCATTATGTAATTAGCAGGAATACAATAAAGGGGTTCTATGACCATTATGTAATTAGCATTCACGACTTGACGTGCTTGCTGGGTGCATGTTAAAGCAGGCAAGTCAAACATGTAACAAACGAAGAATTTAATCCATGTATGCTCAAAAAGGAGAAAGACAAATGAATTGCAACCAGCCCATCAGAAGATATGATGAAATGAAAACCTTTAGGTGACTTGAACAAAAGCAGAGATACTTACAAGGTTTAGAATTTAAGGTCCCTGCTACAATTGAACAAAAGCAGAGATACTTACAAGGTTTAGAATTTAAGGTCCCTGCTACCATCGATGGTTACTCCTCATCCCATAGCTACTAAAGTTGCCATTTATTGATCTTGGATAAATGTCCTGGTAAAATATGGGCGATACATTTGAAGCTAAATGTCCAAATTGAAGCTCTTGAGCCCTTCTAAGAAAATGAGAACTTAAAGGACGACCATCGGCTAAGGGAGTATATATCAGATTCCCATTATAAATTGGTGTTACTGGAGATCCCCATCCAGGCACCTGAGCATTATAAGTTGGTATCACTGGAGATCCCCATCCAGGGACCTGGGCATTATAAGTTGGTATTACTGGAGATCCCCATCTAGGCACCTGGGCATTATAAGTTGGTATTACTGGAGATCCCCATCTAGGCACCTGGGCATATCCACGCTGCAAGTCTCCAGAATATTCAGTAATCAAACCGCCACTTTGTCTTAAGTTAGGTGGTGTAGAAAATCTTCCTCCTTCATATTGGGCCCTTTTCCTTTTCTGAGACTTGCCAGAATCAGAAGGCATGGACCTCAGTCTTTACCCTCAGTCTTTCTGTTTCTTTTGGACAATTTCCAGGTTGGGGTTGCTAAGTCAAGATTCCTCTTATGAATCTGTAACAACCACAAAACGTAATTAAAGGACTACAAATAGCAAAAGAAGACTGCTCTAGATGACACATCAAAACTACAAGTCAAATGAAGCCTGAAATGTACCTCAGTAGAAGTTGTGCATTCTAGTGCAAAATGTCCTTCTTCGCCAGACTT
Organism: Vaccinium myrtillus; assembly: GCA_016920895.1. NCBI lineage: Eukaryota > Viridiplantae > Streptophyta > Magnoliopsida > Ericales > Ericaceae > Vaccinium > Vaccinium myrtillus. Next base: position 21,468,267 of record CM029281.1, read on the forward strand.
GAAGCACGAACTAAGTGGCCCCGCACTAGTTGGCTCACCACGTGACCTTCGGCATTCCTGCATACATCCATTCCCTTTATAAAAAATAAAAAATAAAAAGGTGTCTTCTGAGGAGTAATATAGAAGTTGAGTAGTAGGCAAACAAATAAATATGAAAAATAGAAACTTGAATACCACTACTGACAAACATGCGTAGAGTCCTTACTAACAAATAAATCTATTGACACAAAAATGTTTATGCCAATGAGAAGTTTTATGCAAATCTGAAACCGACTTAGGTTTTCCATAAGGATGATACCCTAACAAAATTTCTATGGATGTTACTGAGTTATTAGTAATTGAATTCCCTAAACTCAATATTCTTTAGTGGTTTTCATTCAATAGGTTTCCAAAATAAATGAAGGGCGGACCTAGCGAAGCGGATTCGATTCTCGGAACAGACTCCCTCCTTCCCCAAGCCTTGCATATGCGGGAGCTTCGTGAACTAGGTACGCTCTTTCGTTTTCCAAAATGGTACCTCCATTGCTCTTTAATCTCATTGCCTTCAAATAAGACTCTCATGCACTTCCAATACAGCTGAACATAGTTTCGGCCTCTACCTATCCTAGCATGTTTGTAAGAACTTTTCCCCATCCTTGGAATCTAATTGGGCTAAAGATCAACACAAGCCTTATAATGAAGACCTTATTGTTTTCTTAGCTTCAATCATAGTTATTTTATCTCTCAAAATAATTTTTAATTCTACACACATATAAAACTTCATAAGAATCTTTTGGTACTTAAACTAAGGAATAAAAACATCTTTTCCGGGAATGAAATACCCATCAAAATTCTACTCCCTCTGTCCCTTTTTAAATGTGTTGCTTCGTAAATCCAACTTATTAAAGAAACGTCATCATTACACCTTTCACATCAACTTTTTCCTCCACTTTACACTATTCACATCAACTTTTACCTCTACTTTCCAAAATTATCCTCTACTTTTACCCATTAACTCTTTACCCACTAACTTTTCAAAAGGGCAAAATGATAATTGTACAAACTTTTACCCATTAACTTTTCAAACCACACTTATTTAGGGACAGCCCAAAATGGAAAGTTAAACACTTAAAAAGGGACGGAGGGAGTAACATTTATTTTTTAATACCATACCAGATTTTTGGTATGGAGCACATTCATGTCATCTCTTCTAGCAAACATAGGATAAAGATCAGAAGTGTTTCTTCGTTCACTTCATAAACAAATCTCGGTTCAGTTCTTACGACTTCTTTGAACCACTTCATTCCACCACCAAGTTTCTCTCGAACATCACCCACTAAAATAATGTTCACCTAGAACAACTTCTGCTACTCTTTTAAACATGACTATCCATCTCTCAACAGTTCGAAAAAGTTTCTCATTTGTAGTATGATTTCCATCTTCTTCTTTTTGATAAGCAGTAGGATTTCCATCTTTATTCATTTTATTGTGTTTATTGACAGATATGATTTGAAGGTGGAATAGGGATAAGGAATAGCTAAGGATTAAGGACAGAACTAGAGTGCAAAAATATTGGATGGGTTTACATACGATGGGCTTGCTTGTGGACTGTTTGACGAGGGTAAGATTGTGAAAGTATAGGGTTTTACTTTGTATTTTGTAATCTTTTTCTAAGTTAAGGGTAGTATAGTCCTTTTCGTTTTAGGGCTCTATTTAAATTCTTTGTAATATGTTACGTTGAATATATGGAAAAGGTTCTCTCTCTCTCTCTCTTCGCAAGTTTCATGGTATCAGAGCAGCAGATACGATACCCACTTCTGTCGATCGTCTCTGTCGATCACCTCCCCTCTCAGCAGTTGATCGATCATCTCTAAGCAAGCGAAGACCAGCCTCTTCTCTCTCTATCATTCGTTATCTACAGTAGCATTGACTCTACCCCTCTCGACAACTGATATTCTTCTCTTTCAACCTCCGACGAACACTACCCACGACTCATCGACCACCGTGGGTCCTTTATCTCCCCTCACCGACCGTCGGAACCCTATTTCCGGTCACCGGCGACCACAACAGCACTCGACCCAGTCTGCATTGGGAAGTTTAACGGTATTTCTGACCTAAATCTCTCGTATTCTGCACTGTTTGGACTCAAAACTGTATGGGTATGCACGTAAAAGGCAGTTCATCGGTATCATTCATCGTTTTTACCCTCTGTTTAGCAGTATCTGGGGTTGTTGGATCTCTGTTTGTTGATTCTGTTTATCTAGTATACTGCGTTGTTCATTATGGCGGAAGACAGAATGATCAGTGTTCGTTTGAATGGGCATAAATACTCTTATTGGTCTAGTGTCTTCAAAATCTTTGTTGTTGGAAAGGAAATGTTGGGTCAAATAACAGGGTCTGTTCTGAAATCCTCTCCTGTGGATTCCAAGGATCCTAAATATGCAAAGAAATTTGAGACGTATGTCAAATATTTTGACAAATGGGAAGTTGAAAATGCAAAAATCCTCTCATGGTTTCATAACTCTGTTGAACTTAGCATCGGCATGAACTTCTCAAAATATGAAACGGCGAAGGAAGTTTGGGATTATTTGAAGAGTACGTATCTTGAGTCCAACTTTGCAAAGCAATATGAACTTGAGGGTTCTATTCGACGTGCTACGCAGGGAGATAAAACCATTCGAGAATTCTACAATGAAATGACACAATATTGGGACCAAGTTGCATTAATGGAGCCTACAATGTTGCAGTCCCTTGAGGTCTATGTGGAATACCGTGAAAAGCTACGTCTTGTACAGTTTCTCATGGCTCTTTGTGACGAGTTTGAGTCTCTTCGTGGGGCTATGCTTCATCATTCACCCCAACCTACAGTTGATGGAGCGGTTCATGAGCTCATAGCTGAGGAAACTAGATTCAAGGTTAGGCCCGTGGCATCTCTCTCTCTCAATCTGTATTTGTTGCTCCACCGATTCAGCCTCAGCCTCTCCCTATGGCACCTCTCTTGCCTACACCGTCTTCTCACTTGATTCAAGTTACTGGCAAGCCTAAACCTCATGTTGCCATGGATGAGTGAAGCTTTTGTCGACAAAAAGGGCACTGGAAGCATGCATGTCCAAAATTATTGCAGATGACAGGTAGCACTCCTCGTTCGAAGCCCTCCTCCTCTTCTTCTCGGCCCACTCAGCAGTATTCTCGGCCCACACCACAGTATGCTCGTCCTCCAACTGCCTTTACAGCTCCTACCACTGATAATACACAGCAGTATCCCTCCTTTGAGGACTATCAGCAGTTTCGTGTTTTTCTGGCTATCACTCAGGGAGGTCCTTCACAAGCATCTGCCATGACTACCACTCAGTCAGGTTTGCATGGTTCCTATACCACAGGTATTCTACCCACCACATGGATATTTGATTCTGGTTGCTCCCACCATATGACCCCTACATTATCATTACTAAGTCATTGTGTCTCCCCTGTTTCTCCCATTAGTATCTCCACTGCAAATGGCTCTCCTATGCATGTTGTCTCGATAGGTTCTATTATCTCAACCCCATCTTCTTCCTTTTCTATACCAAATGTGTTCTATGTTCCCCAGTTATCTCGTAGTCTTCTCTCAATTAGTCAATTATCTGATTCCGGCTTTGATGTTTTGTTTTCTTCTTCTGGTTGTATTGTGCAGGATTGGATGTCCAAGAAGCAGATTGGGACAGGGCGTAGAGTTGGTGATCTCTATGTTTTGGAGACTTTACATGTTCCTATTGAGTCTACTACGACTGTTATGTCGTCCTTTTGTTTAGATCAGAACTCTTCTCCCTTTTATCTTTAGCATTCTTGATTAAGGCACATATCTAGTGAACGTTTAAAACTTTTGCTCAAGTCTGGCTTTTTGGGAAACATTTCTGCTATCGATATTTCTGAATGCAGTGGTTGTAAACTTGCCAAAATGTCTGCTTTACCTTTTAATAGAAGTACCTCTGTTCCTACTTCCCATAGTTGTCAAAGGTGAAAGGCGCACCGAGGCGCAAAATCCTGTGGGGACTAAGGCGAGAGGCGAGGCGCACGCCTTTTTTGAAGCGAGGCGCACCTATGTAAAAAAAATTAGAAAAAATAGCATATACTTTAACTTATAACACTAAGCCAATGAGTTTTAGATAGCATAACATCCAAAAGATACATAAAAACATATACCCTATCGCACATAGTTTACGGTTCTCGCATAGAGTAGAACTAATAAATCGAAATCAACAAAACACAAGCGTCCACCACTTGAAATAAAATACTATTATAGCAAAATATTATTAAACAAAATAATAATATTAGTCCAGTGGAGCTATTATAGCTTTGAAACGGGAAAATATTATTAAACAACTTGTAGTGGTCTTAGTGGAGTTTATTATAAGGAATAAAAAACTCAGTCAGTCAGTCCAACTTATTATATACTATTCTCAAGAGTGAAGTTCACGTGGGGTGAAAAGCTAACTCTTAAAAGCAGTCAGAAAGCACCCACTGGTTGAAGCAGCAAGCTTGCGAAGTGCAAAAGACCATCGCCGATAGAAATCAGTCCAGTCGGAGTTCTCTCTCGATGGCAGAACTAGCCCAGTTCAGTCGAAAGACTCGAAACCCAGAACAAAGCATCATAGAATAGATGAAACCCTAGCCTAGATGATGAAATCAGGTACTCCCTCCGTCCCTTTTTAAATGTGTTGCTTCGTAAATCCAACTTATTAAAGAAACGTCATCATTACACCTTTCACATCAACTTTTTCCTCCACTTTACACTATTCACATCAACTTTTACCTCTACTTTCCAAAATTATCCTCCACTTTTACCCATTAACTCTTTACCCACTAACTTTTCAAAAGGGCAAAATGATAATTGTACAAACTTTTACCCATTAACTTTTCAAACCACACACTTATTTAGGGACAGCCCAAAATGGAAAATTAAACACTTAAAAAGGGACGGAGGGAGTATTGATTATTGAAATAGCCTTGCAATAAACACTATCGAGTATTTCTGGGTGGGTTTCGACCCATTTGAAGCCTGAAATTGCAGTAAAAAAAACTTGCTTGAAAGAAGCGCCTTTTCGCGCCTCGCTGCGCCTCTCGCGTAGGCGCGCGCCTAGGCGCGCCTTTTACAACTATGCTACTTCCCCATTTCAATTTGTTCATACAGACTTATGGGGTCCTTCTCCAATAGCTACTAAAGGTGGTATCCAATATTATGTTTCATTTGTTGATGATTATAGCAGGTTTACGTGGGTGTATCTGTTGACACACAAATCAGACTTTTACCAAGCATATCGCAATTTTCACTCCATGGTTCAAACTCAGTTTTCCACAGAAATCAAAGTTCTTCGCTCTAACTTAGGCGGAGAATACTCTCTAGGTGAGTTCACAGAATTCTTGGCTTCTCATGGCACCATTCATCAATCTTCTTATACTGACACTCCCGCTCAAAATGGCGTTCTGAATGCAAACATCGTCACCTTCTAAATACTGCACGATCTCTTCTTCTTTCCTCCTCTGTGCAACCATATTCTGGGGAGAGGTTGTGCTCACTGCAGCGTACCTTCTCAACCGGATGCCCACTCCACTTCTCTCTGGTTCTTCCCCTTATGAACGACTCTATGGTCAGGTTCCTAACCATTCCCTTCTTCGTGTCTTTGGCTCCACTTCCTTCGTCCTTCTTCCCAAAAAGGACCGCACTAAACTTAGTGCTCGTAGTGCCTTATGTGTCTTCTTGGGGTATGGGATCCAACAAGTTGTATGTTTCTCGGCATGTTACATTTCTTGAGCGTTTACCCTTCTTCTCTCTCCCATCCAAACCCATTACTGTTGCCAAAGAGGATCTCGTGCATATAGATCCTTTCCCTCTGGATGTTCCTGAGGAAGAATATGTTTGTACTATTGACATGTCAGATGTTCCTAATCTCCCATCTTCCTCTTCTGATTCCCACCCCATTCCTCCCTTTCCCGAGTACGTCGCACTAGCCCAACTCCTTGTCCTTCCTCTGCTTCTGATGACTCTGATCCGCCTGCACATCGGTATCCTTCTCGTGATCATCACCCTCCGGTAAGACTTGGTTTTACTAACACTTGTTTTTCCTCTTCATATTGTACTTTCTTATCTCGCATCCGTACTTACTTTGAACCTCGTTCCTACAAAGAAGCTTGTAATGATCCTAACTGGGTGCATGCCATGAATGACGAGCTCACTGCTCTTGAGAGGACTCAGACTTGGGACTTGGTTCCTCTCCCCGATGGTAAAAATCTCATTGGTTGCAAATGGGTTTTTAAAGTCAAAACTCATTCTGATGGTTCATTGGAGCGGTACAAAGCCCGCTTAGTTTCCAAGGGGTTCTCTTAGGAATACGGTATTGATTATGAGAAGACTTTTGCTCGCAAAGATGACTTCTGTCCGTCTTTTAATTTACGTTGTTGCTATGCATCATTGGCCTCTCTTTTAGTTGGATGTTAAAAATGCCTTCCTCAATGGTCATTTGTCTGAGGAAGTTTATATGCGTCCTCCTCCGGGGCTCTCACATGCCACCGGCCTTGTTTGTCATCTCCGTCGTGTTCTTTATGGCCTCAAACAGTCTCCTCGCGCTTGGTATGCTTGTTTTCATGATGTTCTTCAGATTGGGTTTCAACCAAGCACGCATGAATCTGCACTCTTTGTTCGCCGCACTCCTCATGGTTTGGTTCTTATATTGCTCTATGTTGATGACATGATCATCACTGGTTCCGATTTTTGCAGCTATTGATGAAGTGAAGCTTCATTTATTTCACCAATTTGAAATGAAAGACTTGGGTCCTCTTCGGTATTTTCTGGGCATTGAGGTTGCCTCCTCTCCAAAAGGTTATCTCTTAACTCAGACTAAGTATGTAACCGACATTCTTCATCGAGCTCAACTTACTGATGACAAAAAGGTTGATACTGCCATTGAGTTACATGCTAAGTTCTCTGCTTCAGATGGGGTTCCTCTTGCTGATCCTACCATGTATCGTGAACTTGTTGGTTGTCTTGTGTACCTCACTGTCACTCGGCCGGACATTGCCTACGATGTTCATATAGTTAGTTAGTATGTTTGTGCTCCTCAGTCTACTCATTGGGCTGCCCTGCTACGTATTCTTCGTTATGTTCGTTGCACCATGTTTCAGTGTTTACTTCTCTCTTCTTGTACTTCTGATTTGTCTCTTCGGGCATATGTTGATGTTGATTGGGCTGGTGATATCTCTGATCGGAAATCTACCTCTGGCTTTTGTGTTTTTCTGGGGGATTCTCTTATCTCATGGAAGAGCAAGAAACAATCCGTTATTGCTCGTTCTACTGCCGAAAGTGAGTATCGGGCCATGGTTCATGCTACCTCTGAAGTTGTTTGGCTCCGCTGGTTGTTATCCGATATGGGTCTCACTCTCTCTTCTCCCACACCACTCTTTTGTGACAACAAAATTGCCATTCAGATTGCTCATAATTCTATCTTTCATGAACGCACAAAGCATAGTGAAATTGACTGTCATTTTGTTCGCCACCATCTTCAGTCCGGCACTATCTCTCTACATTTTGTCTCCTCTTCTCTTCAGTTGGCAGATTTCTTCACCAAGATGCACACCACCGCTCGTTTCCGTTTCCTCCTTGACAAACTCTCGATGTTCTCCGGGCTCGCATCATGAGTTTGAGGGGGGGTGTGAAAGTATAGGGTTTTACTTTGTATTTTATCTTTTATATTAGGGTTGCTTTTGTAATCTTTTTCTAAGTTAAGGGTAGTATAGTCTTTTTAGTTTTAGGGCTCTATTTAAACTTGTTATCTTCTTTGTAATATGTTACGTTGAATATAAGGAAAAGGTTCTCTCTCTCTCTCTCTCTCTCTCTCTCTCTCTCTCTCTCTCTCTCTCTCTCTCTCTCTCTCTCTCTCCTCACAAGTTTCAAAGATATAGCATCGTAAGGCAATGCAGGGTGGAATATTGTATGACCCAGAGTAAGAAATACTCTGGGAAGTGATATTTATAATCCTCTCTTGTTCCTTCTATAGGGGATGCACAATCCTCCTTACGGTCCATAACCTTAATTCCACGTCCAAACCAAATAAAACAAGATAGAAGAGAGGCGGAAAAAAAAAGAGGTGACACCAAATATTTTTTTAACCCCATCTCCCTAAACCAATCTGGGAGTAAGAAAGCAAGATTTACACCTTTCAAACTCTCCCATGGTATTTACAGGTAACTACTTTCCCTACTGCTGTTAACCTGGAGTACTTGCATGCAGGAATTCACCAGGGCACTTGTTGATTAATCCTGACATTTTCCATGAGAATGCACCAGTTCAACTAAGGTAGATTTCTGGCTTTCAAATAAACTAGAACAAAGTTGGAAACACTGACCCAATTCAAGTTTGGCCAATAAGGAGGCCTAATTGTGTGGGAAATAAGTGGAGACTGTGTTTTGAGATGATTTATTGAAAGGCTTATAGTTTTGTCCATATGCAGATCAACCCCAGACATTACTACCTCTTTCCCAAAAAGATTGTCCGACCGCACACAAAAACTCAAAAACAAAGTACTTAGTCAAAGAAAAATTTACACTTTTGTCAGCAAGTTACTAGATATAAACAAGTTCTTTTAATTTATGAAAATAAATTGTTTTTATGTTGGCAAAAGTGTTTTCTTTTTATGTTTCTTTCACATACCAGATAATCCTTTGGTGACGTAGAAAGTACTTGATAAGCACATCAATCATTGTGGTTTGAGGCCTAAAAAGCATCGTCACAATTTACGTCGAATTAACTGGAGGTGCATCTCACACAACGACTTTGAGAGTAGATATCAGCACAGTTGTTTAAGACAAAAACTTCATTATTAGTCTCCCAAAATTTCAGAGTTTCATTCTTCTTCTTCTTACTCCATTTCTTCCTATTTCTCAATTCCCCACGCCCTGCCAGCCCCTTCCCTCCTCTCCAGCTAGACCCACCATCCCCTCCCTACACATATCTTCAATTAGAATACATATACGTACCAATTACGATACTGTATATATTCAATATCTATTCTGTATTCTAATATAGAAAGGGAGAGCACCTTTTTGGTCTCGCCCTATTTTTGAAGCAGTATGGACTTTTTGAAGTCCAAAAGCCCTTCCAAACATTATAAATTTACTTACAATTGTGTCCTGCAGTTTCTAACTGCCGGAGGTAGAAAACATAAAGCACTTCTAATTGGGAAATGGGAACCCACGTTTCACAGCGGCTCCTCCTGTTTACACTCCTTGGCATTTCCAGGTACCCCCCATAACTTCTCCTCCAATAAAAATAATGAGGACCATATAGTTTTAATCATTTTCTCATCCCTTGCGAGTGCCCCAAGTGCTAGTGTACAGAAAAAGAGAAATACAGCATACGCACAACAAGAAGGAGAACATGGATGAAACCATGAGGGGGTAAAGTGATTAGAACCAACATTTAAACAGCTTTCTGCTCGAGACAACTGATTATGTTCTCAAACTAACCCACGTAGAGTACCATGCCTTCATCCCTTCTCCCCAAGCCAAAACAAAAAATCGAAACTAAGCCACTTATAAATTGTAGCAAGCCAATATGTTCCACTTATAATCAAGTCAACCCTGTCAATAACACTTGCTACAAAAAATCTGAAACACATAACCAAATTGAGAAGGATATTTTAAACAGCTGACACCGGTGTTGGTCACTGTTGGTGACAGCTTAAAATAACATTGGAAAAAGTATTTTACCACAGCATATATGAAACGACTGAATCAACTTACAAAACTGAATCTTACCAAACCGGTATGACCCAACTGACCACATCTGTAACAAGAAGGTTCTCTTCGGCTGATATCACCAAAAGCAGCACAACAAAGATGGCCAAAACTATTGCAAATGTAGCATTGTATTTCCTGATAAAGTGCAAAGAGGGAGTGAAAAAAAAAATTCCAACCATTGTTATACAGGAAGAACAATCAGAGTTGGCAGTATCCTAACACCACCATAAAACCTCTTGAAAGAAAAATCAATATGTAAGATATGAAATTCCTGCTGCGTGCCAATCATTCAAGTGCAACTGTGCAATGTCTTTATTAGTTCTTGTGCAAGCTTCAATTGACTTATATTATGCATACAAGTATTTGCACAGCAAAATTTATGTGCCCATATACGAATGTTAACTGATGAACAATGACAGAACTATAAATACCTTTAAATCATCAGGAGAATAATCGTTCTTGCATGAGAACATATCATGACAAAAGCCTCCACATTTCAAGCATTTCTTAGGATTCTGAGGTCCCCATTTTTGTTTTCCGGGGCAATTTATTGCAAGGTGGCCTCCTCTTTCGCAGATAAAGCAATCTCGTCGCTGAACATCAAATTTAAAAAATGCAGTTAAAGCCCTACAGATGGATACTAGTGCTCCAAATACATAGATCAAAGTCGTTAGAAGCTCTCTACAAAGTCACTTCAATGATAGAAAAAACTTCAAAGCGAACCCGTAGAGGGGATTGCAAGAAAAAAAAATACAGGTCAAATAACTAAAGGATGACAGAGTGACTGCAACTTCATCATATGAAGAGATGAAATCTTCTCAGGGAGATAGGGACGATCTTTTGGACAATCACAGTGAATGCTTGACTCGTCTTAACTAACTCGTACCAGGTAACAGTGTAGCTTTAAAATTGCTACAATCTCTAACAAGCTAACCACTGAAAGCACTCCATCTTGGGTTTATATCGATGTTTAGCCTGTAAAGGAGTACAAAGCAGGAGCTTTATAAAAAATGCCTACCCTTGGTAACAAACCAGAGTCTAGTAGTCAATTTGCATTTCCAACAACTAAGCCTATATGAGATGAGAAACCATCCATATTCTCAGTGAGTGATCAACTAAGTAAAAACCAGTCACCAACAAGATTACTACAATCACAAATCAACTACAATCTAATTCAATTGCCAACTTTGACAAACCAACTTAAGCCTAAAAAAAGGAACTCAAACCAAATCCATATTCAAGCATCATTAAACAACTCCTTCTCAAAATCAACTCAATTCCATATGAAAAATACCCTTGATTCTAATTGACAATAAGATAACAAGCAAAAGAAACTAAATATTAGGTAGCCAGAGTTAATCAACAGTAACTAATAAATAAAGCCTTTCGTTAATTTTCTCTTTTCACAAACCTTTTTGCACTGCTTAGCATGGTGTTCCAAACTCCCACAAAAAAAGCAAGGCTTCTTCCGCTTAACAGAGGAACAGTTCGCAGTTGTATGACCACCTTCACCACAATTATAGCATGTTCGCCAACCACTGTCCGGGGGATCGAAATACCTTGGGCCTCGCTGATAGAACAATCAATAAGAGAGATGCCACTCTAAGCCTTCAAATGAAATGGAGGAATGTTTTACAAAGTGATTCATATACCCTATTATTTCAACTCACAAGTAGCTTCCGCAGCACAATGTTATCAGATATCTCAACACAATTCGCCGCTGCAAGTTTATTTATGTCCAAGGCTTCGCTTGTCTTAACATTCTCTTCTTCCTTGGCCACCAAAACCTAATGCAAGTGAGAAAGTGCACGGCTTTTAGAAATCGAATGCACAAATTCAAACAAACCATTTTTCAGATTAATAACAAGTTTGCCGCTTCTAGGCCAAGCTGATGGTGATATTTTCCATTTTCCAGTGAATAAAATGTGCTATGTTTAGTATACCCAAAGGAACGCGATGTAAAAGTACTAATTTCTCCTTTTTTCCAAACAATAGAGAATATTGTTTTCACATGAAAAGGGAAAATCAGGAAACGAAAAGGGAAAATCTTTTATTTCTGACTGGAAACTATTCCAAACAAATCATGCATGAAATACAACTACCCAAGCACTTCGACTAGATTTAGGCATGTTATTCCCTCAAATTTCTTCCGGCTTCCTATCCAAACCATGGACTGGATAGTAAGTTATTTTCTCATCCACTCCCTTTCTTCTCTCTCCTCATATGCCCCCTCCTCTCTTCACTTTCCTGCCAAAGGCCAACCAAGCTAAATAATTATTTTGGGGGACCTGGCAAGAAGTTTTCTAAATAAATCACACCTAAAGATAACTTCCACTAATACACTGAAAAACATGTATGCTGGGCGTTCTATTACTTGAGACCTGCAAAACGATACCACCCACCCAGGCCCGTCGTCCCTGAGGCAAGGCGAACAAGGCCTCGGCTTCAGGCCCACAAAACCTACCTTAATCTAGGGGCCCCAAATTTTTTAGGGTGCTATTCTAGGTATGAAAAAAAAAGAGCCCATGAGTATTGTTTTTATCAACAAAAAAATGCAAGATAAGTGACATTTAAGTGATACTTAGATTTATGTAAGAAACAATATCTTGGGAAATTTTAATCAACTTGTGTGTATTATCTTGATTTTCTAGATGAATTATTTGTTGGTTGTAAAAGTACCTGAGGGGCCCTACTTTGAAGTTGATTCGGGCCCCCAAAAGAGTCAGGACGGCCATGACCACACCCATCTTGCGGTGTGTTGGGGCGGAGCAGGATTCTCTATTAGTGGGGTCAAGAATCTACAAAGGTTGTACATATTTCATGTCTTGGGGCAAGATCTAGTGAATCAAGTGTAGGGTCTTGGGGCAAAATTACCAAAATATCTAGAAATATATTACACGTTTGTAGGAAATTTTAATCCAGCGGGGTCAATTGAACCCATTGCCTCTTCTTGGGTCCGCCCCTGACAGTGTGGGTCTACTTGTGTATGCAAAATCGATGCGGCGGTAGCATAATTGCTTGAGACCCTATAATGCTAAACCTACCAAAATACGTAAAACTCCAAATTCCAATTTATTCTGCTTTCCTCACATCTTTCACAGCAAACAAAGAAAGCTTTAAATATTAAGATGAGCATATTAAAATGCAAAATTCAATTGCCAATATTAGCATTCAATCTTAATTTCCCTCCCATCGTATTTAGGATTTTCCAATCATCTAAAAATACCACAATTTTTCATTCTTCACTAAACCTCAACCCAATGACAAAAATAATAATAATAATAATAAAAGGTCTTACAGTTTCCACAGGCTTTTGCACCATCTTCTTCTTGTTATTCTTCCTCTGCTTCTTCTTCTTCTTACTCTTCACATCGCCTGCGACTTCGTTCGATACGTTGTCTCTTAGTTGGGCGGCGGTGCACGCTTTCAGCATTGATTTCTTGACTTTTTTCATGCTCAGCATTATTGGAGACTTCAATAGCTTCCCTTGTAGAAGCTCTTCGATTGGAGACTTCAATGGCTCTTCAAAACTCTTACTCTTCTTCTTCTTCTTCTTCGTGATTGGACATGGGCGCTTGTAGAGGGAGAGACATGGAGGAATTTGCCAATGGAGAACCCGAGAGAGAACCGTTCTAGGGTTTCACCGATTGGCCGGTTCTTGGAATTTATTTTGTTTATAAAAAAACAAATTATTTTGCAAGGTGCAGGAGTTTAGACTTTAGATAGTAGAGTAAAACAAGTTGTTTTAATTATTTTTTAAAAAAAAATATTAAAAATGTACTCTTTGCCTAATATGTACTGTACTGTAAGTGGTATTCTTGTGATTTGGTTTAATAAGTCTTTTCTTTTATGGATCAGTCTAATAATTTTGCGCAATGACCGCTTTTGGATCCTAACAATAAAAGAAAGCGCGTGGTAAGCAAAACTGCTTCTACAAATACTAGCTTGTTCCCAATATCCTTTCCGTTTCCAAATATTTTTACGAATACGCTTTTTTGAGATAGAGGTACGTTTTTTTGAAACTCTCATTTTAAAATACAAAAGTTACTCTTTATTCGAGTTGGATGTGAAAGACATCTATTATTCAAAAGGAATCATTCTTTACTATAAAAAAAAAGTTTTCAGTCGAAAACAAATAAACTATCCATCTATATTATTTAATTCTTGATCGATCCAGAATCTATGTATTGTGCTAAAAAATTTAGAATTCAATAAACAGAAGAGTTCTTAATTCCACAAAGCATAAAAGCGAGGAGAGAGAGTGACTGAGTGAGTGAGAGAGTTAGCCAACAAAAAAAAGGTTACAAAATGTCTTTATAGTAAAATGATAGAAATTCAAAGTACAGGAATTAAATTCTTTTATTAAATTATAAAAGACTCGCAATAATGGACCTCCACTTTCCGGACCAAATTTCGACGATCGGAACCGTTAGATGTGTTTAAAACGTGTTTTCAATGTCCCACACAAGGATTTGGAAAAAAATAGTACGCGGCAGGGCTTGATCGGAGTTAGGTTTTCGTAAAACTACTTTACAAAAACTTTGTCCGATTAAGCCCTTCTGGCTAGTTTTGTTTTCCAAATCCTTGCATAGGACCTTAAAAACACGTTCTAAACACATCTAACGGTTCTGATTTTGGAAAAATTGATTAGGTGGCGTTGAAGTGGTGCATTATAGTACTGAAATTCCACGAAATGCACTAAATGTGTTTGATCGTGTGGTTGCCAATATCGGAATATCATTGATTTGGGCGAGAATCATAGAATTGATAAGATATTAAATCGTAACGGTTTAGATCGAACATTCAGATAAACGAGTGTGCACCTACCTTTCAATTCTATACATCGAACTTACTTCTATATGAACCAAGCTACTATGTTATACTATAATGTACGATAGTCACACAACCGCAACACAACTATGACGATCCACACCGTTCACTTTGTTTGTGTTGATGTTTTAATGACTCTCGCCATTTTTTTCCTCTATCGGATTTTGAAAGGTCCTTCATCGGAACACAATTATAACGATCTTCACCGTTCATTACAAAAAAAGGCCTTTGGGTCCCACTTTTTGGTCAAACGTGAGTAATCCGAACCGTTAAATAATTTCAACATAATGTTTTGTATGGCTTTGCAAAAAACCAGGTTGTTTGGATATGCGTAACTTGTCGATCCAAGCTACGCACATCCAATTGATTTCAAAACTTGCAGTTTTGGATGTACCGGTTACGCATATCCAATTGTCATTATTTTTTGCAAGGTCGTACAAAACATTATTTTAAAATTATTTAACAGTTCATATTATTCACGCGGGATCAAAAAGTGAGACCCAAATTGCCATTTTCTATGCACTAATCTGTTGCCGGTAGCCCTAGGTTTTAGGGGGTATAAATACCCCATTATAGTCGACAGCCACCCAAACCCTAATCTCATATCTCTCTCTCTCTCTCTCTCTCTCTCTCTCTCTCTCTCTCACACACTCATATCACCGATCCACCACCGCCCACTGGTGCACCACCACTCCACCAGTCCACCACCGATCCACCACCACCAGCCACCACAACACCAGTCCACCACCACTCTGCCACCGATCGATCCACCACCAGCCACCACAACACCAGTCCACCCCACTCCACCACCGATCGATCCACCACCACAACACCAGTCCACCACCATTCCACCACCATCGATCCACCACAACACCACTGCCAATCCACCACCAGTCCTAGGGTTCGTGGCTAGGGTTTCACCATCGGCTAGGGTTTGTGGGTAAGACTCTGTGTGTGTGTGTGTGTGTGTGTGTGTTTTGGGTTTTGGATTTTGGATTTTTGGTAGATCAGTGACAGTAGATGGATGCGAGTACTTTTGATTTTGGAGTAGGGGATCCTAACCCCCACTCTAAGTCTTCTGATGATGAACATGGTGGAAACCCAGTCCCTGTTCATGTTGCACCACACGGACAAGGTTTGGAGTCTGTTGGTGAAGCTGCCTCCACTGGAACAGGACCTTGGGTTCTACTCCGACTGCAGCTTCGACTCCTACAAATTCAACCCGTAGTGGTTCAAAAAGGAAACGCACATCATGGGTATGACAACATTTCTCTATAGATACAAACTACAAAGATGACAATGGTATTGATGTAGGGCCTAAGGCTATATGTAATTATTGTGGCGTAGTATATAGTTGCACAAGTTTACACGGTGTAGGGCAACATGGTAGGCACATTAACGCTAAACATCCAGATAAAGTTGTGCATGTGAGTGGTGAATCTGATAGTAGTATGCTTAATTTTGTTTATACGAAAGAACAAATGAGAGATGGATTGGCCCGTTACGTAGCATCAGCAGAACAACCATTTACTTTTGGTGATGATATTAGATTTGAAAATTTTATTAAAACTTGCTTTTATCCTCCACTTTCTAAAGTTTCTCGAAATACAACCCGTAGTGATACGAAGAAAGCGTATAATGAAGTTAGAAAAGATTTGATTTCTGAACTTGCTCGAATTGGTGCAATCTCTTTTACTTCTAATACGTGGTCTGGTATAAATAATCGTGCTTATATTTGTGCGACTGCTCATTATATAAACTCTATTTGGACTTTACGAAAATAAATTATTGCTTCCCGTTTAGTGGAGTTTCCTCATGATGCTGATCAGATATTTGAAAGTGTTGTGACTGTTTTTAAGGATTATGAAGTTGTTGATAAAGTTTTTAGCCTTACTTTAGACAATGTCTCTGCTAATACTGCTACATTGCCATTGTTTAGAAGAAATTTGACTCCTGCATATTTTGGTGACTTATTGCATGTTCAATGTGTGTGTCATGTCAGTAACTTAGTTGTGCAAGATGGTTTGAAACATATTGCACCAAATATTTCAAAAATTCGAGCTGCTGTTCTTTTTATTGGTACTTCCTCATCTAGGCAACAAGAATTTGACAAATTGTGTGCTACATGTTATAATTTGAAGTCCAAATCTATGAATTCTGATGTTCCTACTCGTTGGAATTCGACCTATCTTATGTTAAAGTCTTGTAGGAAATATAGTGATGCAATATTTGCTTTTGTTAACCAGAGGTATCGTGGTGCTTCTTTAACTCCAGCTGATTGGAATATTGCTTTCGAGTTCATGAAATTTTTAAAAGTGTTTTATTTTGCTACCTTAGCTTGTTCGGATGTTCGTTATCCTACCTCTTGTATTGTGCTTAATCATCTTTACAATATTAGTCTAAATTTTCGTAATCATAGGGCACAACCAAATTTGTAAATACTTGTATAGATATGGAAGTAAAATTGAGAAAATATTATGAGGACATGCCACCATTATTTATGTTAGCTGCAGTAATGGACCCTAGGATTAAGTTAGCAGGTGTTTCTATGATCTTAAGAGAGATTGGTACCAATTTAGGGATTAATACTTTACCTTCTTCTGATATTGTGACTCATTTATTGAATGCATTGTATGCTAGATATGAAGCTAAGTTTGGTGCAATTGCTACACGTACTGCTTCTTCTTTGACTTGTTCTACAAGTAATGATGCATCTTGGTCTTTGCTCAATTCAAGTTTAGGATTAGGAAGTAGCTTTGTAACTTCACGCATTGAACTTCTTAAATATTTGGACCTAGAATATGTTAGCGCGAATGACATGATTAATTTTGATATCTTAGTATGGTGGAAATCTCATGAAACGACTTATCCCATGCTTTCAATCATGGCACGTCATATACTAACAGCTCATGTGTCTTCAGTGGCTTCTGAATCTGCTTTTAGTGCAGTAAGAGAGTGTTGGATGAGAAGAGGAGCAGACTAGCTTCGGACATTTTGGATTGTCTCATGTGCTTGAAAGATTGGGAGGATGCACGCCTTGGAATTGAAAAAGGCTCAGGTAAAGAAGAATTTAGAGGTTATTTTGCAGACTCTGATATAGACAGTGATTAGCCTAATATTCATTAATTATGCGGGGCTTGTGTCTGTGGCTTATTCATTTTAGTAAGTGGGCTGCAGTGGGGTTGGCAACTTATGGCAACATGATGTTGCCCCCACTTCAGTTATGACGTGTGTGTGAATCAACAAGTGCAGCAAACAATGTGTGACTGTGTGTGTGTTTGGCAACTTATGGCAACATGATGTTGCCCCCACTTCAGTGTGTGATTGTGTGCGGGTTTGGCAACTTATGGCAACATGATGTTGCCCCCACTTCATTTGTGTGACTGTGTGTGAGTTTGGCAACTTATGGCAGCATGATGTTGCCCCCACTTTAGTTGTGTGTGTGTGTGTCTCCTTTTAGTCTGTAATAAATAAGCCACAGACACAACCCCTTATCTCCATGTTCAAACTTAAAATGACACATGAATTGTGATTTGTAACTTTTGGTGGTCTTAAATGGCAACATAATGTTGCATCCTTTTCAGTTTGTGAATTCTAAATTTGGTCAGTGATGATTGTTGAGTCCAATCTGGGGAATGGTGATTGTTGAGCAATGAGCCCTGAATTAATGTGTTATAGTGATTGAATTTGGGCAATGATGATTGTTGAGCCCTGAATTAATGTGTTATATTGATTGAATTTGGGCAATGATGATTGTTGAGCCCTGAATTAATGTGTTATATTGATTGAATTTGGTCAATGATGATTGTTGAGCCCAATCTAGGCAATGATGATTGTTGAGCAATGAGCCCCGAATTAATCTATTATAGTGATTGAATTTGGGCAATGATGATTGTTGAGCCCTTAATTAATGTGTGTTATAGTGATTGAATTTGGGCAATGATGATTGTTGAGCCCATTTATGTGTAGTTGTGTTGGTTGATTGGATTGGATTGACTTGTTTTGGTTGACTTGATTGGATTGACTGAATTAGGGTTTGTGGATTGGATTGACTTGTGTTGTTGTTGGTGTTGTTGTTGGTGTTGTTGGTGGCGTTGTGGTGGTGGATGGTGGTGGACGTGGTGTTGCGGTGGTGGATCGATGTTGATTCACTTGTTGTTGCACCTATTGGCTGCACTTGTTTCCCGCACTTCTTTGCTTCACTTGTGTGCTGCACTTGTTTGCAGCACCTGTTGTTGCCATTGTAGCACTTGTTTGCTGCACCAATTGCTGCACTTGTTTGTTGTTTTTGTTAGTTGTTTGCTCCACTTGTTTGCTGCATCTGTTGTTGCCATTGATGCACTTGTTTGCTGCATTGTTGTTGCATTTGCTGCACTTGTTTGATGCACCAGTTGCTGCACTTATTTGCTGTTCCTGTTAGTTGTTTGTTGCACTTGCTACACTTGTTTGTTGCACCTGTTGCTGCACTTGTTGCACTTGTTGCTACATTTGCTGCACTTGTTTCGAATTTTGGTGTGACTTGTGTTGTTGCACTTGAATTTCAATTATATGGGCAATGAGGCTTGATGAGCCCAATTCAACTCATTCAAGTACTTGTTTGGAATTTTGGTGTGACTAGTGTAATGTGTTGTTGCACTTTAACTTCAATTATATGGGCAATGATGCTTGTTGAGCCCGACTCAAGTTTATATCCCATACAAGGCCATGTACAACAATACAAGAGCAAAGGCATCGTAGGACGGGCATCCTTTCTTCTTTTTTTCATTGAAATTAGATATAGTTTGGTTTTTTACTTTTGTAATTTTAGAAATGTAAGTTGTACAAGCTTTTTTTCTTTTGTAAAATAAAAACACGTTGTAATTTTTTCAATTATATATGTTGTAACTTGTAAAAAGGTTAATAGCTTTCAATTTTGTGGACGGTTGATTCCACGTTGGTTTGAAAAAAAACTGTTGTTTTGAAAATAGAGTCACCACCCAGGTTTTTAGAAAATGGTTTATGTGGTGTCCTAAAAAATCCAATGACCCTTCTCTAATGATTCCTAACCCGAGTGAGCGGTGAGCGGGTGGTGAGTGATCCTTTCACGAGCCCCTACACATGAAATGCCCGTCGTTAGCACCCAACCTGGCCGGAATGTGACCGGGGAGGCACTCCGACGATCTAGTAAGAGATCGGAGAAGAAAGACGTATTGAAAGAGTAATTTATAGAGAGAGAAAGTGTTGTCCCTCCTCGTTAGGGCCTCTTCGCTTCGTTTATATAGGCTTCCCTAATACAAGGGCAACCCCGTCATTTTGGCTCGGATGACGTCACCGAGCATCACGAGCCGGCCTCACAAGTATTTCATGTGAGCATCCTCCAATGTGGCTATGACACGTAGCATAACCGCTCGGTATATGTCACGCTGACGTAGGAACAGCTGTAGCCTGCACATGTGCCTTCCCAAGTTTGTTACGAGAGCTTAACCGCCTCGGGTGACGTCATGAGAGACGTCACTGATATCTCGGATGACTCGTCCGGTTCATAGTTCACTTTGGCGAGACACCGGTTTGTCCCGTAGAGATCTGTCTCGGTTGGCCCATCGCGTTTTGTTCTCGAGTTGGGCCTGGTGATCTTCTTGGGCCTTGGTCCTTCTGAACTCATCCTCCGAGCCCCATTAGGACTGCTAGATTTCGGCCCACTACAGTTTAGGACCCGAGAAACCAATTTGAAAACGATTTAGAAAACGATTTGGAAAATAACTTGAAAACCAGAGATCGTTTTGGATTTGGGAGCTAGGTTACGAACGGAGAAGGGTTTTAATGCACCCCGCTCGCCCGATTAAAAATCGGTCTTTACTAAATATTTGTGGGATTTTTAGAAAATATTTTAATGCCAAACTTTATCCAGATAAACAATTAAATCATGCAAAGCAGCTAATGGAAACAGATAATATAATGAAATAACAGCAAATTATTTAAAGAAAAACCATGATTTCAAACTGTTCACAGAAGAGGATGATTTTCAGATTTCTGGTTTGAAAAAGAGTACCGCACGACACTCAAAGTGTACCATGCAACATAGAAAGTGTGTCGTGCAATACTGTTCATTCATCCAACGGTCAGATTTTCAAAAGGGTGTCACGCAACACTCCAAGTGTACCGTGTGGTACAGAAGGAGTGCCGTATGACACTGTTTACTCTGCACGACACTGTTGACCATGTGGACTTCCTTTAACTTGGAGGGTATTGTTCCGAGAGGCTTTCCGACCATGTGATAATTTGCAAGCATTTGAAAAACAAAAATCAAGTATTAAGGATTGGTTTATCTTTGTTGAATAAATAGACAATAACAAGAAGAATATTCATTTGACTTCTGATACTCTTTGTTCCAACCTTTCGATCTCCTTACTCTCTTTCTTACTTTTGAAACCAACCATTTTTCCCTATGAAAGACCACCACCGCGCCTTACCCTTTGTGTGTCTATTGTTACTTATCACTCTAGAACTAGAAAATCTGCGGGTTTTTTTCTTTTCCTTTTGATAAGTTTAGAAAATCCCCAAAATAAAAATAAATAGATGAGACATGTACTAAATACATGTCCCTTTAAAAAGTTGGAAAACCTCAAAAGGGACCAACAACATGGGATGGAGAGAATAGTAATGCTACATTTAGCTCTCCGTCATTCAATGATCGCTTCTATAGTTCATGAAAAACCACAGAGGCCTACCGGATCAATCCCATTAGAAGTTTGAGCCCTTTATTCATAGGATATTGCTCAAAATCCATAATAATGTGTATTAGAGAAGGCTCTTAGAGCAATACTCCATGAGTAAAGTACTCCCTCCGTCCCTTTTTAAGTGATCCATATGGAAATACGTGCAATTTCAAACCCCTAAAAAATATATTTCTCTATATAACTTTTTAATTTGTTTTATACAAAATTAAAAAGCTCATTGAGTACTTTAATTTGGTGCAAAAAAATTCAAAAACAATATACGAAAGTACATTTGCAACGTCCGCAAACATACACATTTCCTAAGTGGATCACTTAAAAAGGGATAGAGGGAGCACAACCTTTTAGTGCAATAGATTACGTTTTTGTCCAAAATTTTAGTCCTTGTAGACTTTGTAAATGTTTAAGCAGGCAAATCCTGGTGATGAAATGATTTTCGGATCATTCCATGAGCAATGAAAGGTTTTGTGAACTATGAGAAACTCACAAGGAATGAAGGAACAATTAAGGATTAGGGACGTGAGTGGAAAATGACACTTGTAGTGAGTATAAGGGCGCGGACACGTAATTTGGCCATAGTGGCTTTGACAATCTTCAAATTGGTTTGCCTCCAACCCACTTTTCATGGATGAAATTTCTTTTTTTTTTTTATGATATAAGATGCCACCATTTTCTAGTACTTTCAAAACCTTGTTTCTCGATATATAGTATGTCTCTATCCGATTTAAAAGGAGGGAGGTGCGCCATTATATAAAAATAAGTTATTTTCCAGCCCACTAAAGGTAAAATGATCACAGTTTTTGTTATACAAATTGTTTTGGATCCAACTTACTTGGGTTAGCTAAACTCAACAATATTTTCAACGATTCAAACCACAATTAAATCGGAGTTTGGGTGTGTTCGGGACATGCCTGTGAAGTCTGACCTCTCATGCAGTATATAGGTTGCATCAATGATATGAATTTCTTACCGTACCACGCCGTACCGTTTGGTACGGCCCGAGATGTACTATGTGGGCAAAAACTATAAGTCTAGGTACACACCAAAGACATACTAAGGGTGGACCCCAACACTCACTAACAAAAATAAAAAAGAAATAAGAGAAAATAAACGTCTGTTGTTTCATTTTGACAATTTCACGCTCCACAGAGAGAGAAGAGAGGAAGAAGGAAGATGACGCAAAGCTCTTCTCTAAGATTGTGACCAATATACACAATTGGTCCCGCTCATCTAATCTCCACGCTTGCTTTCGGACCAAAATGCTACACATTCGTTGTTTGTTTCTCAGGAGAACTACTTTCCCGACTGAAAACTGGGGGGAATGGAGACAGGTGGAAAGTCAAGGAAAGGTGCAAGAGGAAGAAAAGGTGGTGGCGGTCCGAAGAAGAAATCGGTAAACCGCTCCATAAAAGCCGGTCTACAGTTCCCAGTCGGAAGGATTAGTCGGTACTTAAATAAAGGCCACTACTTTCAGCGCGCCAGAATCGGTGCTCTGGTTTACCTCACTGTCATGCTTGAGTACCTCGCTGCTGAAGTGCTCTGGTATGGCATCGATTGTTTATTTGTTCACTCCTCTTCAATCGTCTTCTGCGGACGTGGTGGTGGTGGAGTGCATCTTGAGTGCATTAAGGTTGAGTCACCGGTGTGGAGGGCTTTCGATCTCGGTGGAGGTGGTGGGGCTGGTTCGCGATCTCAGAGGAGAGCGGCATCGTCTTCCTTCTTCCTTCCTTCTCTTTGGAGCGTGAAATTTTCGTAATGAAACATGCATTTATTTATTTATTTTTGTGTGAGGATGAAGACCGGCGAGCACATCGTTGAGTCAGTTGGGAAATTGAGCCCCATGCAATCTACCAGGCAACGTATTGATTATGCGGCCGAAAGATTTAATTTGCAGGGAATATTTATTTTTTTGTTGTTTTATTCTGCTCACTACATGCTCCCATGCCCCCTTCCCATGCGGTTTATTTTTTGTCTAGATTACTTATATCTTGTTTAAGTGCGCCACAATGTGCACTCTCGGTAAATATGGCACGCCGCAATGGGAATCACGAGTTCACGTATTAATCATCCTATGTGCAAACCTATGTCACAAGGAGCGGGTACCCACAGTCCCTTTTTGGGACTCCAACATTCTAATTGGACATCATCATTAATCTTTGAAACAAGTATTGTAGCTATCAAAAGTTACACAGGTACTATATGGAGATAAATTTGAAATCCAATACAATTTTCTCTCCATTTTGAATTTTGAAAGAGAAGGAATAGAGATGTAAGCAGTTCGTTTACGTCGTTTTGTAAGGACAAAAAATTACATCATATCAATTTAATAGTTTTTTTTAAAAATTATTGTGTATAGAAATCGATCAATACCACAAACAAAATCGAATTATATTTGGCCGGTTCAGTTCGGCTTAGTTTAACTATTTGGACTTTATATAATTGAGCCAATCCACTGTCATAAACAAACCAACAAATTCAAAACCAATTATGTGTACAAATCATAGGTGGAGAAAAATTAAACTCAGCAAATTACATGGTAGCCATAGAAGGATTAAGGCCCATTTCCATTCAGTGGATTATTGAGCTTTTTGGCTTTTCCTGCTTTACGAGACATGTCATTTTTCTCACATACACCAACTAAAAAGCCTCAAAAGACCAAGCTTAGTGGAATAGGGCCAACAATTTTAGCACATAATGGATTACTTACTAGAAAATGAAAAACTTCTACACTATAGAATGAAGGCAATCAAACTTGTATTTAAACAATACAAAAAAGATATCAAATTCACGCAGTACAAAGAGACCAAGGTGCTTTTGATAAAGTTGAAAGATGAAAACTGAAAATTAAGTACTGAAAACTGAATGTTGAATTTGTTAAGCTGATAAGCTGTTTGATATACACTGAATTTTAAGCGCAGAAAAAATAAGTTGTTTGATGTATAAAACTATACAAGGAGCTGAATTATTAAATTCACTAATTTTTCTACTTTGCTTTTTATACATTCATACTGAAATGCAAAAATCAAATCAATAAATAAAAAACGTATAATTATCCAAATAAAAAAATATACACATTATTGATGAGATGGCTTGATGATAGAGTTGTTATTAATGATCACCATATATTTGTGATAATGGTGATTATGGTGGCTCGAGGATGGAATTGTGGAGTGGTGGTTGGGGGAGGTGGTACTGGTGGAATACTGATGGGAGTTGTGGTAGTTGCGATGGCGATGAAGTGATAATGAGAGTGCTGGTGGTGTAATGATGGTGGTGTTAGTGATTGGGGAGTGGTGACATTTAGTGGCTGGAGTGGTGGAATGATGGTGGCGGTGGATAAGGGAGGTGATGGTGGGAGTAGTTGTGGTGGACAAGTGATGCTGACGGTGGTGTAGTGCCGGCAACGATGGTGGGAGTAATGGTGGTGGTGGTGTAGCGGTGGTTGTGGTAGTTGTCATGGGAGTGGCGAAGTGGTGGTGGGGTGGTGTAGTGGTGGGAGCGTAGGTGGCGAAAGATTGTTTGTGGTATTAGTGGAGTAGTGATGGAAGTGGCAGAGTATTGGTGGTATCTATAGTATTGGTGGTAGTGGCAATGGTGGTGGTGGTGGTAGTGGCAGAGTGGTGGTGGGAGTGACAGAGTGGTGGTGGAGTGATGATGAGAGTAGTGGTGGTGGTAATGAGTGGCGGAGTGGTGGTAGTTGTTGTGAGAGTGGCGGAGTGATCGGTAGTGGTAATGGTGGTGGAGTGGCAGAGTAATTACGGGATGGTGGTGGTAGAGTGGCGGTTGTAGACACCCCAATTTTGAACCCGAAATACACTCGAGCATCCCCGATGATGAAGCGGACCAATCATGATTACCTGGAACTTGAGAGTTTGACTCGAACTTGATCAAAATTAACAGCAACCAACAACTAAAATGACTCAAACCAACCCAAACGGTGTTGAACCAAGGCCAAACAATTTGCCATCAAGTGAGCGCTCAATGGCTTTGAGCGTGGTGGAAAGTGAGCACTCAAGCCCATGGCTTTGAGCGCTCAACCCCGTCAAGGCAGAATATCTAATCATGAGATTTTTCGCATGGGAGCGTCGGGGACGATCTCATACGATCTCTATACGTACATTGGAAATACCCCAAAAATACCCCCAAATACAAAACCCACTCTTTCTCTCTCCTCTCTTCCCTCCCACTCACTCTATAAAATCCACTCACCACCCCTGGTTTTGGGGTTAACAATTCTCACACTCCAGCTCCTAAAACTCTCCAGAAATTCGATCATCTCTCTCTCTCTCTAGAAAACCACTCTTCCAACCATCAAAACCACTTGCAAAACCACTCATCAAATCCAGAAATTGAGCCCTTGATCATCAACCAACCTCCCACATTGTCTAATTCGTTCACGATATAGACTAAATCAAGTCCAAACTTCAAACATTTCCGAAAGGTAGTCAAAATGTGACTAATCCATTGTTTTGGTTCATCGAGGAGGTGGTGAGTTCAAACAAGTTTTCTGTACTTGGCTTGAACTCACAGAGGTCGAAACATTGTTCAAAAACCTTTTTCAAAACTGCAGTTGAAACGGGGGTTGAGCGCTCAAGCCTTAGGCCTTGAGCGCTCAAACCCAGTTCTGAACAGTTTCTGTTTTGCAAATTTCTGAGTTTTCTTTTGGCTTTGATCATTGTTTAAAGGTTATCTGTGTTCATGTGATTCTCAAAACAGCCTATCTTTATTTCCAAAAACACATGCATGAACATTTATTAACTACATTATGATGATCAAAGATCAATATCTTTGTAAAATGGAGAATCGGATCTTCTTTCTTATTCTTGTTCAAAATGTTTAAGGTCCCGAGAATCATCAATCATCATTTTTAAGTCGAAAATCAGAGAGCCAGTTTATGGCTTGAGCGCTCAAGGTCATTAACCTGAGCGCTCAAGCTTTTCTTGGGCATTTTGTCAATCGTTTACTATTTCGATGATGGACCATGGTCTGACTTGATGGTGTGTGTGAGTGTTGTTATTTTGATGTTTGGAGTCTGGATTTCACTCTTATTCCTCCATTCAAAAGTATTTTCTTATAAATCTAAGGAGATTCTTCTCTCTTCCCATTCTTTTAAGGATCGATTCGTTCATTTTAACTGTTTTGCTTTGGAAAATGTTTGATCAAGGTCGATCTTGTAAAGAATGAGAAAAGAAGCTGTTGAAAGAGAGTAAAATCACAGAATCCTGGAACTGGACTGAGCGCTCAAGTCAAGGGCCTTGAGCGCTCAAGCTGGTTTCAAGGGTTTGAGCGCTCAAGCCTCTGTCTTTGAGCGCTCAACCCCTATTCCGGAATCCAGTTTTGCAAAACAGTTTATTGGGCCACAATGTTTGTATTTTCTGGGATTGTTGTTTAATTTCTGTAATTTCTCTTTTTTTTTCTTGTAAATATTTGTAATAACTTAGCTCATTATCATCATCATCATTCATCATCAAGCACAAGCATCCACTTTAAGTATATCTTTTATGTTCTATTGTTTAAGTGGTTCCCATCCCCAATTTCCCTATGTTGTGAACAAATCGAATTTCGAATATTCTTTAAAATCCCATGAAACATTGAGTAGAGACCGGTTCACGGACCGGGCGAGAGGGGTGCCGTAAAACCCTTCCCCTTTCGTAACCAAACCCCCGAATCCGAGAAATCTTTGGTTTTATCAAGATCAGTGAAATCCCTTTTTCAAATGGGCAAATGAGTCATCTTTTTATCGGTTTCTCGGGTTCGGACCTAAAATCCGGGTGGCGACTCAAACAATCACAATCTTTTCGAACGCAAATCGCGCCGAATCCCGGTGGGCCGTCCACAGCGGTATGAGTGGTTGTGGACGCGGTATAAGAGTATATGTGGTAGTGGCGATGGTAGTAGAGTAATAATAGTGTCTATAGTATTAGTGGTAGTCGTAGTGGTGGTGGTGGAAAAGTGGCGGCAACGACGACAATTATAATAGCGATTTTGTAAAGCGATGGTGGAGGAGAAAATGGTTGAATGAAACAAACACAAATTCAGCCAGGCTACTTAGGCCTTGTTATTGAATGGATTTTAACTCATAAAATCTAGTTTTGATCAAATTTAACATTCCCAACGGATTTTAGCAAAGGTAGATTTTATGAACACTATATTTTATCTCACAAAATTATTTACAAAACACCTTTATCAACCCTAGATTTAATCCATTGGGAAAACAATGTCATTTTATCACACCTCTAAACAAAACTACATTTTATCAAAATTAGATTTTATCTCATAAAATCCATTCAAGAACAAGGCCTTAATTTTTATCAACCTTTAAGCTTACATTTTTATAACTCGCACTAAATCTTTTAATTAGGAGGAGTTCTTGAATGATTATTTGATTTTATCATATTTGATTTTATCATCATTTTTTACGAATAGATTTTATCAACAATTTTTGAAACTCATAGTGGTCCACAACTATTTTATCACCTAGATTTTATCTATTGGGAAAACAAGGTAATTTTATCACCCCTCCATAAAACACCAACTAAAATCAACTTTTCCATTTTATCTCATAAAATCCAATCATGAACTCCCCTTTAATGTAAAATGTAGTTATCAAACCTACTTAATTACTTATTACTTAATTCATTCAGGGTGAGTTTCCGAATAGATTTTATCAAAATCTGATAAAATCAAGCCTTGATTTTATCCATTCGTGCAGAGAGTTGATAAAATCTTAGATTTTTGCAAATTCCATTCGGAAACTCACCCTCAGTTCTAAGTGCTGAATTTGTGTTATCAAACAATTACCAAATTACAATCTTAAATGTTACCCATAAAGTGCCAATAACAAAAATAAAATTACTCCACAAAGCTTTTAGATTAATAGATCGGGAAAATTTCAAAAAAACCCCTAAACTTTGACTTCAATGTCTCATAGACACCCAAACTTTTGATTAACTTCAACTACACTCCCAAACTATTTAACCGTTATTCAATTAGCCCCCTACTGTCTATCTCCGTCAAATTGGTAACAGATTTTGGTGAGGTGGATTCATGGCTCAGTTATACTCCTGTTAAAAGGATGACATGGCTCAGATAAGGAAAAACACACCACTCGCCCATTTCCATGGCCTCACTCATCTCCACCAGAACTAGAGGGCCACCACGGGAAATAGCATTTTTCATCTTGTCCGCCGTTGCCTAGAGTCAAACATAATTTTCGCCCTCACTGCCTCGGTTCCATCGCTCTTTGCCACCTTCGATTTCATCCAAACACCTATGACGATGCTGTTATTGTTGTTTGCGATGGTGTGCCGCCGAGTTGACTCAATGGGCTAAACGGGTGGGTTTACCGTGAGCAATCGGGGTTTGAGGCGCTTAAGGTGGTTTTATTGATTTGCTTTTGGGGGATATTAGAACTTCAACTGGGCTTTGTTTTAATAAGGTTTGATTTTCTTGATTTTCATATCTCTCTCTTTTTTTGAACATAAAAAATTCAACTTGATTTTCTTGAATCTAATTAGTTTCGACTAGCATTTTGGGTTCACAACACTACTAACGATTCTCTATCTACAATTCAATCTTTTCCCTTTGATCTCATAGAAATGTAGCAAGTGCATTTGAATAATGATATGTAGATATAATATGCATGTGTGTGTATGTGTGACTATGTATATACAAAGAGATGGAGATGGAGGAAGAGATAGACCGTGTATACGTATATCCCTTTTTTTGTTAAATTTATTTTATAATCTTTTATTTGTTTAGTCTTTGAAGAACCCTCTTGATTTGGGTGTGGTTTTGTCTTCAATTTGTTTCATTGGGTGTGATTTACTATTTCCTACGTTTGTCTTGATGATTTTTCCCCCAATTAAGCCATCTAGCTTGTGATTACTTCTCTAACGGAGATAAACAGTCCACCTCAGCAAAATTCGTCACCAATTTGACGGAGATAGACGGCATGGGGCTAATTGAAGTTAATCAAAGTTTGGATGTCTATGAGACATTGATGTCAAAGTTTGGGTTTTTTTTTTGAAATTTTCCCTAATAGATCCCCTTATATTGCTTGGTTAGTAAACTAATTGCCTGTTTGGAAAATCATTGATGTCTATAAACGAAATATCATTCCTCGTTGATCCCAAAAAAACTCTATAAATCATTCCTCGTACTGTAATTATTCTTCTACTACTACTTTTCACAACACTAGTGTGATTTCTAATCTATATGTCATGTTACTGTAATTATTTACTCCTTTTACCACTGAACTGAAGTATAGTGGCCCAACAGAAAAGGCTTCACTTTAGAGCTACAGTTCCGTATCTCCTTTTTCCTAATCTTCCGAAAATACCCTTCCACTGCCAAAAAGACCAAGACCTTCGTGTGTATAGTCCCTGTGCCGACCCGCTTCTGACGATCTCTTTTGCACTTTGCAGCCTCTCTCTCTCTCTCTCTCTCTCCAGCAATACTCTTTCGCTCCAAATTATTTATCCTCATCGTCCTCATACGAGATTAAAACGGTCGAAGTACTCCTTCCTTCCATATTCAGCTCCAATAAACCCTAATTCATCCCGCCCCCAACCCATGACTGTCATGACTCCTGCCCCAATCGAGGTACGTCGCCCGCCTCTCTCTCTCTCTCTATATATATATATATATGTATGTATGTATATTTATATACTTATAAACAGTCGTGGTTGTATACCGTCCATGCATATTATGCGTATTTCAGTTGCTTTAGGACTGAAACATGTTGATGGGGGGAGGGGGATTATAGGGTGTGTGTGTGATTATGATCATTAGGGCTTTTTTGCACTTGGATCCAGAACTGTTACGCTATTTTCTATTTTGCAGCAAGAAGACGAGGAGATGCTCGTCCCGCACCCAGATTTGGTGGAAGGCCCCCAGCCCATGGAAGGTGATTATGCCTCTGGGTATATGCATATACGCATGGACTACTTTGTTATTACACATGTTTTCTTGGTTTTATGGGTTAAGAAAAACGGTATCTCAATTGAGTGTGAATGAGCCAATGGCTTTGCGCAAGTGCTCATTAACTTGTCTTCCGTGAGTTAAGTTGAATGTCTAGGAAATTAGAGAAAGGAAGTAAGATTATTTTTTTTTGTGGGACGATTGTTGGAAATTGATTTAGGTCTGACTTTTGTTGAATCTAACTATGAGTTATTGTTAAGAGTCTTGAGATGACGTCATGAATAGTAAGTGACGCCAATTCTTTGTATTTTGGTGATATTGCATGGGATTCAATGTCCCATTGGTGATGCGGTGTTGCTTTGCTCCAGTTTAAGGATCACTTAGTTTGTATAACAAAGCTAGAAATTATGTTATCCAGAACTTTATTCCAAAAATTTGTTCAGAAAGTGAAGTATGATGAATGGAACTGAATGTAGTCCGTACATTGTAGTGTGGGTGAAACCCTACATGCTTATGGGTTTAACAGGACTGTAAAAAAAGTGTGCTGTGTATTTTATTTTTTGGTAAGGCAGATACTGTTTAAATGTTGTTTGATTTATTTATCATTTATCTTTTTGGGAGGAGGGGAGACATGTCCTCTGCTGGGCCCGAAATTGTTCTGTCCCTGCTTAAATGTCTGATTTTCTGTTTGGAACTTGAAGGCTAATTACCATCACTGACTACCCCAATAAGATCACTTCGTGTAGTTGATTTGAATGTCAATGAGATAGTGATTACTGATGCATCTTCAAACAAATGATGTAGTACCTCCATTATGTTTTATTTTGGTTAATAACCAAAATGGAAGGTAGTCGAGCTGTAACCTAGTAACTGGGCAATAAATTATTGCAACTTGCAAGTTAGTTGATTCTAGTTTATAAAAATAAAGCAAGTAAAACTGCATTGTGGGTTTCTTTGATGCGTAGTTAGTAAGAAGCATTTTGGAGTCTTATTGATTTGCTCTCAATCTTAGCTGTAGCACAACCAGAGACAGGTAATGCTGTTGACAATCAGCAAGCGGAGGATCCCCAAACAGGGAGGTTCACATGGACGATTGAGAACTTTTCTAGGTTGAATACAAAGAAGCTCTATTCTGAAACTTTTATCGTCGGTGGTTATAAATGGTATATTCTATCTCCTCACCTTAATGGGTTATATTATGTGTATTTATCTGGCATTAATCTATCTCTACTCGTTATTTTTGTCAGGCGTATTCTTGTCTTTCCAAAGGGAAACAATGTCGAGCATTTGTCCATGTATTTGGATGTTGCAGATTCAGCAAGTTTACCCTATGGGTGGAGTAGATATGCACAATTTAGCTTGGCCATTATAAATCAAGTTCAAAACAAGTACTCAGTGAGAAAAGGTACTTTACTCACCTCTGTTCTGCATTTGTTTTTACCCAATAGGCAAATCTACCGATACATTAATTAACATGAAAAGTGTAGTTCTGTTTAGTGGAATAAGTATATTATCTATGGTTTATCTTACAGCCTTTATTTTTCTTAGTAAATATTGTCTTGGTTGTGGGGTTGTCTCTGGCAATCAAAAGTACCCATTAACCTTTCTTATGTATCATTAAGTATCTGCCCCTGTATGATCTGAAAAGACTGTTGTCAACTTTCATTTTACTAGAAAACACCTTTCTAGGAAGGCTCAATGCCCATGCTAAGCGTTTGTGGTTGACTATTTGTAATTGCACAGGAAGATGATGTATATGTTGCCTACTGTTCTTGTATATTTACTTAACCCAATGATATTGTTTCCGATGAATATACCTTCCTTGTCTGCTCAGGGAATACATTCTACAGATAAGCTTTTGGTTAGAAAGTTTACTTGAGTAGTTGGGAAAACAGGGTTAAGAGTGCTTAAGTTTTCAGCCGTTTATAATCATCATGATCTTCCCACCAGAACACGACGGTTTGGGATGTGGTGAAGAAAGGTTTTAGAAATGATTGGCCACATGGAAGTGAATTTTGTAAATTGATTTGGCCACTGCGAGTCTAATGTAGAATGCTCTTTCTTGTCTACGGAATTGTTTAGTGGCTCTCTTCACTCTGTCCATCTATGGTAAGGAGGTTGGAGAAACCGGCAAGAATTTAATGGGAAAGTGTTGGGAAAGAGTTGAACTGTTTTGCAGACTCTTCCAGTTTGTAACCAGGTGTTGACTTCTGATGCATCCATACTGATAAAAACAATCTTTGTTAGATTTGATTTACTGTGAATTTATTGCAACCTTTTGTTATGTATTATGCAGATACACAACACCAGTTCAATGCCCGGGAAAGTGATTGGGGTTTCACATCTTTTATGCCTCTTGGTGAACTGTATGATCATGGAAGAGGTTATCTTGTGAATGATGCATGCATAATTGAAGCCGAGGTTGCTGTTCGTAGAGTTGTTGACTATTGGTCATATGACTCAAAGAAGGAGACTGGTTTTGTGGGATTAAAAAACCAAGGAGCTACTTGTTACATGAACTCTCTCCTCCAGACTCAATATCACATTCCTTACTTTAGGAAGGTTAGCTGTTGTCCTCCAACTTTGCATGTGTTGTTTGCATGAAGTTATTGAGAAAGAAGATAATAATTTTGATTGTGTTTCAGGCTGTGTATCACATGCCCACGACTGAGAATGATACACCCTCTGCAAGCATCCCTCTGGCTCTTCAGAGTTTATTTTACAAGCTCCAGTACAGTGATAGCAGTGTTGCGACAAAAGAACTTACCAAATCCTTCGGATGGGACACATATGACTCTTTCTTGCAGCATGACGTGCAAGAACTTAACAGGGTTCTCTGTGAAAAGCTTGAAGACAAAATGAAGGTATGAAGTTTGAGTCCCTTATTGGTTTCCTCTGAACTCTGGCAATTATTTTAACTCTAATAAATCTGATACTGCGACAGGGAACTGTTGTGGAGGGTACAATACAGCAGTTATTCGAAGGGCACCATATGAACTACATTGAATGCATCAATGTGGACTATAAATCTACTAGAAAGGAGTCATTTTATGGTAGTATTTCATTGAATAACCTTTATGAGGATATAGAGCTTTTGTGTTTGCATCTAATGAGTTTTGTATGCCTATGAATGGTAGACCTTCAGCTTGATGTCAAAGGTTGCCGTGATGTTTATGCATCTTTCGATAAGTATGTTGAGGTTGAACGTCTTGAAGGTGACAACAAGTATCACGCTGAACATCATGGCTTGCAGGTTGGTTGACATCTCCTTTTTGCTAAGTAACACTGCACTTAAAATTAAAGCAAGTCTCTCTTTTTGGTTAAGCAATGTATATATTAAAGAAGGCATACAAGGAAAATCAAAAAGAGCAAAAGAAGCTACATAACCTACACCTCAATTTACTCAATATACTCGGCAAAATCCAGAACTTGGTTAGCAATGGGTTAATACCGCCCTAGAACCAACTTTTAGACCAAAAAAAGGAAAGTAAAACAACTGCCCGTGTGAAAATTGGATATTCAAAGCCATAAAATGTCCTCCTTTGTCATTCTTATATTTGGTCCACATCAGAGACAAAGGAACTGAAAGCAACACTTTTCACTTGTTATTCTGGATGTTCCTTAGGAGTACCCATATCACAACAAATAAGTCTCTGTTCAGATACCATAACTCCCAAGTTGCCTTTTCATGGAATACTTGTTTCGAGTAGATCTAAGTGGTGGTTTTATAGGAAATCCATTTGTTGGGTTTGCTAAACTTGTGGTTGAGTTCCTGCTGCTGCCCGTTTTGTTATGTGTTTCATAGATTGAATCAAGAATCAAATCCTTTTTTGTATTGTGAATTGAATCTATCGGGAATTGGAACGTTCAATATCCTTGAAAAATGATGTAAAGAAGCTTGTATTACAAAAGTGTGGCATGCTATAGAAAAGTTTTTATGCAGCGACATGAATACGTTATCTAAGTGCGAAGACACATTAGAAGTTTTCTTGCATGCTTACTGTTAAAAAACATAAAAACCAAAAGTGTTGTGGTAGGGTTAAGTCTACTCATCCAACCCTTACCATATTGGATAAACAATGGTTACCGTTATGCAAGTAATTTTAGCCTTAGATCATCTTGAAAATGCATTTTTCCTTGGAAGCATTTTGAAAAGAAAGGGTGAAGAATCTTCTGAGTTTGATGGGTTCCTATTGGATTTTACAATCGCCAAACGGTTAACAATTGTACGTGTGTATTGTATGTTTCATCAATAAACTCTCCAAGAAAAGACATATGGAAATTGGTTCAAAATCAGTTGGAGCTCTACATTTTCAAGGATCACATGAACTGTAAATTGTTATCTAATGGTGAAAAACTGAACATATGTACTCATGGAATGAATTCCTAATAATCGTTGATAATCGTGGATTGTGGTTCCTTGTCTGTTTTGGACATGGCCATTTGTTGTTTATTGGTTTCGAATTGTTATATTAGCACAGTTTTTGTGCTTTCAGTCTTTCCTTTGTATCAGCTGACAGTTGCTTGGTGTTTGACTATCAGGATGCTAAAAAGGGTGTCTTATTCATTGATTTCCCTCCTGTCCTTCAACTTCAGCTGAAGCGGTTTGAATATGATTTCATGCGGGACACTATGGTGAAGGTTAGCAGTTTGGAAAACAATTACTGTCCTGTTGCTTACTGTTGAATTCCTGCAGACTTACTTCTAGTTATTATGCTATCTGTATGCATGTACTTCTATGAGAATACGTAAAATCTTAAGTGATTCCATTCTGTTTGTTTCCTACCTTTTTGTTAAAAGAAAACTTTAAGCACATCATTGTTGCATCTTGTCATGATAATGATTCTCCTAGCCCTGAATATGACTGCTCTAGAAAAGCTAAGATTGTTCGAATGATGTAATTTTGTAATCATGTATCGAACTATGAACGGAAAATAACGGGTCATAGTAGTCACCTTGTTCTTTCTTTTATCATTCAAAGGTGATTAAGTGAAATGTGTTAACTACTGACATTGTGGAATGTTGGTACTTAATATGCATCGAGGGGTATGAAACTGGATAGGCTTGGTAAAATCTCAAACAAGAAGGGTACTGATATGGCGATGACATGTTAGGACGGTAATCAAAAGGGAGCAACTTTTCCTTGAAACTTCTCTTTCATGCGATCCTAAAGACCTAATCTTATTCTTGCCCCTATAAAGTTTGTTTATTTTGGCCCTGTTTCCACCAAACAAGGGCATGTTGTTTCAGTTTAAGGCTAATGAACTTAACCTTCTTATCCTTAGGCATGTCTTTCTATTCAAAGAACTGATCAAACCCTATCCACCTAGTCTAAGAACTCCTCAGGTTGTAAACAACTCTCAAATTCACCTATGTTGACTTCAATACATGGTCCCACGACTCCCACTCCTATTACCTTCCCTAGGAAACCTCTCATTCTGTCTAGGAACCCCACGTCCTGGGTTTAGAGCAATTTGATCAGACTTGCTCTCTGTGTCACTTTTTAGTAATACCTCTCTAGGTCTCCTAACACTTTGGTTCGGGATCAGATTATGGGGACATGAGTTTGGCCTCAGTTGACCCAGCAAGTGAGTGAGTTCTTGAATTTGGGTTTGGATTTTCCCAATCGCTTATTGTTGACGACGGAAGGCATCTTGTCAGGTCTTTCCTAGAAGGTTTTGATTAGGATCTTTGGCCATGGGAAGCTAGACGACTGACTTCCAGTCTTTACAACCTAATGCGCTGATATGACACTATGAATGAGCTGACAACAACTAAATGAGTCTAATGCAAAGTGTGCTGGTGATGTGATTAAAATAGGTGCACAAGTAGCAGAACTGTCAAGACCCTAACCTGTCCCTGAAGGTTTAAATCATAACAAAGGGTTGGTGAAAACATCACCCAGGCCAAGACACGACCTTCACATGCACAACCCATCAACGAAAAGAGTTCCACGCCACACTCTTACTCGTCGTTGCCTGAAAGGTGGGAAAAATTTACATAAGCTGAAGCTCGTATGAATGATTATTACACAAGCCACACGCTTTCCATGGACAATATAAAAAAAAGTTGCGTCTCAAAGATAACCATATTCGAATTTCACACATTCCAAAAGGAATTCACAGTTCATAGCATAATTTATAATGCACATCCCACAACGAATCGTCGTATCACCAGGCGTCCCCGGTGCGGATAAGCTAGACGCAAGGGATGCAATTACTAGATAATAAAACTTTCCACCTTTCATTCCAAGTCCATGGAGTACAAATTATTAAGCAAATCGCATAAGGCATAGACCTCACATTGGAAAGCAAAACACGTTTAAAACCGTATAACATGGGTATTAATCACTCACCTTGATCCACGCAATCACTCGAACTTCCTAGATTAAACTAGCAACGTGAACACAAGTTAGATGTCATTCAAGTAATCCGAAAGTTCATATGAACTTCTTAAATGATCTAAGTATCCATAACAATGTTTTGAGGTCCAATGATAAAGTTAAGTCGATACTTAAGGACCTAAAAATGATGCAACCTGTCAACTCCTAGGTACAAAATCCATACCAACACAAACTACACTTCATAAGCTTCGCATCGATAGGTCATATGTCAAAAACGGAGTTCGAATAAGCTTTGCACACCAATTTAAAGAAAGCTAGTTCATTCAAGAAAAACAGAATTTCAGAAACTGCACCTCTGTCTAAACTTGAATGCAAAAATTGATTTTGCGAGGCCAAAATTAAGGTACAATTCCTACATGGACAGAAAGATACACGGGTCTAGTTTCGGAAAAATCAAACGGTGCGCGATTTCGATACCCGTAGTAAAAATTATGAGTGTTTTACCAAGATGTGTTACTGCAGCCTACAGAAATCCGAATTGACAGCAGCAACTTGACGAATTTCTACAGAGCTCTATACATGGAATCAAGGTCCGAAATTTTAACTCAACAAAGAGAACCCATAGAGGAACTCTCACTAAAATTTTCAGAAAATCATGAGCTGTGTAACCGTGCCAATAAAATCCCCAAAGTCAGCCTTACATGCCCTAAAATCTGCAGAATTACAACAGATGCATGAACTGAATGAATTCCCTAAAATTCACCAAGAACTCTTTCAAAACTCCATAATCAAGGGTTTCTATGGTCTCTAAGCATAAACCCTCTAATAAAACATGAATTGAACTTGAAAATTTATGAAATCAAGTAAAGGAAAGCAAGTGATTACCAAGTATAGCTTCAATTCTAGCAACCCTGGACCTCCTCTTGATTTTTCCCCTTTCTTTTTCCTTTTATTCTTCTTCCTTCTTCTCACTGCCAATTTCTCTCTATCTCTATTTCGGTTCAGGCGGTGGGGTGGATGAGGATAACAGATGAGAGGATTTGTTTTGTTTGGCTCTTAGGGGAAATTATCTAGTGTAACTATACCCATGAACTCCTATGTTGTTTTACTAGTCATTCTAGGAAAATCATCCCACGTAGTCATGTGTTTGTATTCCCATGTTCCATATCATATTAAGCAATAACACAAAGACACATGTACACCATCAAACACAATTAAATTAAGCTAATTAACCCGATACTCATTAAATTATAAACGCAATTACGGGTCAAGGGTGTCACAAGAACAGTATGCACTGAATTCTGAACGCAATGATATGGAAAAAAAAAATTGATATCTAATGCCTAGGACAACAATGAAGTTCCCAGCTACCTGCAATTTTCTCACAGGAATTTCGTCGAACACCTAGTATGCATGAAATGATATGCAGGAAATTGTGAGAAACTGCAACAAACCTGGCTCTGATACTAATTTTATGCAGCCCTAGGTCTAATGAACAAAATTAGGATGATTTTACTGGAGAACTTCACAGATTAAGCCAAACTTCCAAACTATCTTCCAGGTATATAATCGCTAAATGAATAACGAGCTAGTAAATCAAGCAACCACGTAATAGGACAGAGGTTAACAACATAAACCACTAATGAAACTGAAATTCCACTACTGAAATACCCACCAGTAAGTCTTATGAAAAGAAAGGAGTTCAATTCCAAAACAAAAGGTGACAGCTAGCTAAGAACAAGGGGTAGCAAGTCGAGAAAAGGGGAACGGGAGAGGTAGACAGGAGGTGATAGAACCAATGTTCTAAAAGTCGCTAGTCGGTCCCAGGTTGGACGGCTGCTGACTAGCAACTAGGGGATTAGTCGGCTAGTCGGATTTTTTTTTTTAAATATATATTCTCCTTCATCCTTCATAAGTTTTGAGTAAGTAGAATAACATAAGTAGCACATCATCAAATAAGAACATACAAACTAAGTAAAACAAAATAGTTAGTCAACTACAAAATAGTTAGTCAACTATAATGGCTTACTGCATCAAATCAATCTAATTTAATTTTCATAAATTTATCTTCTCGTAAAATTGAAACAATTTGCAAGAGATGAACGCATGAACTGCCATCTGTTTTAATATACATTGTCCATGTGGTATTCCATGCTCACAGTGGTGTAGTGTGTAATTTTTATAAATTCATCCTGTTGTTTAATGCCTTAGTGAGTTAGTGGCAACTAAAAAAAATAATTTAAAAACTGAAAAATAAACAGAGATCGACATATTGGAGACAAACTGTGTAGTTATCAGTTTCAACACAATAAGAGTTTTTTAATGCTTTAGTGAGTTAGTGGCAACTAAAAAAAAATTTTTAAAAACTGAAAAAGAACAGAGATCAACAGATTCGAGACAATAAAAAATGAGAGACAATAAAAAAAAGACTAAAGAGATACAATAAACTGTGTAGTGTAAAGGTTCAACACAATAAAAAAAGAGATACCCCGATTTGTTTACAGGAGTACAGGTGTAGTGTGTAACTG
The DNA here is from genome assembly GCA_016920895.1 of Vaccinium myrtillus. NCBI lineage: Eukaryota > Viridiplantae > Streptophyta > Magnoliopsida > Ericales > Ericaceae > Vaccinium > Vaccinium myrtillus. The sequence goes on from CM029281.1 coordinate 21,507,353, forward strand.
TGTATATATATATATACAGAACATATCCTGTGAGGGCTCCCTCACAAAAAAAGTGCGGGAAAACAGTTGTGGGCCGTTGGATCCTATGCCCTTCACGCGATCCAACGGCTAACAACTGTTTTCCCGCACTTTTTTTTGTGAGGGAGCCCTCATAAGAAACTTCTTGTATATATATATATATATATATATAGAGAGAGAGAGAGAGAGAGAGAGAGAGAGAGAGAGAGCTCTGTGATTCTCGAAGAAGAAGAGAAAAGAGAGAGAGAGCTTGCCGGCTGAGATCGAAGAAGAACTGAAGAAGAAGAGAGACCTCTGTGACTCTGTCCGGGCGTCGGCTCACTGTAGCAGCAGCACTCGATCGAGTTAAAAGAGGTGAGAATAGAAAAGGGGATTTAGGATAAAAGGTTAAAAACATTCAAAAAAATACACCATGGCCCCAAAAATTTCGCAAATTCTGTTTTTTTACCCCGATTAGTTCCGATTTACCCCGACTTGTTCTGACTTTTTTTGATTTTTCGATTTATTCCGACTGGGCGACTTGTCCGATTAGTCGCTGCCTTGAGCCTGACTAAGTTGGGCGGCGACTAATTTAATCGACTAGGCCCTAGGCCGACTTTTAGAACATTGGATAGAACAAAGGGGAAAGAAGAGACGGAAAAGAAGAAGCTGCAGCAGCAGTAGCGAAGGAGGAAGAAGAAAAAGCAGCTGCAATAGCAGGGGAGGAAGGGCTGAGATATACCTAGAGATTGCGGCAAAGAGAAACTGAGTGGTGGAGATGGAGCAGCAGCATAGAAAGAGCAGTGAGAATTCCAGAAGAGGAAAGGAAAAAATGAGAGGAAGATAACTAGCAGTAGCTAGGGTAGAGAGGTTGGGCTTATAAAGGACTCAGGCCAAACCATAGTCCTTGCTAGGTGTGACATCCCAATCGGCTGGCTCTAAATAATAAAAGGTCATGTGCCTAGCATATGCCAATTAAAATGTGGACAACCCCCACAAACAAGTCAAAACATAAAAACAGTAAATACAATACAAACCAAGTTACGCAAACCAATCACACTAATAAAATACTAAATCCTAGGCTACATCAGCTTGTGTCAAGAAAAAGACCAAGGAAAAGACCGGTGAAATGTCGCGGAGTCTTGGTCATTAGGAAAGAGACTCGTGATATACCGTGGTGACTTTAGTGCCCAACCCCTGGCGAGGGCGCGATGCCATAAAGTTGGGGAGATGTGGGGTCTCAACTTCTGGTTTCAGCCTTCCTTGAACCGTTTGGTTGGTGAGAGACTCGCCTAGTGGATCCTTCACCTGAGCTCCTCGCCAACGCACAGAACGCCTTTGTTAGCACCAGATTGGACTGTGAAGAATAGAATGGTACTCTGACGTGGAAGAAGGAGAGAACGGAAGTACTCAGATCTAGGATTTTGAAGAGAGGTATGTGTGTACCTCCTCCGGGTTGTACTTTCTACCTTTTATAGGGTAGTACCATCGTGCCTAGAACGCATGATACCAGCTCGGCTGACGTCACACATGATAATGCGAGCGAGGCAGTTATCTATACATGCATCTACTCGTACTTTGACACGTATCATGCACCGTTTGGCTGACATCGCTCTTGACGTTGACGATATGAATCAAAATGGTTATGTGAACATCAAACGTCTTCCATTGCTCTGGCGTGTCATGCCCATGCTGAGTTAGCCCTAACCACGCCTGGGTCGCACCGTTCGGCATGAAGGGACTGCTCGGCATTGGCTTGATGATGCGGTTTGGTTGCTTATGGCCTTTAGCGCGGAGCGACGTGATGGCTGATGCATACGTCTGGCCGAGCTGCTGCGTTACAAATGATTAATAGGAGCTGCCTGATATCTAGCTCTTGCTATCGCGTCTACTGGGCTTCTTCGGCGTGCTGAGCCATGAGACCATTGTCTGTCTAGCTAGTTTCCTAGTCCTGCCAACTGGCCCCTCTGGCATTACCATAGTTCGGCAGTGTGCCTTGAAAGTTTCCAAGTCAACGATGGTATACCTCGAGATCCGAGGTTGTTTCTTCTGTACTGATTGATTGTTTGGCCCACTTCATGAGATTGTGATAACTTGTCCCACATTGAATGTGGGTGATCTTGGGAATCTAAAGAAACCATGTAAATTAACACTAGAAAGAGAGAGGGAGAGATGGAGTCTACAATGTGAAGTTACTATTCTTCGTGAATGGAGAAGATCTATTTATTCCTTGTTTCTTTTGGACATGGGTGGCATCCCCTTATGCCTTTTCATTAAAATTGTATTACTTACAGTGTTCTAAAAGTCGGGTGACTCGGCCGAGAAGTCGTCGAGAACTGGAAGGTACCCCACCGAGGCGACTATACCCTACTCGGTGGAGTTACTCGGTGGAAGGTCAACTCGGAAATAAGTCGGCGTTAGTCGCCGACTACTCGGCGAGGCGGTAGGTCTCGATGAATCGCCGACTCGGCGAGTTGGGACCCAGTCGGGAAAAGTCGGGAAAAATCGATCTCTGACCTCGATCTCTGATCTCGATCTCTGCTCATCTAGTCACCTCCGGGGTCCGATCGTCGTCTGCTCACCTCGCGATCGTCTGCTCGTCGTCGGCGTCGTCTTCGTCTGGTTTTCTCTCTCTCTCTCTCTCTCTCTCACGAGTATATAAAGACCAGTATATATAAAACTGCTACAGTACACTACTTTACAGATATAGTACACATATAAAATACATACTCCTTTACAGCTGTGTACAGCTGTGATGAACTTACCCTTTATTACAGCTGCGTACACCCGTGATGTGGAAATAGAGTATATGGTGGTAATTACATTTTACCCCCAATATTTTTTATAAATATCATATTTACCCCATAAAAATCTTAAAAATTACAAATTTACTTATAAGAATTTTTTTTGTGGAGAAGCTCTATGAGTGGAAGCTTGATTCTTCCTCAGAATGGATTCTTCTTTGCTTGGTGTTGATGCCTTCAAGATATGAAGAGATTGAGAGTCTCTTTGTGGGAGACCTAAAACGTCACCATTTGAAAAGAAATTAGGGTTTTCATGGTTAATACATGTGATGCAAAATATAACGGTTATGTAAAACTTTGAACACGCCCCCTCCATATCCAAAACGTAGGCAAGATGTTATTCCCATACCAAGGGCGCATCTAGACAGTGGGAAAAAAATTTAGATCGAAGTGTTCGGCACTATTTTTTGTATCGACAAGTATTTGGCCGTATCGGGCGCATATCTGTGTCTGAATATGACTCTCTGTGCTTCATAGATGCACACACATGCTTCCACGAGTTCATATTGCAATTTACCTATGGGGAACGGCTAGTACATGTAGTTTTTTGAATGGATTGCAATTCTTCTTTCTACAGCTGTATATGTATATTTTGAATTTGGATTGGGGCTGGTTTTATATGGAATACAAGTAATATTCCCAAAGGGGCATATTTGCACTAAACAAATCACTAGTTGATGCACATTGGTTGAGCAAACAAATCAGGTCATGTTGATTGTTGACCGAATAACAATAAGAGGGTTTGAACAGATAATTGAGCTTGAATTGCTCAATCCAAAGTCAAGCAACCCACTATGTCAACTTAGTACATTGATTGTAGAATTATTTTACAAGGCAGATGTAGAAATCAGGCCCAGCTTTATGTTCAAGGGAAGTGGCATCAAGTATCTTGACCCTTTGCCTTAAGATATGTCAGTAATATTCTCAATGGGAATGGAAGGAGAAAAGGAATGTAACTAAGTTATAGACTGCCACCTTGACGTGGTGGAAGTAATCAGTTCGAGCCTGATTGTATTATGCAGAATGTGCTGTTATATGTGAATAAAACAGGTAATATTTACAGGCTTCCCCTGTATTTCATTTTATATGAAGTTGCACTCTGTTTATACTTCATCCTTATTTTTTATGATATATTAGGGGTGGCATTCCAATTGAGCTACCTTACTTTTACTTGACATCTTATAACTTATTGTAATTTCTTTTCAATAGATTTAATACCTACACCATCTCATCTAAATTCAGTTGTGGCAAAATGTGCTTATACCTGCATGACTTAATACACTTCATGAAAATTACTAGCCTATGTTTCGTCATGTTCTTATACAATCGTTTTTACTTATTTTTTTACTTCATAAATCTCTGCATTCCATTTTATTTGTGGTAGTTGCCTTGTGCAAGTCTCATAAACTTCTGTTACCTTTCAAATGTGCTACTGATGATGTATCATTTTCGTCCATGTGTTATTGATGCTGACATCAGCAGAGTACTGGTGCTATATGATTTTTTTGTCTGTCTGCTTATATTGTCATACACCTTTCAATTTTTAGATCTGTAGTCATCATCTAAATGACCTGGTAAAATCTGAGTCAAGTTACTGGCTATTGCTTTATTCAACTCATGAATCTCTCTTTTGATAGAAACTTCATTTCTACAATGAAACTACATGGTTGATTTCAGTAACTGAGGAGTCATCTTGTCTATTGGCTTTAAATGATAGCTAAAAGCAATTTTCTCAATATGGAATTTTCTATGGTGGATTTAGTTGCTCCGTTGTACTTTTTTGGTTCTTGTTCTGCAGATTAATGACCGTTATGAGTTCCCTTTGCAACTTGATCTTGATCGAGAAGATGGCAAATACTTGTCACCAGATGCCAACAGGAATGTTCGAAACCTTTACACACTTCACAGGTAATACAAATGTTATTTATGCCATTAATAATATAGTCCGTAAATCACCTAGGTTCACTTGATACTGTTAATTACATCTGTATCTTACGTAGTAATAACTATTATATTTGTTATGCTTTCTGATCAATAAGTTAGCATGTTTGTCACTCAACAAGGTGGAACTATAATACATGTGCATACATGGCCTGTGAAGAGACTCTTTTTATCCTTAAGACGTGTGGCACATACGTAGTTGACGACACTATTCATGGGTGCCACGAGGGATTGTCTTATTCTGGTTACCTGAGAACATTTATAATTTGTGTTCCAACATCTTAATTGAAGCTTTATTGTTTTCCTCATGCATATACTCGTTCATAGCATCTATTTAACATCATAATTGAAGCTTCAGAGTTTTCCTTGTGTGTATACTCATCATGCCTATCTGTAAGAGTGCAATTTGTACAATGCCACCATGCGCATTTTGATTTCAATGCATATGCAGGGGTGTTTAGAGATCTTTTTACCCTCAGATTTCATCACCTGAGAAAATGGTTGCGCAATTTTCACAAGCCACGAATCACATTTAGTGTTTTAGACTTGAAGCCTTTAACTTAGTGCTGTAGGATAACCAAAAAAAAAAAAACTTAATGCTGCATGATTCATTTAATTTCGTTAAGTGGACATGATAAATTTCCTCCAAACTTTTCTGATGGTGAAGGAGTAAAAAAGAGATGATGTCACGCATTGTGCTTTATTCAATTCCAGTACTAACCAACTCTTGTGGCTCCAGTGACTAAATTTACAGCTCTCTCATTTTTTTTACTCTGGGAATTGTAGGTTCCTTCCAGTAGGGAGGGTTTTTTTTGGTGGTCCTTTTTCAGGCATGCATGGTTTTTCTATTGTCATTACTGTCGTTTAGCCAAAAGGAAAAAGTCAACATGCAGCATACAAATCCGTACTTTATTATATGCATATCTGTATTCTTACTGTCCTTGTCTAGGACCCCTGAATTTTGTTTTGTTCTAACGAATTTGTTTTGTTTGCAGTGTTTTAGTACACAGTGGTGGGGTGCATGGTGGACATTATTATGCCTTTATAAGGCCAACTCTTACTGATCAATGGTATGCATTCAATTTTCAGATGCACGCACACCAATGGTCTATTCATGGAAGCCCTTGTATAGTTGTGATCTACCACTATAACTCAGCTCTTAGATAACTGTCACCCAGTCTCTGCAAGTTAGTTCCTGGGATAGATAATTTTGTGTTACACTAGCGTGCTTTTTTGGGGCATAAGCCGCATAAGTAATGGATTTACGAATAATATTTAGTATATAAGTGTTTTTTTTTATAACTGGATATCCCAGCTTGCACACACCTCGACTAATTCCGGGGCCTTGGAGGTAACGACCGGGCATAACCACCTTGGGCTAGAGTCCCATTAGGAATTCATAGGAATATGAGTTGATATATAAGGGCTCTCGTCAAGCTACTGTATAACTTGAGGTTAACCTTTGAGCCACGTGGTTAGGCTAAGAGTCGGCTGACATGGGTCGTTACAATAAGGCTTTCCGAATAATAAAGACCAACAAAAAACTTTCCACTACTGGAAGGAAAAGAGAAGATGTCATGAATTGTGCTCTACTCTTGCGCCCTCTGTGACTAAATTTACAGGGATGTTTAAAACTTTTTTTTTTAAAGCTTAAGGAGCTCTTACATACATATCATTAAGAGGTTTCTGATCCTGTTTTCTATCTTCTCCGTGTGTGTCCCTACAAAATCGGTTACCTGGCATCTATATAACTCCACGGGGCATAGTTGCTAGTTTCATGGTTAAAAAATAGCTTCGCTGCTGGCAATGGAGTAACTATTGTTCCCAGTCTTCAAGAGTTTGGAACATAGTGCATGTGTAATATGATCCATCCAGTGGTTTCTGTTACGTTTACTTTACATGTGGAATCTGGCCAGGTGCACCAGATTCCACACTTGAGTTTGAATTCTTGAATCTCCTTTTTTGGTCTTGCTTTGATTTTTTTCCAGAGCAATTAGCAAGTTTTGTCTGCAACAATTAGTGGTTTGATGAGGAATTTTGAGACCAGCTTATTGGTGGGTAGCCTATTGATTTTATGGTTTTTGTTCTACTAAAATCTTAGAGATCTGTACATAAAATTCTCAATCATTGCGTGAACCTGGTCAAATCGCATTCTTCTTGATTGCCTAATAGCCATAAATTATACAAATGTAAGTGTTATTTAGAGAGAAGAGAGAGAAGTGTAGGGTGTTAATTAACCCTAACACGCGTGACTATTATATAGTATGTCGTTAAGTAACACGTTACACAACTTAGATAAGCAATGTGGGACAGCACGCACTATTCTAACAGTTAGTTTGTTATTTTGTGAGATTTGTTAACATGTGAAGTTTGCATGGAAACTTAGAGAACTTGTGGTTGACCATTTCATCTTCTGCAGTTTTTTCATCGTACAATAATTTTTGATTTGCTATCCAGGTACAAATTTGATGATGAACGTGTGACAAAAGAAGATATAAAGCGGGCTTTGGAGGAGCAGTATGGTGGCGAAGAAGAGGTCATGTTTTGACTATATTTGCTGGCAGATGTTTGGTTCTTATTCGTATCATGGATTTACACATATTTCTTAACTTTTGTTCTTAACCTTTTCTTACCTGCTTTCATTATGACAGTTGCCTCAGACAAACCCTGGGTTCAATAATACTCCCTTGAAATTCACAAAGTACTCAAATGCATACATGTTGGTGTACATACGTGAAAGTGACAAGGAGAAAATAGTTTGTAATGTGGATGAGAAGGATATTGCCGAACATCTTAGGGTGAGATGCTGCTATTATGTTATGTGTACACAATTTTATTTTATCTGACATGGCTTGGACACATTTAATGGCACGTCTCAGGAAAGGTTGAAGAGAGAGCAAGAAGAAAAAGATGTCAAGAAAAAGGAAAAGGCCGAAGCTCACCTTTATACTATTATTAAGGTCCCTGCTACCAATCTTGTTTCAAAACAGCCTAATGTTTGGCATTACTGTTTAATCCGATTCCTTACTGAGCAGTAGTGTAATGCATTTAGGTTGCACGCGATGAAGACCTTGTAGAGCAGATTGGAAGGGATATATATTTTGATCTTGTGGATCATGAAAAAGTTAGAAGTTTCCGGATTCAAAAGCAGACGCCTTTTGAACTTTTCAAGGTACTAAATTCAGAAGATGACTTCGTCTATCTGTAGAGTTATTATAATTTTTTCTTTCTGGTTATAGCAGTATGATAGATATTCTAGAGAGAGAAACTCCCAAAATGGGATACAAAGAGTTAAAACTCTTGATAATTATATTCTTGAAAATGATAAAAGCCTGCCAAATGAAAGACTCACACCCCTATTTATAGACTCAAGACCCTACTAACCCTAAAGACACTATAAATGACAATAGTACCCTTAAATTGTACTGCATTAGGACTCCCCCTCTAAAGAAAACAACTTGTCCTCAAGTTGGACAACACAACTCAAACAACTAAATAAAGAAAACATGGAACTATAGAAGTATTTATTATGCAGCTCCGAAGTAGGCATGTGGCTGCATTTCCTTGATCCACTTCATCCTCGTGCAATAACCCATCTTCAATATGAGCTTCATTTTATGAACATTCACCGCATCCATACTCGTGTGCGAATAGGTCACCCATTTGGCTTGCCCCTTACGAACTACAATATCCTCAAAGTAGCACTCGACACATACTCCCAAAGCATCCCTCAAACAATCCCTTGTAGAATGTAAAGAAGGTAACTCCAAATTATATTCAAAGCTTGCTTGATTGAAGACCATGCCTAAAGGATCAATAAGTTGTCTCAAATACTCTTTACCTCTCTTTGGCAACTCTTGAACTAGATTGGGTACCAAGGCAATGCAAACTTGATCATCTAGGGCAAACTCAGGAGGCAACACTTCCAAACCATCTTCAACCAACAATTCATTAAGTTGTGGAGTGTCTAAATCATTCTCATAAGGTTGTGCGTCATCTTCACTTTCGAAGTCACAATCATCAATCTTCATGTCATAACTCTCGGCTAAGACTTGCTTACTATCTTCCAAAAAATGCAAGGCTCATACATCGAAAGACTAGACATTTCTTGTTCTTCATGACTACCACCAATGTCCTCAAATCCTTCTTCTTCATTGTTACCATCAATGTCCTCATTTGAACACTCATCATAAACGAGAAGGTCTTTATAATCACCTCCAAAGATAGAAAAATCTTCAAATCCATCTTCAAACTCCTCTAACTCTTCTCTTGGAAACTCATCAAAGATCGGAGCACTATCATACCCATACTCTTCATTGTAACATGATTCTCTTTGTCTTGGAAACTCATCAAAGATCGGAACACTATCATACCCATACTCTTCATTGTAACATGATTCTCTCACCTCGTCAACAAAGAGGGAGTTAAGAACACGCTCACAAGCTTTTTCACCAACTTGCAACTTGAGAATTGGTTCCCCATACTCGAAGCATCGAATATTCCACTAGGTGATGGGTTTCTAGCTTCAAGGTATCGATTAAAGGTTGATTCTCCGTTGGGACAGCCCCCAAGGACTTCTTCTTACCAAAACTAGTCGAAGAATAGGCATTGGGATTATCATGGAAAGGGAAGAATTCCTCCTTGAGCTTCTTCTTCATCTTATCTCAATCTCTAATCCTTTCTTTGCCTCTCCCTTGTCGACTAACTTTGAGTTGTGTCCACCAATCCAAAGCTCTCCCTTAAGGCAACTAGATACCAATTTCACCTTCGTTTCTTCAGTAACATGATAATACTCGAAAATACTCTCAATGGAGTTCAACCAATCAACGAATTCCTGCGGACACCCACAAAACTTGGGAAGTTCATTATCACCCAACTTTGCTCTACGCCAATGCGGAGCTAACAAAGAATCCTCAAATTGAATTCGAGAATTCTTGACATAATCACTACCTTTGGTTGGAGGCTGCAAGTTATGCACTCCCTCAATCAAAGTAGTAAATTGTTTGCTCAACTCATCGATCTCATGGTTTCGGTTGCTAAACTCAACATCTTCACCTTTATTCACCAAGAATCCTTTATCTCTACCTCCTCTCCTACCTCTAGCTCCTCTATGAGCCATTACAACACCAAAATCAACTCCAATAACCAAATTCAACCTCAATCAAGAAAAACTCAATCAATTGGGACCCCAAACTTCAACAAATCACAGACAAATCACAGTCAATCAACACGAATAACCCCAAATAAGACAAACCCGCAATAAACAGCAACAAAATCGCAACAAACTCAAGAAATCGAACCTGAAATCACAGTACAGGGGCTGAACTCACTGGGTCAACTCAAAAATCACTGATTCGAGTGGCAAACATGGAGTTTCGAGTCCCAAACCCAATTTTGAGTACTGAACAGCAGGATTCGAGTCTCAAAAACTTCAAACTGAGCACCAAAATAGGGTGTAGAAGGTCTGACAGTTGGAGTCGAGTGGTGGGTCACCCGTTCAAGCACTAAACGTCCGAAATTGCTCCAGTAGCCTTTGAATCACCAGATCGAGGTTCGAACTGGCTTCTAATCAGCAGATCGAGGGTCGAACTGGCCTCTAATAATCATATCGAAGGTCGACGAGAGGTTTCGAGTGTGTAAATCAGGATTTCGAGTTCGAAAATGTCTGAAATTGCTTCGAGCTAGTTAGATTTGGCTGTAATAGGTTCGAATAGAGTCTGGTTGAAGTCGAAATGGTCGAATAGGGGTTCGAAATGGGTCGGAAATGGGTTTACAGCCTTTGAAATGGCTAGATCTGAAGAAAACGAGTTGAAGGAGGTGTTTTGGGTGCTCCGACGAGTATTCCGGCGCCATTTTCCGGCAAGGAGTAGGGTTCCGGCGAGGTTCAGGTGAGATCAATGGTCAGGATCTGAGCTCAGTGTTCTGATACCAAATGATGCAAACCATAATATATCATAGATATTCTAGAGAGAGAAACTCCCAAAATGGGATACAAAGAGTTAAAACTCTTGATAATTATATTCTTGAAAATGAAAAAAGCCTGCCAAATGAAAGACTCACCCCCCTATTTATAGACTCAAGACCCTACTAACCCTAAAGACACTATAAATGACAATAGTACCCTTAAATTGTACTGCATCACAGTATGTGTTCATGAGAGAAAATTTGTGTAAAGGATTAGAGAATCCTACAGGAGAGGATTATGATTCTAGTAAAAGCATAAATCAAACAATACAATCCTAACTAGGCAAGAGCTAGTGACATGGTATTTGAAATTTCCATATTGTTTCTGTTAAAGCTTGTCCCACATTGGTTAATTATAACCTCCAAAGCTAGTATATGAGCTGGGCGGCCTTTCCACTCATAGCCAATTGGTTTTGAGTTGGATGCTTTAACAGTTTCTATGTGTCTATTCTGAATTAGCAGATCTTAGTGCGCCAAAGTGAATATTTTCTGAATCTAGAAATATCAGTTTCCTCCTAATTGTTTTTGTGACCTCCTTTAGCTTCTTCTACACCAGTTCTTCCATCCCAGCACACAGCCGCATTCACAGGTTTATGTACCGCATTATTAAATCTTGTTCTTGTAGGTCTAATTGTAATTGCTTTGTTACAGGAGTGCTGCACCTGTTGCATGATTATGTTTTTAATCCTTCGTTTGTATTGCTACCTTGTTTTCATGTTATCAAGTTAGAGTTGCAATATGCTTGTGTGTTTTGACTGTGTCTAATTATGAATCTGCATGCAGGAGGAGGTTGCTAAAGAGTTTGGTGTACCTGTGCAATTTCAGCGTTTTTGGCTGTGGGCAAAGCGTCAAAACCATACATATCGTCCTAATCGACCATTAACCCATGTAGAGGAAATGCAAACCGTAATTTTCCTCTGTTCCTCTTACATTTCAAATGCTAGATAGTCATTATGGTGTGGGACCTTATACGGCTCTACATTTGATCAACCCATCTCTTGATCTGGCCTTGTAGCTCTGTATGCATACACCTGAAATCTAATTTTGGTCATCTCTATTGGTAGTTAGTAGGATCAATGACATTTGATTCAAAGCATTCTTGTTGAAGATATTTCTTCATAGGGAGCAGCCGTGGCAAGATACTTCAGGACATTGGTTCCATAACCATAAAAGGGTGTCGATCTATTGTTTCATTTGCATTTCATATCTTGTTGTGATGGTGGAAAGCTTCTTGTTGTTGAATTGGGTTCATATTTCTTCTTTCTTGTCGTTTTGTTTTGAGAACCATACATTAGGGGGTCATGCTGATACCTATTGGAGTCATTAGAAAAAATTGTGCTCCTGAATTCCATCATGCCTTGCATTGTTTGCAGGTGGGACAGTTGAGGGAGGTATCCAATAAAGTTAACAATGCAGAACTAAAGTTGTTCTTAGAAGTGGAGCATGGACTGGTGATGTTCTTGCACTCTATATAGGTTTTATAGCTCCTATTTTTCTTTATCTGGTTTTACCAATCATCTGCTTTATCATTCAGGATTTACGGCCTATTCCTCTTCCTGACAAGACAAGAGATGATATTTTACTTTTCTTCAAGCTTTATGATCCTGAGAAAGAAGAGCTACGGTAATAATTTAGTCACTTTCTTCCTATTTCTTATGTGGGAATTCCACGTAATTTGACCAATGTTTGTTTCTCTGTTTTCCCAGTTATGCTGGGAGGCTTTTCGTGAAGGCTGCCAGTAAACCAGTGGAGATCTTCACGAAGCTAAATGAAATGGCTGGCTATGCTCCTGATGAAGAGATCAACCTTTATGAGGTTCGTTTTCCATCACACAATTGTTTTTTCTTTTTAATATCAATTGCTAGTTTTTTTAGAACTGTATGAGAGTTATGGATCTTAATGAATCTGAATGAAATGGCCGGCTATGCTCCTGATGAAGAGGTTTCGACTTCACCGCCCGTAAAATCATACCTCGTCCTCGTTAGAATTGCATATCAATTCTGAAACTCTGCGAAGTATCCTGGAAGTCATACGGAAGGGGATGCATGGTCTCTATCTGTTAGAAATATTTGAATTAGACTAATCAATTGAAACAAGAGAAAACAAACCAATCAACAAGGATGATGATATAGCAATTGCAAACCCCAAGGCACCCCTTTTTTTCTGAGGATGAGACTGATATGTGGATATGGAATTAATCTTCAGCAAAACTGATTACAAACCTTCCAAAATTGCTAGAATATCGCCCATGGACTGCCAGTATCATACTATCATGGCCCTGTCAGGTGTCAGCATTATCTATTAATGGTCACTTACCCTCTATTTTAAAGAAGCTCGTAAATCGTCAACCATAATATGGTACCCAAATCCTATTCGCATGTTGAGCTTGCCGCTTTTGTGGAATTCTCAGTCCACACCTATTCTTCATTCCTTGCTTTGCATTACTTTGGCAACCCTTGTGCATATAAAATTACATGTCCAGCACTGTTGTTTCCAAAAGCACCTTAACTCAGGCGTTGTTATGTTCAGGAGATAAAGTTTGAGCCACATGTCATGTGTGAACCCATTGACAGGAAATTTACATTCCGATCTTGCCAGGTATTTGTTAAGATGATGTACTGCTCTACTATATAGATTATAGATATATATTTTTTGACATATCTGTAATGCTTGTGTCTAGCTTGAAGATGGGGATATAGTTTGTTTTCAAAAAACTCCTCCAGTTGAAGGTATGGATCAATTTCGCTATCAAGATGTTCCTGCATTTTTGGAGTACGTACACAATCGCCAGGTATTCTTCTTTCAAATTCCTACAAAACTTATCTTATGTTGAGATCTGGACAAGATTTGAACTTCGTTTTTTGGGGGGTTAAATCACATTTTGCCCTTGTATTTAGGCCCAATTTCGTTTCGGTCCGTGTTTCTTTTTATGATACTTCTACGGTTCTACCCTTGTTATAGACTGCAATGAAACCATTAGTTTCATTTAGTAAAATATGGAAGTTATGCTTGCTTGTTTATTGTTTTTCAGCTAGAATTCTTTAGAGGTTGAGGTGTAAAAATGACAGATGCCCTTGGATGACGTGGCACTAAAAAAATTATCGTCACATTAACACCCTCCTGAACAGCCCAGATTTATAGAGAAAAATTCAGAGACTAGGGTTGTAAAATATAAAAAAGTAAAAGGATAGAGCGTAATAAAATTACAAAAAAAGAAAAGAAAAAGAAAGCTGTAGAATCACACCCTCTTATACTGTTATACACCAATTTACACACCCATAATCACAAGTGTATATGCCTTGCACACTGCACACGTTTATTGAGTGCGGAGCCTACACACTTGTGAGTGTGAAGGCGGTTCTAGCGTTGCTCATCATAAAATTATTAGGCGCTCACCAATTGTGAAAAATTAAGGTTGACACCACTGGATAATATGTTAATTTTTTTTAGGAAATTAAAAAAAAAATACTACTAATATGTTAATTTTTTTTAGGAAATTCATAAATGAACCCCCATAAATTTAGGGTTGACACCACTGGATAATTCCCCAACTTTCATCATCCCTCTTTGTGTGGCTTGTTTGAAACCTAGTTACTCGTTTTGTTCTTTTGATATGGAGAGGTTGATCTGTCTTGGTAAGGAAGTACTCCTAGTGTCTCAAATTGTTGCTCCTAGTTACTAAAAAAATTGTTCATATCGTCAGATTTAAATGATATTTAAATCTTGCAGTATTCACACGTTTCATGTTTTGCAGGTGGTTCACTTTCGAGCCCTGGAAAAGCCAAGGGAGGATGATTTCTGTCTAGAGTTGTAAGTGAATAATTGAATTATTTGCCTACAATCTTCTTACCTTCTTTTTTTCGCTTCCATTTTATGGATATCAATTGAACATATTCAGCCAATGAAAAAGTTGAGTTGGCCACTTTCTTACTCAAACAAATGATGAATGATCAGGTCAAAGCGTCATACATACGATGATGTTGTGGAGCGACTAGCACGCCATCTTGATTTGGAGGATCCAGCCAAAATCAGGCTTACATCTCATAATTGTTACTCTCAGCAACCGAAACCCCAGCCTATCAAGTACCGTGGGGTGGACCTTTTGTCAGATATGCTGGTCCACTATAATCAGGTAATGGTAACATGGTTCTGTGTATTATGCAGTGGAGAACCTTGAATTTTAAACTTGCGTTGGATTTCGACAGACTTCTGATATATTGTACTATGAAGTATTGGACATACCTCTGCCAGAATTACAAGGTTTGAAAACACTTAAAGTAGCTTTTCACCATGCTACAAAAGAGGAAGTGAGTACGCAGAACAAATCCTAGTCATTTTATTAGCTGCACATTTTGTTCCCCTAACCAAAATTTGCCATTGTTATCTAATTTTTTAGGTGTCAATTCATACCATTAGACTTCCAAAACAAAGCACCGTGGGTGATGTAATTAATGAGCTTAAGACAAAGGTAATTAACTGGTATTGATTTTTGCAAATAGAAGCTTCTAACACCTGTTAATTGTTGAAACTTGAAAGCTTATCATTTGTAATCCTACCTTTTTGATGTTTTTTAAGATGTGTTTGCTTGTATTTATTCCAGTTGCATTGTTTGAACAGGTTGAGTTGTCTCATCCAGATGCAGAACTCAGATTACTTGAAGTTTTTTACCACAAGATTTATAAGGTTTAGCATCATCTTTGCATTGTTAGAGTGTTTTTTTCCCCGTCTTCTGTTTTTCTGGGATGAATCCAAATACAAGTAAACTAGAACTATTGACAGTGTTTTTCATATCTATACGATTCGTCATCTGAAGCATCTTCTCTGATATTATATCACTAATGTTTTCCCAGTAATAATGTACTTAAGATTTCGATTTCGTTTGAACTGAACTTTCACAACTTTGAGAAGGGGCGGCATTTGAGCCTTTGAAGCTCTCTTTGACCTGCCTTGGTCTAATTGCTGTTCCTGCCTATCAGAGGCGTCTTTAATTTTTCTGTTCCTGACTACATCTAATTTTGTTGTCGTTGACTTGCAGATTTTTCCTGTCAATGAGAAGATAGAAAACATAAATGATCAGTATTGGACATTACGAGCAGAAGAGGTTCTCTCTCTCTCTCTCTCTCTCTCTCGTTTGGCTCCAGCATCACAAGATTAAGGATAGACATGGATTGAGATATGATTTTTGAAAAATGCAGATGATGATATGCCTTGGATGCATTTATATTTATGGGTTATTTTACGTGTCATTGAAACGGTACTTGATTCAAGAATAATGAAATTACCTTGATTCAAGAACAATGAAATATATGCGACACAATTACAAATCACACAATAATAACTAAATAAAAACGGTCTCATTGATTTAGCAACTTGCATTGTAAATAGTGCAACAGTTGAACATTTGACACGTGAATCACATGATATATACTCATCTTATAGATGTTTCAAAACACATGCGAAGTGCATAGGCTGCGTCCCAAATAATGCAAAACATTGTTACTATGAACGGGGAGGGGCGGGGCAGGTTTTGCCATACCCCGACCCAAAAATCTAGCTCTGCCCCGAACCTGACCGGGTATGTATGGGTATCACCGCCCCCCTCTTATTTTATTTTTTTACATACTAAGGCCCAGTTTTTCAAAAGATTTTAGCGCCCAGTTGCTAAAATCATGATATTTCAAATCAAAAAATGAAGTAGTTCTGTGTATCGTTTTTCGATTTTTTTTGCACCAAATTAAAGTACACGAGGAGTAATTTAATTTGGAGCGAAAAAAATCGAAAAACGATACACGGAACCACTTCAATTTTTTATTTGAAATATCATGATTTTAGCAACTGGGTGCTAAAATCTTTTCAAAAACTGGGCCTAAGAAAATATGTTTTAGACTCCAAAATTAGTGAGCACAGAAAGTAGAAGTTCACAAAATAACTATTACAACTTAACCAAAATCCACTTTCTAGAAGGAAAATTAAAAGTAATAATACATTTGGTGATATTTTAGTTGTAAGGGTAAAAATATAAGAATAAAGATAAAATCTTATGCATAAAAAAATTTCAGGATGGGTATCCGGGCGGGTGATGCTACCTGAACCTCGTCGGTTTTCTTCAATTAATCAATTGTCCCGACCCCGACTCTATACCCGAAAATTTGACGAAAACCTGCCTGATTGGGCTGGTTCAGGGTGGGACGGGTTGAACTGCCATCCCTACTCGGAAGCCTCATGAATTGTCACGAAGTCCCATTAAGGTGTCCAATATTTCTACTTTATTTATTAGTCCCTCCGTCCCAATTTAATAGTCCACTTTCACTTTTTCGATTCTCTTTTCAATTTATAATATTTTTTAAGAAATAAAATTTTTTGTAAAATAAAACTAATTGAGATCTATCAAATAAGATCCATATTGCATATACAAAGTCTTATATGTTACAAGATATAAAGTTTTTTTTCATCAAGTTAGAATAGTGACATGGACTATTAATTTGGGACGGAGGGAGTATTAAAAAGGTGTCGGACATTCCTTTAGGAGTGTCAACTCAGTTGAAACATCTGTTTTACCCGTGCAATCACTTTGACATTTCTTGAATTTAATACTGCAAAACCCTATCCCCTCTAAACAAACAAAGGTGGAAACCAAACTGAGCCTTGTGTCCAAATCAATTGGGGCCGGCTACATAAATCCTTTTTTTTTTCTTTTTCCATTGAGTTCTGTCAAGGGCACAATGGTGGAAAGCACAAGAAAAAAAAAATATGTATCTTGAGCATGCCTTCTTATATAGATATTTTGCAAGTCAATGGAACCGTTAAATTCCTCACCCCCTGTGCCTGCCCCCGCTTTTTTCTTTTTGTTTCTTAAACCAAATCTGGATAAATATGTTGGTTTAAAAAGCAATGTGCATCTGAATTATGTCAAACTTAGGTTATTTACCAGCTCTTGTTTCAACATGGTGCAGGTTCCAGAAGAAGAGAAAAACCTTGGTCCTCATGATCGGTTAATTCATGTATACCACTTCACGAAGGAGACCGCTCAAAATCAGATGGTAACTAATTCGTAAACAACCTTCTCATATAGGCACCCTGAATATTATGCCCTCTCTTTTTCTATCTCTGGATTAGTTGATGCTGTTGGCTGAACACTGACAAACTCATGGGACTTTACTTTCTTAGTCTTATATTTCTCCTTGTTAGCAGCAGATTCAGAACTTTGGGGAGCCTTTTTTCTTGGTCATCCATGAGGGTGAGACTTTAGCTGAGGTCAAAGTCCGAGTACAGAAGAAATTGCAGGTTCCAGATGAGGAATTTGCCAAGGTACATCTACTCCAAGTGAACGCTAGATATTTTCATGTTCTCGGCACACTTAGTAGTCCTAATGTACTATCAATTGCTTTTGTAGACTTTCTTCTGCTGAAATCTTGTGTTCTTTATAATTTCTTTTGTCCAGTGGAAATTTGCATTTCTTTCACTTGGTCGACCAGAGTATCTTGAAGATTCTGATGTAGTCTCCGGCCGGTTTCATGTGTGCATTTCTTTCTTTTTCTATCTTCCTAAAGTTAGTGATGTTGCTTGTTTATTAAAACCGTATTGGATTGATATATGAATCATCTTTCCGCAGAGAAGAGATGTTTATGGTGCTTGGGATCAGTATCTTGGATTGGAGCACTCTGATAATGCTCCTAAAAGGGCTTATATAGCTAATCAGGTACTCCTGCCCTCTCAGCTGATTGTATCCGGATATCCATGTCAGGATATATTCTGCTATAGCATGGTTTGTTCAACCCCCCCCCCCTCTTCCCTTTTTACTGTTTCAAATTATTAATTTTTGGTTGTCATAAAGTTGAGATCTCTTGGAAGCTACTTGAAGTTCTGCAGTCCATTGCTTTATGTGCATAAATCCATTTGCTTGATTTGACATCATAATCCATTTTTTCAGAATCGTCACGCATTTGAGAAGGCAGTAAAGATATATAACTAGGGTAGAAACTAAAGCCGCTCGTTGCTCTGTACAAATGAAAAGTCATTTTGGAAGAACCAATGGAAGTTACTGTTGACATGGTGATGGTGTGCGTGGTATCAAGCACTCCGTCAGCTTTTCTACTGTTTGTTCAACGGAATTCCCTCTGTGGGTGATTGGTTGGTGGCATCCTATCAACCGTGTAGTTTTATTCCGACGGTACATAAACATAAACGAGATTTTGGACTAGGGAGATAATACAGGGTATGGTTTGGGTGCGTGCTTGCCATTTTTCCCTCGCTCATATGTTTTGGGAAATGAGGGGTTGCTTTCTGGGTTATCCTCGTGGGATTTTGTAAAACTTAATTTTGGTGGAAACCTCATTCCAAATTGATGTTGGAAGGGACTGCTAATTCCGATTTTTATATATGTAGGGAGTGTGTTCATAGTTTTATTTAGAATTTAATCCTCAGCATTGTCCATTTTTGGTTTCTTCCGGATGAGATATCATCAATAGATATTCCTAGGCGTGCATTGTTGTAGGGGGTTGCAAGTGGTTTCAGGACTTGGTGGAAAAAGGAAAGGAGTTGAAAAATGGTTGATATAAGGCAAAATTTTCTACTTAAAAGCGTATTGGATAATTATTTGGTCCATTTCAAGTCCATCGACAAAGTATTGGATAATTATTTGGTCGGACCTTCTGTTTACTACACACGACATTATTACATGTTTATCCTGATTTTACCCATTTCCTACTCTCTTCTTTCGATTGTTGTTCTTTAAACAGTATCATGGGCACAACTATCCGGATCTGTAGGACGTAATATTTGGATATGGAGATGTCTGCAGCCGTCCGATGCACACGTGTATGTGGTTATGTGAGATCCACACACTTCTGTTGGCATGGGCAGAGGCATAAGGGTCAGCTCTTAGGCATGATTAGGGCTGTAAACGAACGAAATCGAGCCGAGTTTTGGAAAGTTCAAGTTCGTTCATCGAAGTTTTTAAAAGAACTCGAGCTGAGCTCAAATTAAGTGAAAATTTCACGAGCCGAGCTAGCTGATGTTTGAGTCAAACTCTTGTTCACAAGCCTTAACAAACTAAACTATTAGATATTTATTCTTTCAAACAAGTCTATAACTTCAAATATGTACTTTATTTTGAAATAAATAAGTTCATACATAAATAAAATTCTTTTAAATTTTCATTATGTGCAGGTAAAAGTTTATACATATACAAGGTTACATGTGAAGTTCTTGTGCGATATACATTTATACGTTCGCGAGCCTAGTCGCGCCGAATACAATCATGTTCAGATTCGGCTCATTTATTAAACGAGCCTAAAATTGAGGCTCAGGTTCAGTTCGTTTAGTACTCGAATCGAACTCGAACAAGCCTTTATCGAGTCGAGCCTCGAACAGTTCATAAACAACTCGGTTCATTTACAGCCCTAGGCATGATGATTGAGTCTTGCTCTTAGTGTTTGGTATTGGTGTTCATCTTTGTGGGGTTTGATGTTTTTCTCGGTCTTGATTAGCATCTTGCAAATCGTGAGTTGTTTTTCTCCCTCTTTGCGTCCTGGCGGCATTTGATCATCAGTTTAAGGAGAGCCTTGTTGGCTTCTCTTGCTCCTTTGTGACACCTCGTGTGTTGGGTCTTTTTAATCTTTGTAATTTGTTTCCAAAAATTAATAAACTTCTATTGTCCGCATAAATTTTGATGCAACTTTTGTCAAAAAATAATCAGAGTTCTACACTAATAATCGGAGCTGTTCAATTTGTTTAAAACATGTTTTTATGCATGCTTGTAGAAAATCAACTCATTCGAATAACGGTACGTGCTTGATCGATTCATTCAGCTTGTATCCTATCAAATTTTGGCAAATTCTGATCAAGCTCGTTCTGATATCCGAATGAGTTGATTTTTCGAGGGAACTCCCAAAAATATGTTTTAAATAAATTGAACAGCTTCGGTCATTTACGTGGAATTTCAAAATGGGTGGTTTACATTGGTTTACATTTTTTTTGTGTTAAAAGTTGTGTGAAAAGAACCACGATATATATGTATATGTATCATCTTTTATTTGTTTAATGACCAAAACTCGCCGGGGTTGTATAGCTTGTAGACGTAGAACAAAAATGCGTTCAGTTGCAACATGATGGACTCTTACTGGAACTAGTCCTCAACATCAAATAAAAGCTTTGTATTCGACTCATCAGGATAGAGATAGGCAAAAAAAAAAAATTTCGTTGTTTGTGGATATATATAATATAGGATCCACTTCCTATCCGGACTCCGGTATTTTTGCGAAAAACTACTTGGATCGAGCCCTTCCCAGTATTGTTTTTGAAGATTTTTCGCGTGGACCCTTGAAAACACCTTTTGAATACATTGGACAGTTCGGATTTCCCAAAAACAATTTTTAACGAGAAAATAACATTTTTTATTTACTAGAAAATTTGCTTATATATGGGGCCGGTTCCCCTCATACTTAAAAACACACATAAAAAAACACACGATTTTGTTCCGGGCCCCATTGTGACGTTCTGAACCGTTGATCTTGTTTAAATGACTAAAATAGGAGATCTTGCAAAAATTCAGCTTAATCGGATATCGATAAGTGCTTGATCCAAATAGTTTTGCAAAAAATGTGACAGGAACTAGTGTTTTAAAATTGGGAGATCAAGCACTTACCGATATTCGATCGAGCTGAAATTTTGCAGGACGTTTTAGTTTACGCATTTAAACAAGTTCAATGGTTCAGAACATCACAAGGGCCCAGAAGAGTGTTGTGTTTTTTTATGTGTTTTTTTGAAGTGAGGGGAACCGGCCCCTATATATATGAAGTTTCCTATGAGGGCTCCCTCACAAAAAAAATGCGAGAAAACAGTTGTGAGCCGTTGGATCCTACGCCCTTCACTCGATCCAACGGCTCACAACTGTTTTCTCGCACTTTTTTTTTTGTGAGGGAGCCCTCATAGGAAACTTCTTGTATGTATATATATATATCCGGATTTTCTAGTCCACACCTCCCGTAAATAAGGAAAAAATGATTTTTTTGTGTTGCAAATTATTTTTGGAAAATCCGAGCCATCCAATTTGTTCAGAAGGTGTTTTCAAGGGTCCACGCGGGAAATCTTCAAAAAAAAAATACCGGGAAGGGCTTGATCCAAGCAGTTTTCGCAAAAACTGTATATATATATTTTTTGCGAAAATCTTGTTTTTCGAAATCGAAATGGAGAGAGAGAGAGAGAGAGAGAGAGAGAGAGAGAGAGAGAGAGAGAGATTTTTTCGAAATCAAAATGGGTATTAGATTTTCGAATCAGAGATAGAGAAAACGGAAAACGAGAAGAGAGAGGAACGAGAGAGAGAGAGAGAGAGAGAGAGAGAGAGAGAGAGAGAGAGAGAGATCGAACCTGGTGTTCTTCTTCTTCTTCTTCTTCTTCGTTGAGAGAGAGAGAGAGTCAGTAGCGTGGGTCTCGATAGATTTGGGGAAAATCGTCTGGGGAAAGGTTTTAACCCGATGTACTGTTTTAACCCGCGAACCACAAATGGGTCAACCCGTAAGCCGTTTTAACCCGCGAGATTGGCTTTTAAATCTGAGCCCTTGGATGAGATCCAAGGGTTGTGAGGAGGAGTCCGGATTTTGGCTCCCATAAGGGTCCCTTATGTGAAGTTTGTCCTATATATATATATTTACAGTTTTTGCGAAAACTGCTTGGATCAAGCCCTTCCTGATATTTTTTTTGAAGATTTCCCGCGTGGACCCTTGAAAACACCTTCTGAACACATTGGACGGCTTGGGGAGGTGTGGATATTATATATAAGGATCAACTTCTAATGAGGGATCCCTCATTTTAAATAAAATGAAGACCAAGCAATTTTCCCACTTTCCGAACTGAATTTTGACGATCCGAACCGTTAGATGTGTTTAAAATGTGTTTTTAAGGTCCAACGCGAGGATTTGTCCAAAAAAAATACCCGTAAGGGCTTCATCCGAGCAGTTTTTGTTAAAAATGTTATATATAGCGTTTTTAACAAAAAACTGATCGGATGAAGCCCTTACGGGTTTTTTTGACGAATCCTCGCGGTGGACCTTAAAAACACATTTTAAACACATCTAACGGTTCGGATCGTCGAAATTTGGTCGGGAAGCATGAGGTCCTCATTTTAAATAAAATGAGGGATCCCTCATTAGAAGTTGATCCTATATATATATATATATATATAATATAGGATCAGAGGGCCAGACACTGATCGGTCTTAGGTCGAATTTTCAATTTCGGTCATTTGTGAGGGATCGAACCGTTGGATGTTTTTAAAACATGTTTTTAGGTTCCACGCGGAAAATCTTCAAAAAAAATACAGGAAGGGATCGAGCATTTTTCGATAAACCGTAAAATTATAGTTTTATCGAAAAATGCCGGATGAAGCCCTTCCCGGTATTTTTTTGCCCATTTCCGCGTGGAACCTTAAAAACATGTTTTAAAAACATCCAATCGGATCCCGCCAAAAATGACCGGAAGTGAAAATCGGACCTAAGCTAGGTAAGGGTGTCCCTGACCGAACGGACTATATATATATATATATATATTTTGGCTTCATGCCGTGCCAACGTGCAGTCGTGCCTTGCTAGAACCGTGCGTCCGTGCTGCGACGTGCCCGTCCCGTGCCATGCCCGTCCTACTTCCGTGCCGTGCCGTGTTAGAATAAAGTCGTGCTGTGCCGTGCCTCGTGCCCCGTTGACTTCGTGTCGTGCCCGTGTCGTGTCCGTATAAGACCGTGACGTGTCGTGCCACGTGCCGCCTTAGACCGTGTCGTGCCCGCTCAATTTCGTGCTCGTGCTGTGCCTCGTGCCAACTTATACCGTGCCGTGCTAGGTTTTTACCGTGCCTCTGGCATGTCGTGCCGCCGTCGAACGTGTAGTGCTCGTGCCGTGTCCATGCCGACCCGGCCTGTTTGACACCGCTAGTACTTTACTCCCGGATGACCCTTTCCATCCTCACCAAATTCTGTCAATTCTCCAGCCCTCCTAGACAGCAACCAAACAAGGCATAAGGACTTGGATGAACCATAGTGATGATGATTATAAATTTACAGTATGAGTAAATATTTCCACCTAAAATGGAAGAAGGCGTCAATCTGAGGACCAAGTGGTGATGGAACCGACAGCTTAGGTTTGGACTTATTAGGAACATATGTCTAGCCCAGATATAAACATTTCTGACTTAATCAGTGCATTGACTCGGATCAGAGTGGGCTATGTCACAGTGAACTCTTACAATCAAGCTCACCTCAATTGAACTGGATGCTTGACATTGACGTGAGCTCGAGGCGAATCTGAACTATACTTTGAAAACATTGGTATTTACCTTATGTTCGCTAACTATTTAATTCTCTTTTTAGTTCTTCCCCTGCCTGGCCGAGCTATTTGAGCTACCCGAATGGCAGCAAACAGCTTATGATACTTGATGCTTTGCAGCATATCCATGCATGAATCATACTTATAAGACATCATACGACTAGAAAAGATGAGAGCCGAAAAGAACCAATAAGAAACTCCAAAACAAAACAAAAAAGTACAAAAGAAATTTGAGACCACAAATTTCATTATAATTCAAATATAACCAAGATAGAACTGTTGTGTAAAAAAGAACAAGTAGTCAAAAGTTACTGACCCACACACACTCACACAACCACACACACACTCACATGTGGTGGGACCCACCGTGCCTCTAGCATTACTCACAAAAATGTCAAAATCCACACGTGATCCGGGTCGGATTTGATCCGGATCCGATCCGAATTTTATTAGAATTTTCGATTCCGGTTTATCGGATTATCGGATCTAAAATACCGGATTCGGATCCCGATTTTTCGGATCGGATCGGATCGGATCCGATCAAATCCGATCTGTTGACAGGCCTAGAGGGAAGTAAGGAGCATACATTTTTACCCTTGTGTTTGGAACAATAATCACCCATGACGAGCACACAGATCATTTTTCGTCCATAAAACTAACGAGTGTTAAACAATGGATTACATGCATTTCAAGTATAAGTAGTTCAGAGACTACATAAAAGATTTGAAAGTTCAGATATAAAGTAGAAAAATGAGTGATAATTTAAGAGAGACATCGAAAAAAAACTCTAAAAATATACACCCATACCTTTTTGCCCATTATTTTACAATTGGAACAAAATTTTAAAAAATGAGAATTAGAATTAAAAAAGACTAGGGACAGAGGGAGTATAATCTAAACATTTGCAAATGTGCATAATCCATCCCAGTCATTTGAAATTATACAATTCAAAAACTAGAAAAGAAATGGGGGTACTTAATCGCTCTAATGTTTTCTAAACGGTCCTGAAAAATGAAAATGGAGAGATCAAGTGAGATTCGAGCAAAAGTGCAGGGGTGCTTGGTATAATTAGCACAGCCTCTGTTTTTAACCGCTTCATAGCTGACCTCCACAAAATTTCCTCTCTATCCATGGCGACACTCTCTCACTCCTCCTCATTCCACCGATTCCACTCTCTCTCTACAACCCCCGCATCCTCCTCATTTTCAACCACACCTCTATTTCATTGCTCTCTCCGCTCCGTCGTCGCCTCTATTATTCCCTCCCAACTCCCTACAAAACCAGAAATCCCAATCTTGTCCGCTTTTTCTTCTCTCAAAATCCTCCAACCAACCCATTTCCCTCTCCAACCCATTTTACTGTTCAGCGTCTTCGACAGGCCGTTGGACACTCAGACATTTCTCGCTACGATCAGCGTTTTGGCCGCCATCGCTCTCTCCCTCTTTTTGGGTCTCAAGGTATTGATTGTAATTTTATTTTATTTTTTAAATTTTTTTTGAGTTATTATTTTATAAGTCTAAGTGTTCGGCCAGCTTCCACACACCGCGTGGACTACTCCAAAGGAGGTGATAGCCCAGGCAGGTTTTGAACCCGAGGGTTAGCTCCCAGGTCTTGACCAGACCACCAAGCCATCCCCTGGGTTAGGTTTTGTGTGGTTATAGAAATTGGTAAAATGGGTTTGGTTTTGTGTTTTTTTTTTTGGTTAAAAATTTGTGGGTTCTTTTGTGTAGGGAGATCCTGTTCCTTGTGAGAGGTGTGCTGGAAATGGTAATCTCTTCCTTCTTTGATGGGTGGGTTTGTTTTCATGTTAATTTATTAAGTTATTTGTCTTCAAACCTCACCCGGGATTTTACTCAAATTTGAGTACAAACTCAATTCATTTGAAGTCAATCCAATGGACATACTCACATTTGATTACTATTTAATTGGTGCGTGTCAATTTTGACTGGAAGATATGAGTTGAGTAAATTATGGAAATGAAAAATTGGTAATAGATCGGATAATAGTTGAGTAAATGAAACGAGTCTGATTGGGGCAAGTTAAAACTCAGTTTGAGTGTGGATTTGAGTCAAGGGCTGGAGATGGTTTTAAGGGCTGGAGATAGCCTAAGGAAATGGTGATGAGTGATATCGATCTACTTTGATGCTTGTGCATTGAACATGACCAGGAAAATGAAGGAGAGTTTCTAATGAATTGATGAACTTCTGGTCGCTCTTAGGCTATTCAAATGTCATAAAGTATTTTAGTTAGGTTGTCAAGGAGTAAATGTAGTCTGCCGAACCAGGCGGGTCCCATCAGGCCCAGTGTTCCAACAGCCACTACTGGCTAAGCACTAGGCCAGATCAGATCATTGGGTCAGACCCACTCGTTGCGGGTCAGCAATCGAGCGTTGTTATCGGGATCAAACATTCCACCCAAACTATCCGGAACCAGTCAGGTCGGTCAATGCCCGTCCCGGATCCAAACCACTTGACCCGCGTAATCTCAGGAGGCAATTCAGGCACGTGAACATAGCCGCCACACTCAATACGTCACACATGACATCATTCGAAGCGGTTATCGCACGTGCCATGCACGAAATACTTGGAGGGCAAGTCAGGTGACTCTATGTAAAGTACAATCTTCTACCAAAAAGACGTATGCCATTCCTAGCAATCTTAGTGATCTGTACTTACCTTCATCCTCCAAGTGCTTATTTAACCATTGGAGTGCCTCCCGGTCATCAGCGGCCGGTCAGGCATTAACGGTGGTTCTTTGCCTTGCAGATCTAGGTGAATCATAAGCCTAAGCCAAGTCCAAGCTAGGAACCCGATTGAGCCATATCCGGTTGAATTACCATACCACAGTAAACAGACAATTACATGCCCCTAAATGTTCCGTCCAAAACTGGACCTAGTTATTATTTTGCTCAGAAAGAATAATTCTCCTTATAGCTTTATCCTTGCATTCCTCTTACTGCCTTAATGTTTGCATAGCCTGAACCTTAGTAACTATACCACCAATTTGGTATTGAAAACTGAATCTTCCTGTATGTCCTTTTTGTTATTCCAGTAAGAGCATCTCCAGTCCTCGTCAAATCCAAGTAAAACCCCCCAAAAATCAGCACCAGTCCTTTACCCATACCCATTTCAAATGGAGCTTTACTCTTTTTTCTTACTCAAATTGAGTAAGACCCAATTCTTGACTCAAAATTGCAACGGTGGTGGAGGCAGCTGGCGCCTAGCGATGATGAGCGTTGGTGGTAGTTGTCGGTGTTAGGATTTTGGAGTTTTGTGAAATCTGGTTGACCAGAGAGAGAGGGTTAGGTCTTGGTGATGGGTTGTGGATTTCTCCAGAAATCTGGTCAACCTGAGAGAAAGGGGAAGGGTCGGTGGTGATGGGCAGAGGCGGATTTATGAAGGGACAATGTGGGCACCGGGGATTTTTTTATTTTGATATATGAAGTATAAAATCAGATGTTCAGATTTTTCTTGACTATAAAACTATCATGCAAAATTTTCGAAATATAAAAACTCGTCGTGGTCTATTGTAAAGCCTTTAGCAACTTTTGTTCATGACTATGACTGTTTTTTTTGTATTTTTTATGGACAGTTAACATGTGAGATTATGAATATATATAAATACATATGTTACTTTTTGCTAGTGTTTTTAACAAAGTAAGTTCATATTTCCACATCATTTTGTCGTGGATTTTTTTTTTAGCTTATGTTTTCATGGTGCCCACACTGCTCCTTATTCATGGCTATGCCACTGGTGGTGGGGTTCGGATTTCTCCCCAGATCTGTAGCTGATTTTTCGAATTTGGAGGATGTGTTGGTGGTGGAGAAGGAGGGCTCGTGGGATTGGGGGGTGGAGGTGAGAGAATAATAAAAGTAAAAGGTTTTTGAATTTCTTTGATGCAAAATTTGAGTGAAAAATGGATTTGCCATTGAAGAGGATGATATCAAATGGAGTTTTTACTCACATTTGAGTAAATCTGAGTAAGGGCTGGAGATGCTCTAACTAGTAATTGTCTTGAATGGATGTTGAGGAAAACAGCAAATTACTGACAGTGTTTTTTGCTGATGGGTAGGAGGGACTAAATGTGTCTTTTGTAATGACGGAAAGATGAAGCAAGAAACAGGAATGGTTGATTGCCGGGTGTGCAAAGGTGCAGGTATTTTTAGTTCCCTTACCAATTCAGGGGCCATTTTCCCTCTCTTCTTGAGTCGATCATTAAAGATTATCGAACTGTGATTGTATGGAGTTCAATAGATGATCTTGTACTATTGTAAGATATTTGTTTTGTTTGTTACAAATCTACGATCATGCCTTATTATGTTATCTCACATCTGTGTCAATTCACATTTAAACCTGTTGCAGTGCCATAATAGTTGTGGTAGTGACCTGAAAGTTTAGAATTCAAATGAATGATATGATTCTTGAACAACTTGAAGCTATTAGCTCAGTACCATAGTTTTTTTGGTCTTTCTGACCGACCGAGTCTTTTTGGTTATTTTCTCGTAATTTTTATTTGGCTATATAATTATACTTTCAGGTTTCTCTCATGTAGACATGAGAGAAAAATAATGACAGAAAGATAAAAAAAAGTAACCTAAATCTAAATAATACTGACTTTCTTTCCCATAAAAAAGAATACTTGCAAACATGTATTGGAATGTGGATGTCTAGCAATTCATAGATGATATATCTCACCTGTCTATTTTTTTTCTCTGCAGGATTGATACTTTGCAAGAAGTGTGCGGGTTCTGGATATTCGAGACGTCTCTGAGTTAGACGAGTAAATTTTGCATTATTATGGGTTGATCCCCTGTATTTTCTCAGTCCAGAATATGGTTTATTGGAAGCTAATTCTTCTTCCTTAATCCTTTGAAGGGGGAGATGGATGAAAGTTGATTCTTTTCTGTGTATCCATGCTTTCTTTAGAGTTTTCATATTTTTTCTTCAATTACGAATATCTCAATCCATGTTAGGTTGCTAAATGTGAGTATATCACACTGAAGAGCATTTGAAAATTTTGGTTTGATTCCTTAAAATAAATATTAAAAAAAATGAAAAACAACTTTGGGGTATGTTTCTGGAATGTTTATCGAGAGTCTTCCGGGGTTAGCCGTGTCTCCTAATGGACAATGTTAATATTGTATAAGAACTTGTGTTCAGAGTGGATTCGGGGTACTAAAAATCAAGCCCTACAAATCACCCTGAAAATCACCCTAAAACGACTTCTAAAAGACACAATAAAAAAACACACTCAAAACTACGTCGTTTTGAGTCCAAACATTACGAATATCATAATGCTTTTCGTGACAAACCTTGCGAATATGAGTAATGCTACATACACACCCTCTCATTCACACCGCCGCTCACACCCTATTGTGTGGGACCTACCTCGAGGTCTCACACAAATTATCGGAGCCGCTCAATTTGTTTAGAACATGTTTTTAAGGGTCTTTGTGAAAAAATAGCTCAGTTAAATACCAGTAAAGGCTCGATTGACTCGTTCAAGTTTCAGTTCCTGAATCGAACGGACCAAAACTTTAACAAACTTATGAAGCTTTTACCGATTTCTAATTGAGCTGATTTTTTTTAGGACCCCTTAAAAAAATATTCTAAACAAATTGAGCGGCTCCGATCTTTAGTGTGAAACCCCGTGGTAGGTCCCACACAATAGGGTGTGAGCAGGGGTGTGAATAGGAGAGTGTGTATGTAGACTTATTGTCCGAATATTAATCATAAACTGTACTAGTATCGTAATGCTTCCTCATTGCTGTTGCTTTTCGTGACAAACCTTACGAATATTAAAATTCTTAATCATAAATTGGGCTATCACTCCACTTGCGATAGCTTAGTTGACGCCTTGTTTTTTTTGAAACACGTCAAGATATTTCATAACAAAGCCATCCGGCACCGATTACATCAAATATAGGAATGAAAACCAAATCCACTAACAAATGAAACAAAACATTAAGCTATCACAAATTTTCTTAGCGACATTCTATGTTATTGGGATGATGAATCCGATCAAAACTAAAGAAGAGAATAAAGGAACACTCAAACCATAAACAAATTATAGCACTAGTAATAGGTAAACAAACCACAAAAACATCAACAAAACAAATAAAAACTAACTAATTGAAGCCCAAAAAGAAGTCATAAAATGAGATCCAAGTTACCCCATTGAGATGCACCTTTTTCAATTTTCCTAATCACTTTTGTCGGACAAAACCTAGCTCCCGTAGCCGCCGCCCATGGCATAGGGGGCTTTATTAGCCGGTGGGGCCGATGCTCCCAAGATTACCAAGATTGGATCTCGAGTGTTCGAAATGGTATAAATGTGGAAAAGGAAAACCCGAGGTGGTGGAAGGTTTAGGAGGAGGTAACGGTGGTGGAAGGTATAAAGGGGGTGGTGGAAGGGGGCGGAGAGGGGGTAATCGAATCTACGGGAGGCTTTAGACTTTTTGGCGGTGGAGGGGAGATGGGTGGTGGAGAGGGAGATGGGTAATTGGCGGTGGGGGAAATCGGGCATCATCATTCCGGCCAGAGGTTGAAGGAGGGGGCTCCGGCAAGGAGAGGGGGAGGAGGGGTGGGGCGGAAGAGGCGGCAACCCCACCCCTCAAGCTCAGAAAACGAAAAGAAAAACTAGATCTGGAAAAAGAATGGAGAAGGAAAGAAAAGGTGAGTGTGAGGAGAAGGATGGACTGGTGAAGGGAAGAAGAAGGAGGAGGAGGAGGAAGAAAGGGCCGGACTAGAGGAGCCGGAAAGAGAAAGGGAAAAACCCTAGGGCTTCTCACTTTTTAGAGAGAGAAGCTCTCTAGGGCAGTAGCAGGCCCTCTGACTTCTCTATATCCTTATCTTATGTTACGCCTTGTTTGATAACATCATTTAACACTTAAAACTGAATATGATAAGTAAAAATGAAATAAACAAAATTTAGGGGTACTCTCGATTTTTCTGTTTGAGACGTGGATCTCTCGTTTTTGTTAATAATGCCCAACAAGTTTCCTAATTATTATTTGCATTCCTGATATGTTCATAACTTGAGTGCCCTGTTTGTCTACTGGGTTGTAGCTAAGCTTGATCCAATTGTGTCTTGTCTCTTCTTTTTAACACATATGGGTTCTTCGAAAGTGAAAAATTAGCAATTTGGCATGTGCTGCATACAGAAATCCTAATCGAAACACCTTAATTGAATTGCAATTTTAACTAGTGCATATACATATATCTGTGTATCTGTGGTGTTTGTAAATGTATTCAATTATTCATGTAATGTTTATTCTTATATAAGAAAACAAAACGGCTGAGGTTTAATCTGTGCATTTTCAGATTCATTTTGATTAACTTGTGCATTTACATTTGTGCATTTACATTAGTATTTTTAAAATTTTTTTTTTTATGAATTCAACGATCCAAATGTGTTTTAGGCAATGCTCAACATGTGCTTAAATATTTTTTCGATTTTAGCATTCCAACATAAATATATGAAGGGCAAAGTTGGAAAATGAGGAAATTTAAGACTTTAGCTCATTGTAAAGATCAAACAGCTTATCTTATTTAGTCCTTAAAATGAAGAGTCTACTGCCTTCATATCCATTCTTAGCCAGTATCTTCAAATCGCTGAGCCCTCCCCTCCCTAGTCCCATCTCACCTAAACCTTTCCAACCCCCGCCTTCCTAATCAACGAACTGACAGGATCAATCATATATAGATGCAATTGCAGCTAACTCCGAGAATATTCTTTACACCGGCGGTGTAAATCAAAATTTTCTCCAAATCTATGACATTGCTCCATGTGTCCAAACATTGGTCCCAAAAGGTAGAACATGGACACATGACGTAGTGCAATTGATTTGGAGAAAACTTTGGATTACACCGCCGGTGTAAAGAATGTTTTCAAACTTTCAAATTACCTAATAAACATCTCCAAAAAACTCTTGAAAATTACTAACTTCAGCCAAACATATAAGCCAATTCTCATTCCGCTCATTTTCCTAGCAATCCCAATCCAATCAAATAGAAATATATTTGTCGTTTCATGCCCAATAACATCAACGAAACAAATTCAAACCCTCAGAATCATGAAACCAACACCAAACAAATCAATTAACAACAGCATGTAGCTCACCTTGCCCTCGTGTCCTAATAGGCAATCGGATCTGCACGTACGGAAGTATGATCACGTGATCATACTTCCGTATTGTGGCCCAAATCTTCTCTCCTATCCTGTATATAAAATAAGAGTGATTTCGTCCTGATCACATGATCATACTTCCGTACGGTGGTATATCTTCTGCCAGTGAATGCCAGGTTAGATAATGACTAGACAACCACCATAAAGAGAAGCAGTAGTGACTGCATTGAAAAAGAGCGTGTATTGATCGAATGGCCAGATTGGTGGGAATCATTTGTTCTCATTCCCCACACCCACTCTTTCCTAAAAAGACTAGACCAGTGGGGTGAAACTTTTTTAATGCAAGCAATTTCTATACGAAATTGCTATCAATATTGTGGCAGCGATCTTTTGGGTTTGTAATTGCTACCATTATCCATCAAACATGTTTTCGATCATCAGTACCATCCCTCTCTTAATGTAATGTCAACGGCACGACACAACACGACACAATAAATTAATCGGGCACGGAACGGCATGTCACTACTTTAAAAAGGCACAACCTGACACGGCACGGTAAAATAAATTGGCACGACACGAGCACGGTATGTCACGGCACGGCGCGGCACGATAAAGTAAACGGGCACGTCACGTCACGGCACGAAACACGGTTGGCATGGAAGTTGAGTGGCACGACACGGCACGACAAACACGTTTGACACCCCTAACATCTACAGTCCAAGTCCAAGTAATAACGTACGATTGCAGTCCCAAAGCAAGGTCCTCCAATTAATCCAGGGATAATTGATTTGAAAAACACACAATTCAAATAAATCAATAAATAAATTACACATCTTTTTCTTTTCGTACACTAGAAATGAAAAAATAAAAAATCACACATCTACAGTCTAAGTCCAAGGTGATAACTATTTTTTGGTGATTCAAAGTAAAAGCTTAGACCCAGAGCAACAAATTAGCTGAATTATTAATTTAATAATATTGTGGGATTGTTGAAAGAGACATGGATAAGTATAGTGATCACTAGCAATTTTTGCCTAGTCCGCTGGGTTGCTCTAAGAGAACTTTTTTTTTTTATTTTAATCGGCAACAAATTTTTATTTTATTTTTTTGATCGGCAACAAAATTTTTATTAAAACTCGACAAAGAATATATTGAGATAAAGAAGCCATCACTAAGCACAAAAGCAAGGAAATGGAATTGCATACACATGCATCTAGAGATAATGTTGAATGTAATTCAAAGAAAAGAAAAAAAGAAGTACAAAGAGAGAGTGGGTAAGAGAACTTTTTAGGCCTATAAATACAGTGGTGAATGTGCTTCTCTTCTCACACACATTCTCTCACTCACACACTCTCTTTGTTGTTGAATGTGCTTCTTATATTGCAGGTTTAATTTTAACAAAATTAAGGTGATCATTCTTTCCCCATTATGGAGCCAGCCAACGGAGCTCATTCCGATGATCCATGGGCCAATGAAGAAATCATTGCCCTAACAGCCGCTGCATTAGCCCCGTTCCCGGATATTGGAGGTGAATATTTTGATTTTTTTAACTAAGGCTCTGTTTGTTTCGATGTAAAATGTTTTACAACGTAAAATATTTTCCTTGTAAAATAATTTTCTAGAAAATAATTTTTTCGTTTTCATTTTCATGTGTTTGATTGACACTTTAAAAATAATTTGTATTAAAACATATTTCTACCCGTTTGAAAACAAGTTCAGTTGATGGACACAAATCCAATGCTCTTCAGCCAGTGTTCAACTAGAAGCCCCTAGAAAACAGCAATAGAAAGTGATGAGAGAGAGAGAGAGAGAGAGAGAGAGAGAGGGTCTTAATTGTATACGAATAATGAGAGAGAGAGAGAGAGAATCTTAATTGTATAGGAATAATAGGATTATACGGCATTTGTCTCATCTGATTCAGCAAGAGTAACGGTGGTGCATGTGCGAGAATTGGGCGGTGGGTGTGCAATGTGGGAACGACTACGGGCTCTTGATGCAAAAATGACTTACGGAAATTTTGAGAGGAAAACAATTTCGCTCATATGATGGAAAATATTTTACATGAAAAACAAAATTTTCACTTTTTATCCAACCAAACAAGCGAAAATGGGTAATACATTTTACTGGAAAATGTTTTACGTCCAAACAAACAGAGCCTAATTGCAATTATTTTGTTTTCTTTACTTTGATAATTTACACTAATCCAGACTTCATAGATGCATATCTGAACAAAATGTTAACGTTAAAGCATCTAACTCAAAATCAATTAGCAATAAATGGAGAGGTCCCAAATGTTATTAAGTGATCTCACTTTTCATTCTTTCCCCATTATGGAGCCAGTCAACGGAGCTTATTCCGATGATCCATGGGCCAATGAAGAAATCCTTGCCCTAACAGCCGCTGCATTACCCCCGCTCCCGGATATTGGAGGTGAATATTTTGATTTTTTTTAACTAATTGTAATTATTTTGTTTTCTTTACTTTGATAATTTACACTAATCCAGACTTCATATATGCATGTTTAAACAAAATGTTGATGTTAAAGCATCTAACTCAGAATCAGTTGGTAATAAGTAGAGATGTCTTAAATGTTAGTAAGTGATCTCTCATTCCATACTCAAACAACGTGATATGAAAGAAATTTTGGAGGGCCTATGTAGCTCCGTGTGCACCTGTCTAAGTCACTCATTCTCACGTGTAGCCGCATTTATGTTCTATCACGTTTGGCCAATTTTTAGGTCATATTATCGTGCAGACTTATTTTAGTTCTGTCATCGTGAAGTGTGGTTTGATTTATACCCAATGTGGTAGGTTTGATATATGATTGGAATTAATGAAATTAATTAAAGGGGTTAACTCTTTACAGATTCCTCCCAAGGAAACCATCAACTTGCGGTTGGGCCATCTTCTTCTTCTTCTTCATCAGGACCTAGAGTGGAAAAATGGGACTATGCACAGGTCAATGTAGCATAAAATCAAAATACTATATACTCTAAAGGCTACATTTCAAGTAGATTTTTTTCCGCGAGGAATTTTATCATACCACTTTATAAATACAAACATATTATTGAAAACACAGTGCACATGTCCTTCTAGTTTAGTAGCTTCTTTGTCTACGAGGTGCATTCCCTAAATGGTTCTTTCATATTGTACATAGATAATTGATTACCTTTGATCAAACAAAAAATAATATCAAACACTAAGCTTTACAACCAACACATTTTACACACTGCTCAATTTAGTTCCAAGCAGAACACTGAAGAATGGAGAGGTACAGAGAACGAAAATGGTCTATCCTACAAAGACAAGTTGGCTGCACACTAACCATATTATTTGTTGAATTTCGTTATACAAAGATAACCGCATTCTTAGAGTGTAATGTTTACCAAGTGGCACGAGTAAATAACCTGTGGTGACTCAATGATTTGGACAATAATGTACTGTGCCAGAACCAGCAGCACATGCAAGACAAGATATGCCAAGGTATTAGGCCATCCAAGTGGTGTATGACCATCCGGCGAAAAAAATTGCGCTTCCAAGGATGCAAATTAACCAAAGCAATTTAGGTGAACGACAACTCAAACTTACTCGTATGGGAAGCAGTAGAGACTCTAACCCTATCTTACGTACTAAATCATGATCATAATAGCAATAAAGCTACTTCCCGAATTTTTTTTTTCACCATTTAAACGATCTCAATGAGTACATTTTTTGAAGGTCAAAATGGCACGATTTCTAGTATCATATTAAGCAAATTGGGCCAAGAGTTTCTTAACATGGCCCGATACGACATGACCTACAAAAGCATGGGTACTTCTAAAACTTGACGTACTCGTACCTGAACCGTACCAGGTTTTGGTACTTGGCATGGTACTTTAAACATGTATTAGCTACATGAAATAAATACCGAGATTTTTTCCTATGATTTTTACCATACCCCAGGCTCAAAAGTACCCATTATATATCATGTCGTAACCCAATAAAGAGATGAAGCTAAGTTGATAAACTTCATGTTTCTGTGCGTAGCATTATTCTAGAATAAAGATTTCGGTCCAAAGGTTCGGTACGATAATGACATTAAACTTTGATTCCCACCTTTAAGTCAACGTTAAATGGCTATTTGATGTTGGATGGTTAATCGCCCAAGTCACTTAACTATTTCCTCAAATTCACATGCAATTATTACGTGCATACATTGCTCTATAGTATAAAAAATATTTGTTACCCTAGTTTTTGCTCATATTAAGTGATTATGTAAAGAGCTATAGATAGTCTAAGACTAAATCATATGACAAAACACCATTCATTGTACCATAAAACCAGACATTTTCCCGAATGGAATTCCTCGAATAGCAGTTAGAGAACAATAACGTTACAGAACAACAAATCAAGCATTCAAAGAGTGGACACACATAAACATTTGTCAAATCACAAGTTCCACATTAGTAAGTTGCACGCACAAACACCACTCAATGTCACAAGTTTTAAACTTAACAATATCACAAGTTTTGACCCAACTTGACACAGATACCTTTTTCGTATTTCGTTTACAAGTGAAGAACTTTGGAGAGACTTCAAACTTTACTACCTCTTGTCCAAAAATTTCCACATTCATTTTTTTATTTATTCGTGGTTCAATCTTTACCAAAAATTTCCAAGAATTTTACCAAAATCAACAAATGACACTATAAAACCACAATGACAGTGGAGGGTGCTCGAATAAAAAGATTATAACAATGAAATCATATTAAAAAACTATTGCAAGAACAAAATGGCATTTTTACGTGATCCAAAATCAGCAACTAGAGATTCAATTTCAAACCATATGAAGCTGATTTCTACACCCCTTTCCCTCCTTCCCTATTGATTCCAACCGGACACTTAATAAAAAAATCAAATAAAAATACGTCTGAACCGGACAGTGAACAAACAGAGCCTTTCAAATAGAATACTTTTAAAGTGCCTAAATCCTAAACCCAAAGTGCCTAAACCCTAAAACCAAATGAAAGTGCCTAAACATCCAAAACCCTATGAAAATTCCTAAACTTCTAAAATCCTTTGACCGTATGATACCCTTAGTTCAGGAAAGGTTGTTATTGCTAGTTGTCCTTTCTTTCACCTTTTGTAGACATTTCAATTCTTTCCCAGAAGTTAGTTTTGAAAAATTGAAATCTAAACCCAACTCTTTCCTATTTTTATCTCTTACTAGTTAATTTAAATGTAAATAAAACCACCACAAAATACCTTTGACAAAACATTCTCTTACTAGTTAATTTCCATGAAGCCATCAATTTTCATGCAGTATGATTTTTGCACATGCAATTTTTTTTTCCAACCCATCAGTCGAGATTTTGTGTTCCTTCTATTTTTTTTGAACGTGTTCCTTCTATTTAACAACAGGAAATTTGTTTTCGTGATTTTGGGAGTTCTTGTTATTTTTCAATTGTTTATATCTCGTAATTTATAATGTTTTATGTGATTTTGAAAACATTTTCTAATAAAACTATTTGAGATCTATTAAATTAGATCTATATTGCACATAAAATTTATTACCAATTTTAAAATTTACTTAGTCAATTTTTTTTATCCGGTTAGACTAGAACGATGGACCATTAAATTGGGAAGGAGGGAGTATTTTATATACACATAAAGGTAATGAATCAATTAATACGGGCATAATCGGTTATTCAACTAATTTTCGGATAGAAACAT
Source organism: Vaccinium myrtillus (assembly GCA_016920895.1). Lineage (NCBI taxonomy): Eukaryota > Viridiplantae > Streptophyta > Magnoliopsida > Ericales > Ericaceae > Vaccinium > Vaccinium myrtillus. The sequence continues at coordinate 21,545,212 of CM029281.1, forward strand.
AAGTATTCAAACCCAATACGATGTGGACTTAAATATAGAGACCCAAATAAAATAACAATTTAAATTTCTTAAAAAAAAAGAGGCAAATGTTAATACCAAAATTGTTTTTGATTGTGCCAAAACTCCAATGCATAAAATGCTTATACTTATGTGTAATGTATATATTGAAGCTTTGACGCAATAAAAAATAGTTTTGACATTATCACTAAAAAAAACACCTTTAATCAGCACAGAACGCAAAATCACTGATTTGCTAACTGGGTATATCGGTAATTTTGAAGACCCGCACTCAGGACTTTCAAATCTGACTCCCAAACGGTCCCCAAAATTTGAAATCCAAAACCCTCTTTCACCGTCAGCCCCCCTCCCCTCAAGATCTCTCTCTCACTTCCTTTATTCAATCCACCTCTCTCTCTCTCTCTCCACACTATATTTTCCTTCACTTCCATCTTTGCTCGGTTTCTTCTAAAAACCCTAAACCTTGCCACAGTCCACAACCCCCAAGACGATGCCGTTCATTTCGGAGGCGGCGAGCGCGATCAAGAGCCGGTTAGGGTTCCAAGAACAGTCATCGGAATCGTTGATGCCCTCGGTCCGGAGCTCTCCGGACCTCCTCTTCAAATCGGCCTCTGCGGTTCAGATTTCAAGAGAGAGAGATGATAACGGCGAAGGAAATGTGAACCGGAATTTCGAATTGACCGAAGACCCCTCTTTCTGGAAAGACCATAATGTTCAGGTACAGATATTCGGATCTGAAAACTATTTCTTTCCTCTTCATATTGTTTGGTTGCTTGGAAATTGTAGATAGAGAAAATGTAGGAGGAGTTATACTAAGCCTGAACTTTTACTGTATGAAGCAGTGATTGTTGTTTAAATAATTGAAATCGTTGGAGTTGGTGTTATACCTAATCAGTACTAGAATAGTACTGGTAGTTCGTGAGCTTTCCTGCTATTATTTAACAAACTACAATTAAACTCTGAGACAGAAGTACTTGGTTTGAACCCCAAGGGGTTTGGCCAAGTGGGTGTAATACAACAAGGGCTTGCCCCCAAGAGGTCGCAAAGTCAAACATTTCAGACCTTGCAACCACTTGCGCGGGCATTAATTTCAAGGTCCCGGGATTAGTTGTGGTGTGCACAAGCTAGCTCAGACATCCGGTTGTTTGAAAAAAAAGAAAAAGAGGTAGCTTGGTTTTAGGAGGTAGATGTTTATTTCAAGTGGCCCAATAAAAGTTTGTGGTTTTTGACGAATAAGAGCAGTGATTCATATGGTTAAGTATGCTTCTGCTTCCTCGTATACCTTCCCACTCATCAAACAGAGCTGGAATTGCACCTATGTAATATGTTTGTTACTAATTTGGAAGAATTCCGTAGCTCCTTTTGTGGTTATTTTCAGGTTTCATGGTCTGAGGAATGTATATCAATCTGTAGCAAAATAGTCCAATCTTGTTGCGTTTTTACTTGATTGATGTATTTTATTGGTATCCAGGTTATAATAAGAATACGCCCATTGAGTAGTTCTGAGATATCAGTACAAGGACACAATAGTTGTGTTAGACAAGAGAGCTGCCAGACAGTTACCTGGACTGGGCATCCAGAATCACGTTTTACCTTTGATCTTGTTGCAGATGAGAATGTCAGCCAGGTAAACTCTAATTTACTTGTTTCTTTTTTAGTTGGTGAAATGTATACTTGACAGGCAGGCTTCAATTTTATGATTTATCAGGAGATGCTTTTTAAATTGGCTGGTGTGCCTATGGTGGAAAACTGCATGGGAGGTTACAATAGCTGCATGTTTGCTTATGGCCAAGTCAGTACCCTTACGTATCTCTTAATTCCTTATTGGTTTTTTCATTTAGTCTATTTTTTCCTTCTTATAGTTACGGGACTCATTGTATAGCTTCAGATTTCCTCTACAGTTGAGTTTGAAAGTGGATTTTTTTTCTTTGCTTGGATAGTGGAGATATTGAGAGTGTGATCATGTTGCATTGGTTAGATTTGTGTAGTATATTACTCTCACTTCATGAGAATGATCTTTTCCCATCACCACTTATTTAATGAGTAGCATTCCCTCACTCCGTATCTTTTATTGTTCTTTTGTAGACTGGAAGTGGAAAGACTCACACAATGCTTGGGGACATTGAGGGAGGCACCGGAAGGCACAGTGTCAATTGTGGGATGACACCACGTGTCTTTGAATACTTGTTTTCTAGTATTCAAAAGGTATGCTTTGCTTGGATTGATAATGAACTTCAGATTTAAAATGGATAAAAAAAAAAGTTAATTTTGTGTTGGAATAGTACTTACTTAACATGGCTGGCATGTTACTAATTTGTAATGCTCATCTTGGTTGTTGAGAAGAAGCAACCTTGAGATTTAGATTAGAGTCAATCTAATATTAATTAGTTGTTCATTTGGGGGAATAATTTCCTGACGATACATTCATCCTGGCGTTATGGAGATGCATAGGGATTACAATTCTCCCATGATAGAAGATATCTTTCCCTTTATTTTCTAAAGCTATTTGATTAAATTTGGTGCTGTCCCTTAGATATCTGTAACATCACTCTTCAACTCCTATACAAGGCCTTTAGAAAGTTCTAAACAAAATGCTTTTAAATAATGCCCATATAATAAATGCGCGTGGATACTTTTGGATGGCACATTAATAACAAGTGTCAAACTTGAAATATCATTTTTCCAATCCGTCTTTCACCTTTTGTGGCTTCTAAATCAAGCTAACTCCTCAATCATCTAAACATTATATGCCAAGGTTTTAATGTCACCTTTCACATTTTAATTGTGTTGCAACAGGAAAAGGAGGCACGCAGGGAAGAAAAGTTAAAATTCACTTGCAAATGTTCTTTCTTGGAAATATATAATGAACAAATTATGGATCTCTTAGATCCGTCCTCCACCAATTTACAGGTACTAAACACTAACCTGTGGAGATTTTCTTTTGTTCCTTTCAATTTTTTGTTCTACCGCTCTGTATGCAAATACTTTGTTTGTATTCTATACATGGAAATGACTACTCAAAATGCTTTGATCTCTACATCGTAGATAAGAGAAGACACCAAGAAAGGGGTTTATGTGGATAATCTTACCGAGGTTGAAGTGACAAGGGCTCGAGATGTGATTCAACAACTTGTACAAGTATGCAATTAGCACCATTTATTTTGATCTTGCATTTGTGGTCAACTCCATCAAGTGAATAACTTCTATTTCTTCATCTTACCAATTACTTTATCCGGGGAAGTAGGGATATCTATATCCGCTGACTATATTTTCTACCATACAATGCAATCTGATACTTTAAAGGATTTGTAGCATCTTGAATTGGCCGGAGGTCATTGATCACCTATCTACATCTGGTCTCTTGTTCATTTTTTAGGGAACTGAAGGGAATGGAAATAATGCTAGAGCTTATTTTTGTCTATCTTCATTCTTCAAGCAGATAAGAGCTTAGGGTGGACAATGAAATTTGATAGTCACTATTTGAGATTGCCTTAGCTGCTTGTTTGAAATCAAAATGATGGGGAGGAAAGCCCCAAAAAAACTTGTTGCCTAACCTTTGCAGAACAAAAGTGGCAAATGTTTGATTGGTTTACACTTGACAGGAATTTTGTTAGTGTAATGTATAGATGATTTCAAAAAACAGTGAGCTGAAATCAAAACTCTTAGCATGTCAGAAGTTTGCTTTACAACCCGATATAATATGTTGCAATGAACTTTTATTTTCACAAGCTCCCCCTGGAGCTTACTAAACTTAAAATGATGTTCATTTTCATGTTTATTTTGCTTAGGGTAGTCGCTATCAACAGTTTCTTGTGGATGTTCCACATGCTGACTATGTAATAGTATATCCTGATTGTTTGTCTTCCAAGAAACAGACGGTCTCATGTCACATCTCACTAATCTAATATGTTTCAGGGTGCAGCAAACAGGAAGGTGGCGGCAACTAACATGAATCATGCAAGTAGTCGTTCTCATAGTGTGTTTACATGCATCATTGAAAGTAAGGTGAGCGATCCTCATTTCCCCTTATTTCCTTTCTCTAGTCGTTCTCATAATGGGATTTCCTTGGATGTTTTTTTTTTTTTTTTTTTTTTCTAATCAAAGGTTCTTGTTTAGTGGGAATCCCAGGGAGTAACTCATCATAGGTTTTCTCGGCTTAATCTTGTGGACTTAGCAGGTTCCGAAAGGTAAAATTACTGAATAAATTGTGATAACTAATTGAAAAAAGAGCAGTTGTGATTGACAACCAGATTGAATAGTATATTGTCGGTTAAGAAAATCGTTAACTCTTTGTAAAATCGTAGGCAGAAGAGTTCTGGTGCTGAAGGGGAACGTCTAAAGGAAGCTACAAATATCAATAAGTCTCTTTCGACATTGGGGTTTGTTCTCCCTCCTTTCAATCCATACTCTGTGAAGTTGCTTTGAAGTTTACCATGTGTCTTTTTGAATGTTTGACTTTGAATTTCAGCCCAATTGATTGTTTTCTTAAACTTACATCTTACTGTTCTCTTTCTGGGATTTGTAGGCTTGTTATTATGAACCTTGTGAATATGTCCAACGGGAAATCACTCCATGTTCCTTACCGCGATTCCAAGCTTACGTTTTTGCTTCAGGTGAATAAATGAAACTTGTACTTCTAAATAATCTCGTTTAAATTAAACTTTACTTGTTTTCCTTATCAAATACTATATGATTATCTGATGTGGTAAGGCTATTTCAGAAACAATCACTTGTTTTCATTGCAGGATTCTCTTGGAGGGAACTCAAAAACAAGCATAATTGCAAATATTAGCCCATCTACTTGGTCAGTGTTTCCTGTTTTCATATTTTTTCTTTTTTCATTTCCTGCCTCTGGCTTTGCCATCCATCTAAATGGTACAAGCAATTTTTTATGGGATGAAGTTTTGATATGAATTTTCCACTATCAGAGGCAAGATCAAGTACATTGTTGGACCTCATCTTCATAGTTTCATTTTCTTTAACCACTGTAAATTTCTACAAACTCAATCTAAACTTTAGACTCTAAAGGGATTGCAGATTTGCTAAAATAATGAACTTGTCAAGTCTCATTTCCAACCATATCTTTTGTTTCTAGAAGTTTGGTTCTTTCTTTATTGGTGTGATAACTACATACGTAATGAGTTATTGCTTGGGTCCTTGCAGCTGCTCGTTAGAGACTCTAAGCACATTGAAGTTTGCACAACGTGCTAAATTCATCAAGAACCATGTACGTTATCTTTACCTGTTCATTTTATATGCATTTGTTTCACTTACCATCTCAAGATTGGATGGAAAGTTACTTATTCCTACGACAATAGAACCTTTCTGAGTTGATAAATGAACTTCACCCCTTAAGCATGACAGCATGTATTTCATGGTCCATTTTTCGATTCCTCTGCTTTGTTGCGGTTTAGCATCTCAGTTGTGATTTTTCACGAGCTTTTGGCTTACAGTTGTGATTTTTCACAAGCATCTCAGTTTTGGTTTTCTAACTTAATTGCCTTCCCAACAATTGTTTATTCCTTCCTTTACTTTTTAGGAGCTATAACAAATTGAGATTTGATTCTCTTGTAGGCTATTGTGAATGAAGATGCTTCTGGTGATGTACTTGCTATGCGAGTGCAGATCCAACAACTTAAGGTGCACAGTCTGACTTTTCCATGTAACCTTTATAATGAGATATAATGCTTCATTTATGATTTGATTGAATTTTGCAAATTGTCCTTCAGGTACATTAACAATCTACTGAAAGCAACATAATATTATGGAAATGTCCTTCACAACATGGGATTTGTTTCAATTTTTCTTTACCTGACATTTACATCTGTAGTGGTTTGCATGTTAAGCCACATTCCGTTTCTCAAATGCCATTTTATGTCATATCGTGGCCAAGACAACATCAACAGAGAGATTGATGTAACTTGAGTTTTGTACATCTGGAACTCTCTAATGGTGTCTACATGCTCGAACTTCTATAAACATGATTTTGAGTGATTATTTGACAGTCTTGATAATTGACATGATTTTGATTCTAGATTTATGATTTCTTATGATGTTACTTGACGACGGCAAATGAAATGCTTAGCAGTTTGCGAATGCCCAATGGCGTTTATTTAACATATATTTCATGAGGCAGATTTTGTCCACACAAGAAAGTTACAGTCAGATTTTATAGCTGATAAGAAAGTTATAGCCAACTTCAAAAGCTTTTATCTTATACCTTTTCTACTGACTTGAAGATGTCCGTTTATTTTTTATCTGTATTATCTACAGAAAGAAGTATCTCGGCTGAGAGCCAATGGTGGAGTTGAAAACCATGAAAGTGATGCCTTGACAGTATCCTTTCCAGGTTCTCCAGGATCGTTTAAGTGGGAAGGCCTACATGGATCACTCAGTCCTCTTATCTCTGATAAAAGGGTGTCACAGGTATATACTTTTCTTTCCGAGTAAGAAGAAAACCTTTCTGACATGTTGGTTATGTAAAGTTTTCTTTAATTTTTCAGAAGAGGGAATATGAAGTAGCCCTTGTTGCAGCTTTTCGGAGGGAAAAGGATAAAGATATTGCGTTGCAAGCTTTGGCTGCTGAAAATCAGGCAGCTATGCAGTTGGTATGTCCAACAGAATTGACACTTCATTTTTGATGACGTAATTCAACTCTAAGAATTTGATATGCGACAGTAATAGTATCTGCGTACTTCTTTCTTTAGCAGAAACAATTGGCTCATACCACCTGGATCATACTGTTCTATTTTTGCTTACGTAGTATTCATCACTAGAACTGACAATGTTCCTTCTCCACTAATTTTCCCTTATCAAATCAGGTCAAACAACGAGAAGATGAGATACAAGGTTTAAAAATGAGATTGCGGTTTCGAGAATCTGGGATAAAGAGGCTTGAGGCAGTTGCTTCTGGAAAGATATCGGCTGAAACACACTTGTTAAAAGAAAAGGAGGAGCACTTGAAGGAAATAGAGGTCCTACGTTCCCAGGTAGACAGGAACCAGGAAGTGACCAGATTTGCCATGGAAAATTTGCGGCTAAAAGAAGAAATCAAAAGGCATGTAATTTCAGTTTTCACGTGTTTGTTTTCTTCCAAGAACTATATGATACAAGCATGAAATCACGCCCATCGCCAGACTTGGTGACACCTAAACAACACATAGGTCTTGATTTGGAGTGTTTTCATGAATCCGATTAATGATATCACGAGTATGTGTCATTAATATTCTCACGCTTGTTTATACCATTGAAAACTTGAAACATTTAGACTGTTTAATTCAAATTCATGATCCAAAATGCAGATTGAAGTCCTTCTGTGAAGAAGGTGAACGAGAGAGGATGAATGAGCAGATCATGATATTACAAAATAAGGTGTCAAAATTGATGAAACAGATTCCTTTCCCTGCTCCAGTTTTCACCTCACCCTTGTTGCTCATGTAGTCATGGCTATGGTTTCTGCTTCCGAAACTTACCTACAGAGTTAATTTTGCAGTTGCTAGAAGCCCTTGATTGGAAACTTATGCATGAATCAGGTCCTTCAACCGTTCAGGTTCTTCCCGAACTCTTTTAGATAATGACAAGATGGATCTTTATTGAGATTTTTGCGGAGTCTGTGTTATGTTTATCTATGTTTTGGGATGTTTATTTTGCTGCAGACAGGAAATTCAAACATGGCAAATGATATGCATGGTGATGATAATTTACTGGTATCCTCACAGTCACAGGTAATTCAGTTATTAAGTTTCAGCATATGTAATTTTTTTGTTTGTAATCCTTTTTAAACAAATAATAGAAAAAGTAAAATAAATATTCCAAATTAAGCTGAACTTGTATCACCGATCATAGATTATCACCATGATACTGCACCATTATTAAGCTGCTTGAACAATATATTACTGGACTGAAGCTTCTTTGATGTAGTGTGCCTTCCAAACTTTGATTCACTCAAACAAAAAAGCGTTTCTTCTACTAGCAATTGCTAATAATTTTGACTTTTACTGATCAAAAGAAAGACTGAAGAAAACAGGAACACAAATATTGTCAGAGTTTAAGTTGAAGGAAATTAGGTTCATTCTTTTGCTTTTGGATAGATGAGAAACCAAGTACTATGTTAGATTGGAAGTATCAAGATTTTAACTTTTTAATGACGTGCATTCAAAGCATAGGGTCAACTTGATTAGCAGATTAGTATTTGAAATTGGATTTTGTCTGTAACATGAATTATTGACATACGTTAGTACTAATTGCTAAATTATCATGTGTATGCAGGCCTCAGTTTTTACTTCTTTTTACAAAATTATCACTCTTTTTGTTTTTACTTTGCTGTCAATAGACATTGATTTCAACTAGTTGTTAAGTTTAAGTACTCCCAATTGTTTTCTTTTTATTTTATATGTTTTGTTTATGTTGAACAGGGGGCAAGATCACCTTGGCGCACTTCCCTAAATGAGGAAAATGAGTTCCTCCGCATGCAGGTATTCTACTTTGGACTAAAGTCATGTTTTTTTGTTAAAAGTTGAACCTGGTTGTATGATTAGCTGTCTTACTGACCACAAACTTTGTTTACAAACATTGGAATTCCATTAAAGGCTATTCGAAACCAATCAGAGGTGGACATGCTACGGAAGAAACTGGGCTTCTGCCTTGAAGAGAAAGACAATATGGAAAGGTAATAATTCCTAATTATTTGGACTCTCCTATTCATGAACTGTTCCGGCCAGTTGCATAAGTTTCAATCTTTGAATGATTATTCTACAGGTTTTCCGTCGGTCTCTTTGACACATTTGGGTATGAGTAATGGGTGGGATGCATTTCTAAGTTTCTTAACTGTCGGATTCATCTGTTTAAACATGGATAGATTCCTGTTTCTTAAGTACATATCTTCTTATGGTGAAATGTGCTTCTATTTTAACATAGAGCATATTACAAATCGAATGCGAGTCGAATGGTTAGGTATAGTGAACTTGATTAGTAAGTCATATTTGTTGGTTGCTATGCCTCATCCATATTCATACCTTCGATTAGTGTCATGTCTGACATGAATACGCAATAAATTTGGGAGAGTCTCTGTAATATTGGTCCTTTTATTCCTAAATTATGATCCTTGTCCATTAAAACTAAAAATATTTTATCATTTAAGGACATGTTGGGTTCTTGTTCTTTCGTTTTCTATGAATTTACAGTACGTGGAATGATCCATCTCGTCACGGCCGCCATGTTCTCTAACTAAGAAACTTGCAGGAATGTTAACGACTTGGTAACGGAACTAGAAGCAGAGAAATCTTCAAAACTGCAGAAGGAAGAACCACAGAAATTGCAATTTGAGCTCCCTTCCTTAACTACTGAGCAAAGGCCCAACATTGCTCTGAATGATCAGATAGAGCTTCAGACGATGGTTGGTGCCATTGCAGCTGCAAGCCAAAGAGAAGCAGAAGCTCATGAAACAACAATTATCTTGGCCAAAGAAAATGAAGAATTGCGAATGAAGCTGAAGGTCTTAATCGAGGATAACAACAAACTGATAGAACTGTACGAACAGGTGGTTTCTGAGCGTACTGAAAAAGGCATGGATGAAGTTCAGAACAATCAGGAATCCGACACAGAGGATCACTGTAGTCGTTTCTGTGAATTTGCTGAAGTGAAGGATCTAGGGCTGAAAAGGGAAGTTGAAAACTTGGAGCATCAACTTATGGAAATGCATGAAGAGAATGAGAAATTATTGGCACTGTATGAGAAAGCCATGCAAGAAAGGGATGAATTCAAAAGAATTCTTTCTTCTGAAGTTGCCCTGAACATCGTTGAAACTAAAGAAGACTTAAGTTGCCCTGAAAAGCTTGTTGAAGTGGATGGAGGCGGAACTCTTGAGTTAGAGAAAACCATCACATCAGATGAAGGTGAAATGCAGGAAACAGATTTCATCAACTTGGATGCACAGGGTGGGTCCCACCCACTTCACGAAGATCCTCAGGAAGATTCAGTGAATGATCTTATGGATGTTGAAAACGATGCTGACTTGGAAAAGAAGTCCCCGGATCTCAATATGACAATGGTGTCTGAAGATTTGGGTTTGGTTAGAATGAAGCTGGACATAGCACAAGAGAAGCTTTTAAAGTCTGCAGAAACTCTCAGTTCTTTTGTGTCACTTGAGAAGGCAATTGCTGAGGTTGATGATCTCTCAAAAGAAATTGAAGTAGTAGAGGATGCCATTCAGATGAAGCAGTACCAATACGAATCCCTCAAACTTCTTTCTTGTGATACGCGGGAAAGAAGAGATCTAATTGATAGGAAATTGATGGCTCTCAAATACTCATTATCTACCTTTTCTTCCTCGGTCGGTTACTTTGAACAGCGTGAAATTCAAGCAAGGGAAAGATTCAATGCCTCGTTGTCTTGCTTGGATCGAAAGAAAGAGGAATTAGCTCGACTTAAATCACATAAAAATGAAATTGAGGATGCTAAGAGAGAGTTTCAACAGCTTGAAGTTGAATTGACAAATAATATTGCTCATTTGAATTCAAAAATAGAGGAGGAGAACCGGAAACGAGAAAATGAAAAGGTTCTTTTCGCAATAGATAATATTGAGAAAACAGATGTTACCCAGTCTCAAAGAAACTGGCATTTGACTGGTAAGGCTACTGAGTTACTCAAGTCTGAGGAAGAGAAAACCAAGGCACAAACTGAGATGATAAAAGCACGAGAAAAGCTTGGAATCATGAGAAAGGAAAGTGAAGACTTGAACAGGAAAATTAAGAAAGTGGAGAGTGAAATGCAGGTTGTTGAAATGGAGATACAAAAGGGTTTGAAATCTGTGGAGGAGATGGAGCACAAGCTTCAGACTAACGTTCAAGAAAAAGAGATGATATTGGAGATGAAGGAGAATGGAAGCAGTGAAGCTGAAAATATGATTCTTGAGTACCATCAACAGACATTTGAAGCAGATTTGAAAGAGGAAGAGATAAAGATCTTGGATGAAGAATTACAGCGAGAACTTGACCGAGTGACGAAATTACAGAAAGCAAAGGTTGAGGCTAATGAGAAGAAGAGCCAACTTCTGCAGGTCGTGAAGTACGATTCGTGGTTGCAAGAGATGCAAGATATTAGGATGTCATTGCAGGAGTTGAAGTCATTACTTGGACCTGAATGTTGAGTGTTTGGTTTTCATTCACCATCTTCAACCAATTCCCTGCACTGCATTCTTAATAATGCCAGGTAACAGATGAGCTCTGAGCAATGTAATTCTGTTCTGATGTAAATGGGTAAATTTCTTCCTCTGCCAATGTTTGAATTCTTATCATGTTGATAAGAAGTGGGAAATGCGAACGTGTTTTAGACAAAGTGTGATCTGATGTTGAGAAGCATACCTAAACCTTCTGTTCATGGTTTCATGGTGTAACTATTCCGTGAACTCAGAAAATCACGTGGGAACCTGAGGTTCTAGAGGATGGCGTTTCAGTCTTGAACCGTTATTTGTGCTGCAATTTCTACTTGTTACTACAATGGTTTTTCTTTTTTTGAGATTAAGTTATTTGCACCGCCGGTGGAAACAAAAGTTTCCTCTAAATCGATTACATTGCGCTATGTATCCAAACAGTGGTCTAAAAAAATAGCATAATTTTTTTTTTATGAGTTCTCTGTTTGCGTGGACAAACATTTTAGAATGGAGGTAGTGTCATTTTTCTTTAATAAATTTGAAGCTTACAAGTTACAACAATCGGGAGTTTGGATTGTGTGTTGTGTTTAAAGGGTCCACTTAACCTCTAACTAGTCAGCAATTTGCCTTAGGTGAGTTGGTATGTAGGTTTACCCATATTGCCCTCGTTCCAAAATTAAAAAATTTACAACAATCGGCTGCATGGCAGTGGCGGACGCATGATTGCAATTTTCGCCTAATTTGCGGGGACCACTCTTCAGTAATTTTATCAAAAAATCAAAAGTTATACTAAAAATATGAAGAAAATTGGGGGGAGTGCAGGGGCCAAACACCACCCTAGCACCCCCTTGCCTGCCCCTGGATCTAGGGGTATATGTGGAATTATGGGAGCGTGAAAAGAGAGGAGCAATTTTTAATTTGTTATAAGTGGGAGGGAAAGTAGATTTTTTTTCCCTATATTTAAATTACTAGTTACCGATTGCATGGAAGCAAACACATATTCCTATTTCTTTTCTCTTCTTTTCTGGAGGTGACCCTGCTTGGATCAGATTCACTACGATTTTCTTCTTTTTGACGGAAAATTCACCACGATTTTCGAGTCGGATTCAATTTCCATACTAGCCAAATTATGGTAAAAAATAATCTTAAAACCATTATAAATGTCGCTCAATTCTGCTTCAATGTTTCTGCAATTGGAAGGCACCCAAAAAGAGCAACGGCTCCAGGAATTTAGTTTAGTGAGGGCATCTTAATTTTTACAAGCGGGAAAATTTCTTTTTTCTGGTCAACCACAATAAGATTATGTGCAATTGAGATACTCATTAAGGACTAAAAAATTTATTATGCATACATTTTACAAAAATAAAAATAAAAATGAGCACACAATTTCCAACAATTTTTTTAGAATATATTTTATATCAACATCGACAAGCCTCTTTAGAATGATCGAGCTTGTTTCATTAATTATTTAAAAAAATATTTATCCGTGATGGTTTAAAATACATAAAGAAAATCAAAAGATAAAAGCTTAAGCAGACAAACAGTTTATAAAATCAATAATTCTAAATCAACCTAAACTTGAAGCATATAATCAATTGTACATTTCCATTTTTGAGATATATATAAATGTATATGCTAAATTACTAACATAATTTAAGTGGGGGCACGTGTAAATCCGTCTCTGCCCATAAAGACGTGTCCTCTTGTAAATCCATCCCTGCTAGGAATGGCAATTGGGCGGCGCGGGCCGGTGTTTGTCATACCCCGATCCCTACCTGAAAATCTATCCCCAACCCCTGCCTCGCCCCTAACCCGACCAGGTAATGGATGGGTAACCCCTGCTCCACCTCCATCAGGTAATGAGTTTACCCGCCCCGCCCCACTCATATTTTTTTTACATATTAAACAAATATGTTTTTATTTTTCAAAATTAGTGAGCACAAATAATAAAAGTTCAAAAAATAAATAAATTAAGGAGAGTTATTTAGGGGTCCTCTTCGGAAAACTTACTTGTGTTTCCATTGTAGTTGGTTTGAATCATTATGTTTACATCCTGAAATCCAAATAAACCTCAAACACCATTTCTTCCCTAATTTTCGTTATATCTCTCTCCTGATTTATTCTAATATTTCTCTCATAATTTTTCTAATAATTTTCTCTCCTAATCTTTCCTAATCTCTCTCACACACACACACACACCGGGGATGAGAACATACGTAGGATTCTCAAACATGTACGACCATAATGATTTGGGCTAATCCATCCCAAGTCATGAGAACATACGTAGGATTCAGCATTCGCTTATGAACTAATTTCCCATTTTTTTTTAAGGTTAATGTGAATAGGGGTCATCCCGAGGCATGTGTATAGTGGCTACAATTGGTGCTACACCTACCTTTTGATAAATTGGTATCATTCTTAATGCTATCTTTTCCTCTAACTGCTTTTCCATCTACACATCCTGATCTTAGCTACATTATTTTTGTTAACATGAAGTGTATGTAAGTAGTCTTAACACCATCTCCACATATTCCTTCAAATTTAGCCAATATCTGTTAAATCAACCTGTAAAATACAGTTTCATTTTTTTAGGCCCGATTATTCATAATGATGGAGAAGTGGGTGACTCTGTAAATTTGAAGGAATATGTGGAGATGGTGTTAACACTACTTACACTTCATGTTAACAGAAATAATGTAGCTAAGATCAGGATGTGTAGATGGAAAAGCAGTTAGAGGAAAAGATAGCATTAAGAATGATACCAATTTATCAAAAGGTAGGTGTAGCACCAATTGTAGCCACTATACACATGCCTCGGGATGACCCCTATTCACATTAACCTTAAAAAAAATGGGAAATTAGTTCATAAGCGAATGCTTGTGTGAGATAGTAATTCCAAGGTTACAGGTTTGACCATGGAAACGTTTTTCATATCATATAATGCTTCAATTTTCAGGAGAGATAAGACCAATCATTAAGCATCAATATCCATTGCAGTTGTGTTCCAATCATTCATACTAGTCCAAGTAGAAGGACAGTTTGACCTTTTACTGAGAGTAACTAAAATAGGAGTATTATTGTTTGACGGTGATGCCAGATGTAATACTGGGGAGCGACTCCTTGTTAGAGAGAGTGAACCATGATATCGATACCATTAATGGTGCTTTGTTGCACCCCTTCCTAATTTCCACATGTCCCTAGCTTCTTTATCGTCCCTTGGGACACGCAACGCCGTCCGAACATAATATGGCAAAACATCTCTAAGCAAATACAGAAATCACATTCCCAAATCATATTTCCCGGTCTAAGTCCAGTCAAAATAAAATACACGTGTATAGGACACTTTCCAATAGTTCACGGTTTACTAAAGCTATCATGTTTCGTAAAGAAGCTCATGATTTGCATTTCCTAGCATTTGAAAGCAAATAGCAATTCAATTCAAAACATTTAAAACAAATGCATGTAACCAGGGTATTGCGCACTCACCAAATAGTAGTGTCTAGTTTAGTGTTTGCGACCTTGGATTGTATCGTAGATGATGTCGCCCCAAGCGTAGGGCTAGGTATCGCATAGCATAATAACCGGTAAGACCGGGTCGAATCCACAGAGACCAAATGCACCCGGCGTGAGAGTTGTCTTGCAAGTGTAGGTTTTTAGCCTTAAAGCGGCAAACTTGGCTTTTGGAGTTCGTTTGGTGGAATTCTCTCGACTTCGAGAACGACTCGGAAGATTAAAAACGACAAATTAAACTAAGGCAAAGTCTAGGGGTATTTAACGACCATGACTTGGGCTAATCCATCCCCTCTTGATAACCGGCTCGGGGCATCGTTTAATGCCCCCGAACGGAAGATTTAGATTTTACAACCATTTACAAGAAAATGTGTTTACCAAAGATTAGGGGTTTTTGGTACATTTTGCAAACGGATGGGTTGACATCGCCCAAAGCATCACACGTGCCAAGTAGCCAAGCTTTTGGCTACGTGTGATCAAAGGGATTAACAAACCCACTCTTTGGTACATAAAAGTGCAACCCCAAATATTTGATAAACAAGCAATGTATGCCTTAACATGAGATGGATGAATTAATCCCAAGTCATGGAGTGCTAATCACCCCATGACTAAGCCTACTTAAACTACTCACCCATTACACTAGTTAACAAGTCTAGAATATGGAAGAAAACTAAAAACATGCTTAATAAACTTAAAAACCAATTTTTATGGTTAATCCTAGGTTTGCCTACCACGTTAACTCTTGAGAAAATCACAAACAACAATTACTAACTTGAGTTTAAGAAGGAAATGACTAGAAAAGAGAGAATACAATTTAACCGGTAAAAATGTAAACAAACTTGATTTATATAGATATCCAACGAGTAGCTACAACATTAATAAACGACAAATTAACGGGAACTTAGTACTTACTTGAGTATTCTAGAGAGAGAAAGCTTCAAAACCCTCTCCCATGGAGGAGAGAGGGGAGAGCAAAATGATTAGCTAGGAAAGTAAAAGAGGAAGTAGTGGGGAGAGAGAGGGAGAGGGAAATATATACAAACACCTTCCCTCTCTCTCAAAATATCCTAATAATGCTTTTAGTAGAAACTTTCCATTTATGGAAAGTCCAAAAAATTGCAAAAAAAATCGCCATGACCAAAGTGGATCGATCCACATTGAAAGTGGATCGATCCAGAAGTGTCTGTTGAGCTTCTAGGATGAAGTGGATCGATCCACTTTGAAGAGTGGATCGATCTAGATTGGTCTGTCCAGACAGATTTTTGACCCAACTTCGCGGGCACGCCCCGGCTTCGTCCGAACTCGGAATAAGACGATTCTTGAACCGTTGAAAAGCTCTATGAGTCTACTTTCCAACCCAATTGACCTCATATTCATAGCCTTTGTATCTTGAAAGTAATGAGCCTTTTTCTATCAGTTGGTCAGATTTTCTCGAGGCTCATAACTCCAAATTTCTTGTTCTTTTGTTTCGGGCCTTCCTTTAACCTTCCAAAGCTTCTTGAATCAACTTCTAAGCTTCGGCGATTGTCCTCCACGGCATTGCGGGACCTTGGGTACTTCCGGATACAACCGGAGATTATTTGGAGCTTTTGACACACCTTTTAGCTCCGATCGTTGAGATTGCAATTGTAACTATATGGTAAAGATACTCCTCTTTTTAACTTAATTTATTTGAACTCTGTTGATATTTGAATTTATATTTTTGTGTGCATAGATGCGATGTAAAAATTACAAGAGCAAAATAGAAGGATATTTGGACTTGGCAATGGGTGGTAATTGGCAGATGGCTCGTTATGGAGGAGGAGAAAGAAGGAAAGAATGATTAGGGAATTAGCTAGAAGAAGAGAGAGCAAATAGGATTAGCGTACTCGTTTTCCATTGGGGTGATTCTATTTGGACCCATACATATTCTCTCTAGTGGTCTGGCTTACAAAAATGAACTTAATTCATAAATGCCTCATCTGGCACCAAACCTGAAGACTATGCTTTTTGGATTATCTGACTTTCTTAGGTTTGTTCCGTTGTCTAGATTTTAAACTTGTTGCCTTGTATGTATTCAGGTCTCAATATCGCTGTAACATCAAAGCTATATATCCAAAAGTGGATTCCACACGTCGAATTTCCCCTGAATGCTCTCTATAATATGCCCAAGTTGCCCTACCTCAGTCATAGCCTACAATCATTTTGGTGATATCTCTCCCATGCCTATCCCTTCCACTTGCTGTCTCCCTAATCATGCAGTTACCTCAACCACTAGTGCTCATTTATGGTTCCACTTTAAGGTCCTAAACATATTTAATCCACTACATTTGAGGGCAAGAATGACAGTTCGTTTGGTCAACCAGGTCAAGACTTAAAATTCAACAATAGTGTTGATGACAATGCAAGTTCTCAACTTATCAAAATAGGGAGGTCTAGCTTACTGAATCCTTAACATTAGGGGGGAAGAATGAATTCTTTGACGAATGCCAGTTATTTTTAGTAGACAATCGAAGGACATGATACATGATTGTTCTCTTATTACAGATTTGACGTGATTGATTTGGAAGCAGAAATATATTTTGATTGTATTTTCCTTTGCTGATAGTGATATTCCTTTTGTCGCAGAACAATAAATGGAATTTCTGTTGATTTAATTGCTGATTGTAGGATTATATTCATGGTTAAGCCCACAATATTTTTGCAGATTAACCACCGCCCAGCTGCAGAGGTGCACAACTCAAGAAAATGATGAATGGTTCCCTTCAAAGGTGTCCAACCAAATTTCCGGTACTCAGATTATTTGCTACTTGGGAACATAAGCACACAGTTGGTGTAAAGGTGTTCACCTGAAGGTTGGTTCTGGCTTGCCAATCCTTGGGGAAGCTTTGACGAACACTGTATGCTAACTTAATTTTGAGCATCTATTTTTTGAATGCGAGATGCCTAAGAGATTTTGGTGAGCTTCTCACTTGGGTTTCAATTTTGAAGTGGGCTCTCCTCTGAGGGTGGAAGATTGGTTGGCAGAGTGGATCAAGAAGGCGCCGGATCGTGATGTGATATGGGATTCTGTGTGCATTTTGTGGATTATCTGGTGTGTGAGGAATGAGGTCATGTATAGCCGTATAGGGGAGCCCGGTGGTCGGTCTCGGAGGCCTTATCAAGATTTTTGGCGTTGAGAAGTTCATTGAAGGATTCTGATATGGGAAGGAATGGTGATTTTTCGATCTTGCTAGGCACGGATTGTAACCAACGGAAGCCTATTAAGGAAATTGAAACTTCCTTCCAGTTCATGAGAGGAGATTTTGTTGATGGTGCCTCTCAACGGCTTGTGTTTGCTACAGATGGGGCTTGGTTGGCAGAATCCTTACGTGGTGCGTATGCTTGGGTTTTGTTGGATCAGAATGGGAACATTTTGCAGCAGGAAGCACGGCAGGTCACAGCTCAATCAGCAGCAATGGTGGAGATTCTGGCTGGTATCAAAGCTATGGAATGGGCTTATGCTCAGGGTGCTTTGGAGATTCTCATTCATACAGATTGCTTGGATTTCGTCAAGAGCGTGCGACATCCAGGAAATGCCTATCCTTTGCTTCAACCTTTCTTAGTAGATTTTCTTTATTTGTGTTCAAAGTTTTCGTCTGTTAAAGTTGTAAAAGTATGTAGGAATGATGTGTGTAAGGCTCATTCCCTTGCTAAGGGGATGCTATGTACTGGTTAGTGCTTTCTTTTAATGGGATTATCTTTCTCAGTCAAAAATTTTTTTTTTTTTTTGAACAATTTAGGAATTTTCATCTTCCTTGGCGGTTTGTCACAAAAAAGGTAATCTATCAGGTTTGTTATAAGGTAAATTTTTGAACAGTTCTGGAAACATGAAAACCAAACTGTAACGTGATTGGTTGGTTTGGTCCGAACATATTCTTTTCCCGGTATTCTACAAGGTGAGTGGTTCAAATCACGATTGTGGGAGCGAAATGAAACAACGAAATGAGAGTTTTGAAAAAAGTACTCTTAAGAGACTGTAATTTTTGTAAAAGAAACAATACCAAAATTTGTTTGCCTAATGTACAGCGGCCCAACACATTTGTTGAGTAGATGTAGCATTGTTAAAGACGATAGATAGCCTTTTGCTGAGTATTTGTACCATTGTCCCTATTTTCTAGTCATCAATGACTTATCAATATTCAAATGAAATAATTTTTTAATTGGCGCATATAAAATTATTCTCAAGAAAACAACCATGTCCTTGGATCATTTAAGTGAGACTCGAAATGGGCCCCACACAGATCTGGCACAAACATATTGATCTTCGAGAAGCTTGACTTGTTATATATTGCAAGTTCAATGAATAGGAAGTAACATGTTGAAGGTTAATTTGTTTAGTTACAAAATCGTTTTAAAGGAACTTTTAATAAATCGAATACAAGCTTCATTAGGAGTAGTTTGGTCGTTTGTCAATTCTAGAAAAGGAGAAGTTACATAAATAATAAGAAAGAAATAGAAAAGGATTAAAAAGAAAAGTGAATTATTTATTCTTTTCAGTTTTACAAAAGAGAGAAAAAAAAAGGGGGGTAAATAATCTACTTGCCCCTTAAACTATTCGCTTTTAAAATTCGTTTTCAAGTACTGACATATAATAATAAAATAGATGGTTTTTAAAATAAATTGTTTGTCAAATGTAAAGATGTGAGTTGTAGATGTTAGTACAAATGGTTTTTAATAGGTGGCAAAATATTAAGTTGGGTGACTATGCAATAAAGAGAAAAATAATAAAATTGATTCTCTTAATTTGCATGTCATATGTAATACCTGTGCAGCTGCTCTTAGTTGTCGAGATCAATTCGCTAAATATGTTAGCCATCCAAGTAAAACTCCCCATTTCCCTAAAGACACGTAATGGTTTTTGGCTATGTAACAGAAGACAGTCTCATTATGATTTTGTCAGAGTTAGGCCCGTTCCACTAAGTAGATTATTGATATTTCGGCTTTTTACGTTTTACAAAACAGAGCATTCTCCTCATATACATCAATTTAAAAGGTCAAAAAATTAAAAAGTTCGCTTATGCACTCTTTGTATTCGACTTTCTAATTGCGCGGAGGTTAGCGAGTACCGGACACATAGACTCCCTTTGGGGCGATACATGTCACTCTCAAGTAATGGACAAGTGTCACAATCGTGATGGTGGGGTGTTGTGACAACTGCACCATGCAACTCGATCCCAAGGCCCGCGGCTGTAAAATATCTGCGACTTAGGGTTGCAATATGAGCATAATCGTTTTTGATAAGCCAACATGCTGGGTTGGAAGGAAGGTTCTAAAAATCGCTAGACGCGGCCGGGCATAGGTCGATTAATTTGCACCTAGACATTAGTCGGATTTTCGTTTTTTGTGTTTTCTTTAAAATTTTCTCCTACCCTCTCGCCAAGTTTTGAGAACAAAACATTAACGTTCAAACAAAATGAAACTAGCTGATCAATCGTCCGCCTAACCGATTAATCTAGGCAACTGACCAATTAATCGTCTGCCTAATCCCGTATAGACGCCTAATCCACCTAATCTGCCTAGCCTTAATCCCGCCTAGTGGTCGATTAAACGTCCTGGCACCTAGATTACCTCCTAGACCCCTAGGCAAGGAGGCGAGTACCGCCTAGAGCCTATGCACCGATTAATCAACTTCCTTTTAGAACACTGGTTGGAAGAGACACCGAAACCCATACCGTATGGCCTGGCAAATATGAAGACGGAAAGGTTGATCCGATGATCCACAAATCTCATTATTCCACAAGCAGGTATCTTCTCTCTGTTTCTTTGTTTTTATTACTATTTTCTCGTCTGATATGAATTATCAAATAAGAGACCTTAGCTCATGCTACAAGAATAGGTTAGTTTCCCCACCTCAAGAGTGGCAATTCTATTTTATGTACAAGCCTACGATGACTGAAAGTCTGAAACATCAATTTGCCCCATTCCGAAACTGATTGTCCGGCCCAAGAAACTAGAATTAGAAACTGATGCATGTTTGTTTAAGCAAAGTAGCCAGTTTCAATGCTTTATCTCGTTCTTGGACAACACGGTATTTTTCAAGAAACCATTTTTTTTAGTTTAGTGTAGTTTATTGTTTGTCGTGCATGGAGGACAGACATATAATACACATTGAACATACTTTTACTCTCTGCTTGACCACTCTCCACTGCCATCCCTTTCTCCAAGGTTGTCTCTCTCATCCTCCACGTTCGGCGATCTCAAGTCATTTTAGTGCCCGCCATATTAATGGACGGCCAACTAGATACCTTTTACATCAACAAAAAGCTATCGGGCACATAGTGCTCGCTGCCATAAGAAGCACGAACACGACATGGACTCGGATATGGACAAGTTACACATCAATTTGAAGTAAACAGGGGAATGGACAAGGAAGGGGACACAACAAAATCACATAATTTCATATATCGTTATATAATATTAATTGCACTAGTAAGATTTTCAATCCACACGGACCCAAAACTAATGGAAATCAACATTCACTTGGCACAAAATGAAAACTAGAACTGCTTCTACATAATAAAGAAATGATCCCTAAAAAATATAATTTTTTAAAAAAAGGCACAAATACATGTTAGTTATAATTTTTAACCCTTGGAAAAAAATATATTGTGAAGTGACACCACGTGGAGTCCCCCATTCGTGTCTTGCTTAAGACAAGCATGTCCCAACATGTTCTAAACATGTCCCCTACTAAAATCTTATCATAATTGTCTCATACGTCTCCTCACATGCTCCTTCCGTGTCAATCTTAGTGTCCCCGGCATGACCAACACGAATACGGCGTCCACTAAGGTGTGTCAATGCTTCATAGGCACACTGATTTTGAAACATACAAAGGGAATACCCCCTTGACAATGGGAAGACATAAATATCAGGAGATATACAGACATGACCACAAAAATATCAGAGAAGAAAATTTCCAACTTCATAGACAAGTGATTAACTGAGCATACCATCGGGCAAATGATCATGTGAGGGAAGCACTGTGATCTCATTTCTTTCTTCTAAACCAGGGAGGGCACCCTGCGGAATCTCCATCTTCCGTATCCATGTCTACCTGCAAAATTTTGAGATGAAAAAACCAATACGCAAGAACTAAGCACTATTACTTGCAAAAACTACAAATTTCAAAGGAAGAAAAAGGTCATAATGTACTCTTCAAATCGAATCAGACACTATTGACTACAATGTGTGCATGACAAGAAATTTTGGTAAATATTAAAAATTTCATTTCTCTTCTAGACCTCCTTCCTTTTTGTGATCAAAATCTTCTCTACTTCCTCTCATTCATCAACGGTTGGCTAGAATCATAGATCGATAAACATGTCAACATTGAAACAAGTTCAGACATTAACAATAACTATTACCCTTCATTAATCAAAAAGTGCACGAAACCCGTTTATCATGTCTCTTCGTAACAAAAAACGAAAGTGCGGATTCAAGTTTCAGTTGTAAAGGACCTAATTCTCACTACTGTCCACCAGGACCACCACTCATGATCTTGACATGCACCTTCTATAGCCATGACAACTTGGTCACACATAAGAAAAGTCCAACGTTTAAGTATAATCTATGCATGGAAAATATGAACTTTTGCGTCTTCTACTGATTTCAAGTTTGCTCACACAATGTGTGTCAACGAAAGGAATACTGGAACTAAGATGAAGATTTACTGACTGAGTTTCAATTTAGGATACTTAAACTTAACAACCTATACATGGTAACTAGACAACATGGAACATAAATAAGAAAGAAGAAAAGAAAAACTGCCAACAGAGAGATTTGTGCATTAGTTGCTCAACGGAACATACGAGCTACAAGATCTCCAAATAGAGTATTAGACAAATTTATAAAATTAGTGGACAACTACCATGGAAATTGTTTCAAAAGTCCCTTCCACCAACCAAAGGATCATACAAAAAATATTACTAATCCAAGGCAAGCAAGCACTATGTACTATGAAAATACATTCAACACTTAAAAACAACATAATAATAAGAGAAGAGAAAAGGAAAAAAGATGAAGGGGCTGCTCGACACAAGTAACAACTTAAGTAATGTTTCTAGATGTGAAATAGTGCTACTGAAAACTTTCAAGTTAATGAATTTTGAAACTGAGAAGTCAAGCTAAAGATATCTTTCAAAATGAAAAATGAAAAATAATTAAGGGAAAATTCAATGCTTTCTGGAAATTCAGACCCCGTTAAGCAACTTAGATAACGTGGTAGCTACTGATGCCCTAACAAAGGTGCTAAATGTAGCATATCATTTATTAAAAGCTTTAGACTTGAGAACCACCAATTATATGTAAATCTTCCCTTCTGAGGTGAGATGTTTCCGAGAAAAGAAAACAATGCCCAGCCCAATAAATAAACAAAACTATAATGAGCAATAAAAAAATACGGCTGAGACGATAAATCAGGCTTTACTTTGGGCTTCAAGATATCTCCACAGGCCTCACCATAACGGTCTCAACTTGGTTTAGTCATTTATCAAACTTCACTCTTATGTACCTCGATTGACAAGCAAATATACCAGCACAGTAATTTGCAAGGAATTGCAATGAGAACAACCAAAAACGGGAAAGAAGACCAAAAACAAAAAATGACAAAAGGAGAGAGAAGGAAAAAAATAAGGAACCCTCTTATGCAAGAGAACCAGAATAAATGTAACCTTCTCCGCGGAAGAATTTAGAATTGCATCTTGTTTTGGCTATTCAAACTATGACTCCACATCAACTTCCAAAGCACTTTATAATGTACATTTATTTATTAAATAAAAGCATGTAATCTATCAAATTACCTCTTCAATCCCACCATCCTTCAAGTCATCTCCTTGGAACAATGACTGCGAGGCAACAAGAGGTCATACAAAAAGAGATGAAAACATGTCATTACATCTCCAAAACCCAATTCAACTATTTAAGCCAGCACAAACGGCCATATTCGCCTCATTTTCCCTCATATTCCTTATTTAATTATTAATGGTCAGGGTAAATTAGAAGCTTCTAGTTAATTTGGTAAGTAACTCAGTGCATAGCTTTTTCAGCCTACGATAACTTTCAGTAACTACAACGACAAGTGCAAATTGCGGCATAATTAAAAACAAACCTTGGTGTCCAATTTCAAGTACAATGATGGTGCTTCTTCCCACCATGCAGCCATCTTTTGTATTTCATCTCGAGTGAAACCATGCACATTTCGAGCTGCACAACCCTATAAGTCCGTGACAGACAAGTTACCAAATATTAGAACAGAAATCTGTCAGGCAACTTCTATTATCGGAAACCAAGTCAAAATAAATTTATTTATAGTATAGTAAAAGTGCTAGTGTATAACTTAAACTCACCACTGGATCCTTATACGGAGCTTCTACTAAATAAACTTCATAACCGGATCTCTGAAATGTAAGCAACAAAAAATGAGCAAATCTAATAAAAAGCAATGGTACCTCGAGCAAATTCTTAAAGTTGAAACACCATCATAAAAGCAGCAACAATTCTGGTACTGACAGCACTGGCAGTACCAACGGGCAGTCTACTAGAAAGACGAAGGTTTGGAATTCAGATATAGCCATATAGGCAAACAAGCTTAAAGAGGTTTAGAAAGCGCATCTCAGAACATAAGCTCCCTCTATTAAACTTTATTATGTGTTTCACATAACCTACGAAATCTGGTCATTTGATTCGATACAGACAACGTAAATGAACAAGCTATCCCTACAAAGGTTACCAATGTGTTTACATCCTGACAATCTATAAGCCCTACTGTCATATTGACAAGAAAAAATCCAATGAATGCATCAAGCAAAGGGGGCCCAACCCTATACAGTTCCCACATAAAGAAATGCCGGAGCCTCTATATTGGCCCGTATTTCCCAACGTTAACAGATAACGAAAACAAAAAATGAGCAGGTGCTGTTGCCAAGTAGAATTAATTGCACGAAGTGAGGACATAAATGTTTACTGTCCCAAAAAACCTCTCAAATTTCTTGACTAATGTAATGCATAGTTTAAATGTATTTTTGCAGCAAGTGAAGTTGGTTTTATAACTAATTTTAGAAACAACTGCAACTTTTTTCACAGGATTAAATCTTATCTGAAAACTCAGACCAAAAATTCCTCAAGCAAAGAAACAAACAAAGACAACTTTCACCAATTTCAGCCTACTATTCAGCAGACCAAACCAACAATGAAATGACCAAACGCAAGAGAAATCTAGGTAAGGCAACCACCAACCCACTAGTTGGCATCCAGCCAAACAAACATCTTTTCACTTCGAGTTGTCCAAAAAGGAGAAAACCGAAGCCTTCCATTCAGGTCACCCATTGATTGCGGACAAGTTGACAACAAAGTGTACAACAAACACTAAGAGAAGAACTTAGAATCAATCAAAGGATCCCTATTATATTATTTCTATGATAGCGAGGGCAATCTAGAGTCACACTTTCAAACGCATGATTAGCAGACTGCAGATGATGCACTACAGAATATGCACCATCTGCCATTTATAGTGGAAACAAAAACTTGATCAACCAGCAGTTTTTTTCGGAAAATATTACAAGGTGCAAGATTATTAGTAAATACTGTCTGTCCATAAAACAGCTTAAGTGAAAAATGGGGAAAATTAAAACTTAAAAGCTCCCAAAAAACAGCTGACATGTAGGCATCCCACAGCAGTAACAAAGATTGGAACCTAGACAAAATTTAGGTCATGCTCAGGGAGATAAATCCAACCACTTGGTGTTTGTTAGGCTACAACCTTCACCATCATGCAGCCCCGTTCTGCACTCTCTATACTTCCATTTGCAGTCTACTACAGTTAACTACTGCAGTGGAACAATTCAAGCCGCAAGTCCTTACTGCTGCTGTATTACCCATTTCTACTGTGATTCAACCTGTGTGTGTTACTCATTACTGCTGCTGCTGCATCATTGTCTGCTGATCTCATGGTGTCAAATCTTCATCTATGCTGCACTCATAGTGCTATTGTTCATCCTGATTTGGAAGTTTTCATCTACACATGACAAGCTTCATGGACTCTTCTGCTATCATCTACATGACAAGCTTCAGATGCTGAATCTCAAATTTAATCATTTTGTTGTATGTTTCTTAATCATCTTTTTAGAAGGTTAGGAAACATTCAAATTACTTACTCTTAGATACTTGTAGCCAGTTGGCGTAGGTCTCCTATCTTTTTATTGTTTTCTACTTTTCTTTCTTTTATTTTTTTTTGTCCTCCTATGGTATGCCCCTTGTAGGCTGTATATTCAGTTAGCCCTTTTTTATTTCAAGCTTATTTACCCAAAAAAAGAAGAAGAATTAGATCACATACAAGTAGCCCTGGGAACATGCATAACAAACACAGAAAACCTGATCCATAGACAATGACAATGTGCTACTAAGAGGAGAACAAGGACTCAACTAATTAGAGAACCCAAGAAACCACCAACTGCTTGGGAAAATTATGATAGACTTCAGAGTCCAGAGCTAAGAAACCACTTAATCAGTCACAACTAAGGAAAAGAACAAAGCCAAAAGTGTTATTTGAAATATCCCCTTCCAATTGAGTTACCACAAAGTATTCCTTCTATAGTGTTCTGCTTACCTATCCAGTAAGAATAGTCCTACAATAGGATTCCAGGTCCTTTTTCTTTTTTGACAAGTAATAAATTTTATTGCAAAGGCGTCAAGGGGATGACACACATTTACAATAAGATTCCAGCTCCTTAAAACCTCTTAATGCACTTAAAACTACTTTTACAAAATTCAAAGCGCAAAAAGACAGAGAAATGACCTTGTTAACTGGAAACTTAATTTTGGAAAAACAGTGCAAGTTGTTACCCACAAAAGGAAACCTAAGTACAAGGATGATGACTCCCAGACTTCTAAATCCCCAGGAAACAAATTAACTGCAAGCAGTGTCCCACTAAAGGAAATCTAAGTACAAGGATGAGGACTCTCAGACCTCTAAATCCCCAGGAAAAAAAGGATATTGAAAAGCAAAATACTCGCAGCGGTTGTGAGAGAGAGAAGTGAGGGTATACCTTTGCAGTTGCCCAAAACTGAGCAAAATCAGCTACCCGCAGATTGCGGTCATCCACTAATGAGGAACACATACCAGCAACAAATGGGTCAATTTCCGAACATAACTGCATCTGTTGTTAGTGAAAATGAAGGCAGTGCATAGGCACCGCATCACCGCTTAACTATAATCAAACTAGATCTGTGAACTTCTTCACCAGGATAATCCAGCAAAGTTTAGAATAACCTTTCTATAAAAAAAAATTGTGCTTTACACAATTTGGAATGTTAAAACACTGCCGTCACCTACTCTAAACAAATATCAAGCACAAAATCACGAAGATGGAGGGAACACTAGAGAAAGAAGGAAAGAACTAAAAAAATGCCAAAGCACAACCAAGCAAATAAAGAATCATGCGATCCAATGTGCAGAAAATATAAGAAAACTTATCAAGACCAAGATATAAATTGATTGGTGATAGGAGAAATTCAAACACTTAAAGCACTATTTAAAGCTTTAAGTTTTAAAACAATAAGGCTGTTTCACCACGGAACATGCTTACCAATTACAAAGGAGAAAACCCCTTCATCAAGGGTCTTTTTGAATGCCTTCAACATGCTTGACCGATAAGCCTGTTGCAGAGATTCAATACCAACTCAGTAAACTAAGAAAGAAAACCATTATCATATCAACAGTTCTTTATTACACAAATTGATGGCAAGTATGCCAAAAATATTAATGGAGGAGGCGTCCTACAAAGAAATGTACCAATCAATATTGGTCATTTGAGAGCATTGATAAGATTACAAGGAAGAATGAAACCACTTCCATTGATGTGAATCCCTCATTCAGACTTGCGGCTCATAATGAGAAGCTACTGGGATATTTGATCTTGTGGAGACGATCTCCATTTTTCTCAAGCAAAAGTTTATACTACAAATTAGAACTCGTTGCTATTATATACAAGGCGCGCAAAAGAGGCAATTTACATTGTTAACCTATGCGATTTTTATTCTAAATAGCATGCAGAGTCTATGTTACATGGACTCAGTTATGAAAGTTGGGTGTGGTCTATGCGATTTTTATTCTAAATAGCATGCAGAGTCTATGTTACATGGACTCAGTTATGAAAGTTGGGTGTGGTATGAGTCTAAGTGTCGGATTCATGAGATCCGCACATATAATGACACCGAGCCATGGGAAAATAATCACATTTCTTAATGCTTATATTACCATTTCGGGCAAAATGATGTCAACAAAGTGTCAAGAGTATCTCATGAGTTTTATAGATACTTATATGGGAAATCGAATTAATACATTGGGATTCTCCACACTACACACTGCTGGGAAAGAATCTCACACCATTACTCAAGTGTAAAGTATCCACAGGTGCTTCATAGTATAACCCATAAAACAAAGTGCAAAGTTAACCTCTAAACATGCAATATATGTCCTGTGATGTGGCATTTTGTCTAAAACCACATTAAGCATTCTTAACCTTTGTAAAAGTTTTGGAAATCCCCACACAGTAACTCATTTTTCAAAAGACCAGTAGACCAGAGTGTTTCCCTCATCAAAAGAACAAAAATTTGATTGTGAGAATACATGGGTAAATATTTTCCATCCATGTACAATTTTTCTAGAAAGAGCGAATTATTTCCTTTTGTGTAGGGAACGGAAATCCATCTGGTAACCTTCGCCATTCAAGAGTGCCAGTGTCTTCAAAACCGGGGGAACCATAGTAGCCCAAGTATATCCAGAAATTTTTTTATGCAACACAACCATTTCCTATGAATGAAAACTTGCTGGAACTTTCAATCATGGACTAAGATGGAATACAACCTATAGAACATTTGATTGATTACTCAATAAGGATATAAGTAACTTGGAAAAACTGCAGTCACGATTTTTTGAATATACCAATCAAGTACTGTTTCTTGTTTTGGTAGCCTCTGATCAGTGGTAAAAGGATTTGATAGGCTCTAATCAGTGGTAAAATCATTTTACCCCTAAACCTCTGTCCAATGGAAACTTTTGCTGCATGAAATTTGTACTCTTTGTGTAACTTCATTAATCAAGTGAAGTGAGTGCAAGTCAACTGAAGCGAGTGCAAGAAAAAAAAATCTTCTGAATTCACAGATTGCTGTGCATTATCAATACAAAGATACTCCAATGGGAAGTGATGAATGACCAGTGGACAACTAAACTTATTATTGCAAAATGTCTTTTTGCCAGGATGCACTGAACACAACCTTAAATGGGACAAACCCAAGCTTAGAACAACTCAAGTTTGAAGTCCCTTTTTCCCACTAGGCAAGACATCCTTCTCTTCATACCAAGTTTTCAGCACTGAAGAACTCATATAATGAGACCAAAAGGTCTAAATGATTACCTCAAACTACAAATGCTGCTACAAAATAAAATTCCCCAGACTGGCTCAATTTTAAGCAATGCAATGTCAAAGGTTGTCAGCTTTCAAACTTAACAGATTATAACATTGTAGAAAAGTTATTAACCTTTGCAAAACAGGAGCAAAAAAATACTAATAAGAAAAACAGCTATAAACGTTTACACAATGAAAGTACATTAAAAACATCTATAACATTTTGAGACTTATTGGACTCCTAACAGTACTCCATGACCTTCTTCATAACTGGTTTCTTTCCTCTCACCGAACTTGAAGACTTTGAAACATCACTTTCCTCCAACTACAGAGTAAGGTAACCACTCAAGTCTCAGAGATCCCATACTATTTCATCTCTTGGGTTCAAATGAAGTTAGAACCCACAAGCTAGTAGATTTTCTAAGCACAAGATAAACAAGATATGAAGCTTGTTTTAAACCTTTTCTACTTCAGTCAAGAAGTAATCGTCCATGGAATGAATTCTTGGGGCATCGCCACCGTTTTCAACCTCAAGATCACGCAACATCTTTGCCAAGTAACTCTTCCCGCTACCTGAGAGTACAATGCAGCTGTTAGCTCTACCAATATGGTCTATCCAACCCATAAAATTGCTAATTTGACAAGATCAAAAGCCCAAACTTTTATGGAAGGCCAATCTTATTCTTATGCAGTATTTTATGCAAATCCCAAAAGAACATGGAGTACAAATCAAGAGGAAAACTTGTGTGGTCATCAAAGTAACTAGTCATACTTTTTCACCCACTTTCCCAAGTATTGAATCAAGCTCATTATTTCTGAACCATTTAATTTACTAATACAAGAAGTCAAGAAGACAAAACCACCTCATCAGGATTCAAAGATGCAACCAGATAATGCAAACACAACTCAGAAACCGAAAACTCGTCATGTGCAATCATGAGCAAGACCAAGGATCTCGTAACCCAAGAAATCTTTTACAACGATTGATCGTAGCATCTTCCCTTCTTCTCTATCACCATTCAACGATCTCGCCTTCTTCTCTATCTCCAAATGGCCAGATTCCGATTCAGTCCCAAACCATGTCTTCATATTTGCCAGGCCATGAGGTACCCAGATTCCGATTTAGTCCCAAACCATCTCCGCGTTAAATCCTTCAACCGGTTATCGTACACCTCGCAAAACTTCTCCGGCCACCCTTGGGGCTCAACTGCGGCATACCCTAATCCCGGTGTCCTATCTTTTGATTCAGGATTCATCTCTTCCATCCAATCCACTACATAAGCCGAAACCCGTCTTCGAAACTTGATCTGAAACTCCGACCATGCTTGAAACTTATAGTGGTTCACCACAGCATGTTGCAATTCCACTTTCTTCACCTTATAGCCCTTCTTCAACTGAAAATGGTGTATCACATTAAGCAACGACTCGTCGATCGCATCCAACAAAACAATAGACTTGTGTCTGTTCTCTGCCTTCCTTCGACAATTGTACCCCTGCATCACTCCATTCACCGGGTTCAATTTCTGATTCGATGGTCCAAACTCGTAACAATTAATCATCACTTCGCCAACACCACCGATTTGAGATTTTTTAGGCAAGAGAGATTGTAGCATCTGGTCTGAGGGTTTTGATAAATCAAGCCACGACGGCGAATAAATAAACTCATCGACATCAATATATACCATCCACGTACACGAGTCTTTAGCCTTAGCTGCACAGTGAGAGAACCCGGCCTCTTGCATCTTGGGCCACAGCCAAAAAGAAGTGCTCACATTGTAACCTTGATCTACAATCTCGGCCACGACTCTCTCCAACTCGTCGTCGCTGCCGTTGTTGTAAAGTATGAATTTCTCGATCCCGATTTCAGAGTGATACACCACCCACTCTTTCAAATACTTGGCAGCATTGTACACCATGGTACACGCGCACAGTTGCGATTTGGGCTGTTCTGGTGCTACCTTGTGCGGGGGAATGTAGTACGCCACGGAGGGGACCACAAGATTTTGGCCCGGAATTTCCAGCGAGATTTTGACTGGCTTGTCATCAGAAGAGGAAACGGCGTTACCTTCGGGGAGTCGACAGCGGAACACCTCCTGTATTGAGTTCGTAACGGCCGTTCGAACGCCGGTAACGGTGTCACCGAAAACACACCTTAACTCCTTCGGCATTCTGTTTACTCCTTGACGTTTGTTCAGTCCTTTGACGAATAACACGACGTCGTTTTCAGTAGACAGCGATTCATAAACGAGGAAGTTCCATCGGAATAACTCCGGTGCTGAAGTGTTCCTGTCCGGCAGATTCTCCAGAGACGTCGTTAGGACAGGCTGGGGGAAAGGCATTCGACGGCGGAGTCTCTCCGGTAAATCACATTTAAATGTGGCTCGAGAAGGAAACTGTAGGATTCCGGAAGGTTTTGCTGGAGACGTATCGTTGTTAGGGAAGAGGCAGATGTATGAGCCAGTGTCGTAGTCCAGTGGCATCGGATTCTCCGGCATGAGAATGACGAGGATTTCCCAAGCCGGAAGCAGAACCGAAACGGTAGAGAGAACGCTGTCATGGCTCTGTTTTTCCTGTTCTTGTTCTTGTGGGATCATGATGGTGGGGCTATTGGCGTTGGTGGTGGTGGTGAGGGGCGGTGAGAGGAGATTGACGGAGGAGACTGGTGGTGGTTGGGAAAACAAGTGGTGATGGAAGCAAGCTAGATAGAGGATGAGTGCTAAGAGGGGGACAAAGGTTGTGGGAGCTTTTCTGGCCATCATCTATGTGAGAATTCGTAAACACAAAATATGGGGTATGGGGTGTGGTTTATTTATAGTAAGCAACCGTATTGCTTCTTTGTTTTGGTTTGCATGGATTTGTTTCCTTTAAGGAGTAGGATTGCTTAAGAAGTAGGCCAGATTACATAAGGAATAGGGTGCCAAGTGGGTAGCACGTGGTGTCCGCTCGCATATATTCGGTCATACAAAAATGCGACGGACGGTCCGGATTAAAAATACCGGATGGATTTTTTTAATATAAAAAATTGTGTTTTAATTCGAGCCGTCTGCTACATTTTTGGACGGCCGGAGGGACACGAGTGCATACCACGTTATGGCGTAGGATTGCTTAAGAAATAAATAGGCCAGATTACAATTGCACAAGGAATAGGGTTACAGTGTTGAGCGGGTACCACGTGGTGTCCGCTCGAGTATATCCGGCCATCAAAAAATGCAATAGACGGTCCAGATTGAAAGTGTCGGATGGATTTTTTATTTAAAAAAAAAGAAGAAAAGAAAACTGTGTTTTAATCCGCGCCGTCTGTTACATTTTTGGACGGTCGGATGGGCACGAGTGCATACCACGTTATTATGGGGTGTGGTTTATTAATAATAGTTACCCTATTCCTCCTTTGTTTTGCTTTGGATGGATTTGTTTCCTTTAAGGAGTAGGATTACATAAGAAATAAGGTTACAGTGTCGAGCGGATGTCACGTGGTGTCTGTTCGCGCATATCTGACCATCCAAAAATGTGACGAACGGTCCGGATTGATAGTGCCGGATGGATTTTTGTTTAAAAAAAGAAAGAAAAGAAATGTGTATTTTAATCCCGGCCGTTCTTTTGCATTTTTGAATGACCGAATGGGCACAAGTGGATATCACGTTATGGGTAGGTACGTTATTCCTTCTTTGTTTTGGTTTGGATGGATTGGTTTCCTTCAAGGAATAGGATTACATAAGAAATATGGAGATACAGTATTAAACATGCGTATAAATATATGATGGTGTATTTGTAGGGAATTTTTTTTCAGTGCAGAGCAGATGCCACATGGTGTCCGCTCGTGTATATCCAGCCATCCAAAAATGCGATGGACGATCTGGATGAAAGTGCCGGATGGATTTTTTTTTTAAAAAGAAAAGAAAAGTGTGTTTTAATCCGTGCCGCCTGTCGCATTTTTTGACGGCTGGATGTGCGGGAGTGGATAGCACGTTAGAAATGCCCGCTCGACTCTGAAAAATTCGTAGTTATGGGAGGAGAGATATAACGAGTAGAGTGAACGATGTGGGCCGTGGTAATCGAAGTGGATTAGGAATCGAAGTGGTTAAAATTGATCCAAATTTCGTATATTCTTCTGCAAAAAGCCAGGTAATTTGGCATCGTCAATTACTTGATAATGAGAGATGGACACACACACACACACACACACACACATATATATATATCAAAGCGGATCAAGTATGAAAAACTGCTCGGATGAAGCCCTTACCGGTCATTTTTTTTGTTGAATCCTCGCGTCGGCCATTGAAAACACATTTTAAACACATCCAACAGTTCGGATCTTGGCCATTTGGTCGGGAAATGGTTGGGAGAGGGGAGGTCCGGATTTTTTTAAAGTCAGGGAGTCCTGACTTGATCCGCTCTGATATATATAAACTAGGGAATGCCCGTTCCAGAAGGCACGACGCGTCGACGCAATTTCAATTTCAACTTGATGAACTACGCGTCGTCGCAATTTGTACTCAACTTGATGAACTACCGTTTTGCTATTTACCATTGTAAATAACATTTTTCTAAAGATAAAATAAAGAGTCGAGTATAATAACCGGAGGCAAAGGTGAACATACTATAGTTGAGTATAATAACTGGCTGCACCATTAAACATCATCTTTGCCTAAAGGCACGAAGCAGCATGGTTTGAACACAATTTAAATGAATTCATCCTTCTTTACTGTTGAGCGTATAAATTTATTTAACCATTTTTACAAATGCACGGTTACCCGTGCCTGAAGACATGTCCAAACATAATTAGATATCAAAATTAAAGCAACCATCTTGCTCTACCTCACATATACAGTTGTACATAAAAAATTCATACAACATAGGTCCAGGTATGTAATTTCACTCAAAATTGGAAACATCATAAAAAAAAAAAAAAAAAGGCTCTGTAATGGCATATCAAAAGAAAAATGAAAAATAATCAACATGCTTATAAACAACATTTTTCTACCAAGTTATATACTAGACCAAATGAGTGCAATGATAACTTGAGAAAAAAGAACACGAAGAAAGGAGGAACGTAGGTTTTTAGAAGAAAAAAGTAAGATGCTCAATATTACAGGCACCCACGCTGGGCATATAGACTTTTTCAGAAGAGAACCCTTGAGTATCTTCAATTTCTTCATCATTATTCAGAACATCTTCGTATCTGTTTGCCATCTTCGTATCAACTTCTTCATATTAAGTACCTATTTGGAGCACGCACAACCTAGTTAATACAATTAGCATATAGATATTGATTTTGGACAACATGATTTTTCATGAGAAATGCGCAAGATTGTCTAGTAAATTCAAATATGGTATACTTGACATGCCGAGAGAGAGAGAGAGAGGGGCTTTACCAAGTTTGCAAGGAGACGTGTTTCTAGTCACATTAACCCCCTCGATGTCCATAAAAAAAGAATGAACCATAGCTATTGGCCACACCAAGACCAAACAGCTGCAACAAAAAGAGAGAATTTGTCAAAACTACTTTGTTATTAGCTGTTGATATAGGTTAAACAGAATTTCTGGATTTAACTCCTGAAGAGTATACAGAGGCACCAAATTGTTTGAAGGCAAGGGATGTCCTTCAACCTTTTTCTACCAAGTTATATACCAGATCAAATGAGTGCCATGATAACTTGAGAAAAAAGAACATGAAGAAAGGAGGAACATAGGTTTATTCTATTACGAAAAAGCAAGACCACGGGTCTCCTCTAAAAAGGTCTATATGCTTAGCGTGGGTGCCTCTAATATGGAGTATCTTTTTTTTCTTATATCATTATTTAGAACAACTTCATATCCAATTGCCATCTTCGTATCAACTTACAAAGTACAGGCAATAACAAAGGCACTCCACTCCTTAATCTAAACCCTTTTAAAATTTTGCATTCCGAGTAAAAACGCCCCTTTGGCCCTGACTTTCTTAAACTTACAAAGTTAGACTAAAATTTAGGTATACCCTGTGCTGAAATCAAGCTTGAGATTCACATGGCAAGCTGGCACACCAAAGCTAAATCTATATACATTCTTTCCATAACCAATGTATACTGTAATAATATAGTAGTACAGTAGTGTTCTAGTAATTAATGTACGGTTAAATTCCATGGACAACCCCTCATCTATTCCAATTTTCCTAGAACACCCCCTAACCTTTGAAAACGTCCATACACACCCCCTCATCTATCACCGTTAGCCATCTTCACCCCTTCTGTTAAAATTCCGTTTGTATTTGCAAGATACAACATTTTTAAGACAATTGCCCTTCAATAGGTCTATATATATGCATACGATGATATTCTGGAATTTTGATTATGATTTTGGGTTTCTGAAAACACCAAGTAAATGAAAAATGAGAACATAAGGATAAACCCACACAGAGCCATGCTTAAAAATTTTGTTCCAAAAAGAAAATAAGAGCATGTATAAGAGGTTTGGGAAAATTTGAGCCAAAATTGCAGGTGAATTGTGCACATTTAACTCAAATCTCTTTCAACACTCCAACAATATCATCTATTTTATCTATCCTCTATGAAAACATTAGTATTTTTCTATGTTTAAATATTACAAAATATTGTATTACCTCAATATATGTATACAGGTATACATATATATCTACCATTATAGTTATGTATATATGTACCAGTAGTACCCAAAATCGTCGGCCCCAAATAGCTGTTCAACACATCGGTCCCAAATCGACCGTCGACTACCAAAGCACACAAATCTCTGTCGCCGTGAAGCCATTAAACCCTAAACTTGCCGTGAAATCGGAAACCCCAAAGCTATTAAATCCAAAAAGAAGACAGCAGGAGGGGTTTCACCTGGTGTTTGGCGTACAACAAAGATGAAGACGACCGGCTGGGTGTAATGAGATTGGCGTACATGCCCCTTCCCATTCACCCACCTCCTCTCCCACTACAAATCCAAAACACGACCTCGAACCTAGCCACGTCGCCGTTGATTGGGCGACAAGTTAAATATCAGGTTCGGTGGCGCCACCACCTGGTTCAGCCATGTGAGTGGATCAGTTGGAAATTGGGGTTTTACTTTAATCGATGGGGTGGGTTTTACTTTAATCCATGGGGTGAGTAAAATTTTACAGTGGATCAGTTGAGTTGACAAGGAAGTGGGAGTGGGAGGTTGAGTTGTTGGACTGAGAGAGTTATCTGATTTGTTCGAGAGAGAGAGAGAGAGAGAGAGAGAGAGAGAGAGAGAGAGAAGTGCAGTGAGAGTCGAGAGAGAAGGAGAAGGGGTTTTTTTCTATAAGTTGTTTTTTAAACGAGGGTGAAATAGTCATTTCCCTTACTCCGTTAACGGAACTTTAACAGAAGGGGTGAAGATGGAAAATGGTGAAAGATGAGGGGGTCTGTATGGACGTTTTTAAAGGTTAGGGGGTGTTCTAGGAAAATTGGAATAGATGAGGAGGTGTCCATGGAATTTAACCTTAATGTACTCAAGCTTACTGTTTGGTTGATGATGCAACTGTTTGGTTTTCTATTTTCTGAGATTAGATGCCATTGAATCAGGTGGTCAATGACTCCTTGAAGAAGAGTAGGAATTGGCTCAATATGACCTGTACCAAGTATTTCTCAATTACAAAGTTTTCATGAAAAATGTGGTGGAAACATAAACAATTCTATTTAAGCGTAAAGCTATTTACCATCTTCATCTTTGCCGGTTCCTTCCTCTCTTATGTGCCCAAAAATAGGAGCTCCAAGTTGAATTAGCTCTCTTTTGTTCCCCTTCGTCTGCTGGTTGTAGAGAATGTAGGTCTCTCCTATACATAATCATTTGCATTGAAATTTGATTAAATGATGTGAGAAGAAAGGCAATTTTTTTAAAATATATGCAACTAATTCAACCCTTCTCATGGCAGACAAAAATAATCTCAAAGAACAACCAAAAAAAAACAACAGTCCAAAGGTAGCTATTAAGAGAGACTATTTGTAGCTGTATTTAATAAGCTTGAATTGGTCAAAACAAAAGAAATGTTAAAATTAGTTTAAATCGTGGTTTAAAATTTATAGTTCAATTTTCTGACTCCTGGCTTCTATCCTTGAATAATGTAAATAAAAATGTTATGAAAGAAAGAACCAACCATATGCCCTTTGACATGTTCTTTGGCTGTGAATCCTTCTGTCATCTTGATCAGAGCACGACGTGCCCCAAATTCAGTGAGACCTGTTTCTTTTAATCAAACCTAGCCCAATCGTGACACCAGCTTTTACCAAAACGCACGACTCCTCTCCTACTCTCTACACCATGAATCCACTAAACTTTACACTAACAATTTTACTTGAATTTGAGTTTGGCCATTCAACTCAAACTCATTTTAGTGACCCATTTCTTTTGACACTTACCAAAACCTCCTAGTACTCTCTTATATTCTAAACCTCGGACTTCCACTGAAATTGATGCTGATGAAATGACTATTTCATTCAATTCTAGGTTAGGCCATCCGAGTATTTCAAATTCAAATGAAGCATTTTACAGAAACTTCTACTCAATTTGAGTGAAGTCTAGGTATGGTCAAACTGACTGTAACTAAAAGTATAAAACCCACCTGCGAATCACATGTTTCATAACTTAACATAACTTGGGCTGAGAATCACATGTTTCATTGATCAAAAGAGAACATTACAAACATAGTTCAGACTACATATATATGTAACGAAAAAAATACCAAACATGAGCATTGGTGAATCCACAAAGTACTGTTTCACCTATCTATGCCATCTTTTTATTTTCAGTCTATTCCTAGTGACTACACACAAATCTCTTCATTAATGACTACACACAACTTGCGTACTCATTCGGTCAAAAAAGTATTATTTTATCCTTAGTCCCAGGTGGATCTCTTCAGGTGGAATAACGAAGGTTAACAGTTAACTGCACTCAATTTTCTGCCAGTACCGAGGTTTTACTCAAATTTGGGTACTCTCATTAGACTGTTTTCTATCATTAATCGAGTAAAGGATGGAAGATGCTCAAATAAAAAGGGTAAGTCTTCACAATCGCAGTGACAAAAGGCTAAAATGATACTAAT
This sequence comes from Vaccinium myrtillus, assembly GCA_016920895.1. Classification (NCBI taxonomy): domain Eukaryota; kingdom Viridiplantae; phylum Streptophyta; class Magnoliopsida; order Ericales; family Ericaceae; genus Vaccinium; species Vaccinium myrtillus. Next base: position 21,583,379 of record CM029281.1, read on the forward strand.
GAGATACACATAACACAAAATCAAACCCAACCAACAAAGAAATACCCACACACCAAGTGTTCGAACATATGTCTTCACAAAAGCATTGACAAAAGGCTGAAATTAACACCAATCAGACACACGTAACATAAAATGAAACCCAACAAAGGAAAAAATACCCACACACCAACTGTTCAACCATATGGCTCACTCAAACTCCATAGAGTCCTTCAAATTTATGCCATTAATGAACCTATTTTTATCCAACTTTACGCTTAAATCTACGTTCGCCCATTGGAGAGTTTTCTACCTTTCAGCTATAAACCAGTTAGTTTACTAAACGACTGAAAATCATACCCAAACAATGAAGAAGAAATAAACACACCACATGTTCGACCAAATACTCAAATCGCAGTCATCCATTCAAAAACTGAGAGAGAAAAACACACGCCCATAACAGACGAAAAGGGTGAAATTAGCGACAATCACATACCCATAACAGAGAGAAAAACACACACCACTTGTTCGACCAAAAGCCTCACTGATACTTCTGGCTACTGGTGTGTTCTCGAGAGAGAGAAAGAAAGAGAGGAGAGAGAGGGATATATCATTACCGATAGAGGGAGAGAGTGGTCGCAGGTGGTGTGGTGGTTAGCGGTTGTTGCTGCTGTTAAGTAGACCGGAAAGCCCTAGAACCCGTCTACAGAGAGACAATCGGTGAGCGACAATCGGTGCTACAGAGAGAGAGAGAGAGAGAGAGAGAGAGAGAGAGAGAGAGAGAGAGAGAGAGAGAGAGAGAGAGAGAGAGAGAGAGAGAGAGAGAGAGAAGCTCGGTGAGAGAGACAGAGATAAAGCGTTACCTGCGCAGGCGGGATTGAAATCTGATGAGTACTCCTCCATGTAAACCCAGATGATTTGGATGGGTTGGAGCTAAGCCCTGAAAAGTGCAATTTATTTACAGGATTGCCATCTCGAGAGATGGAGGGGGCTTTTGTAATATCAACCGTGTGATCAGTATTGAACGGTCCTGATTTATGTAGAGAAAATGTGTAAGGTTTGAAAACCACTGTGATTTGTTATATATATATACTAGCGGATGCCCGTGCCTGAAGGCACGGCTCGAACAATTAACGTGCACCCTAAAAACATTAGAGCTGCATTAACCTTGGAGGAAATAACAATTCGATGTCAAAAAGACGCAATTTTGTGTCCACCTTAAAAACATTAGAGCTGCATTAACCTTGGAGGAAATAACAAACAATAAGAAAATGGCCTCAAACTCTAATTTCAAAAAAAAAGAAAGAAAAAAGTCATTACAACAGAATCCAATATCATAAGAAAAGAGTGTGACCTCATTAGATGGTTAAGTGCATCCTCCAACTGCAGTTTTTCAAAACCTAAATCCAGCAATGCCTAAATCTATTTAAGTGACAAAACTCATGGAATTATAGCGAATGCCCGTGCCTAAAGGCACGGCGCGTCGAGGTTGGTTGTACTCAACTTGACGAACTACCGTTTTGCCTCAATGGCTTTTGTTTTTGTTGCTCAATGGCTTCATGCTAGTGTTGTGGTTTTGTCCTAGAAGTTGCAGAAGTTGCATTTTAAACACAATTTAACTAAGAGTAACTAAGAGTGCCTTGACAAAAAAAAAAAAAAAAAGAGGACAAATCATCCGAACAGTAAAGTCACTACTTCTAGATCGTCAAATGCTACAAATGATTACCAAATCACCATCGAATCACCAAATCATACTTGGAAATGACACAATGCAGGAAAAAAATTAGTCAAGCGTAGTGGTAAATTTCTGATGGAAAGGACAACTGAACCCCAGCAAACATAAGCGGTGGTGGAGTTGGCCAAACCAAACTTTTCCCATCCTTTCACAACATCATTATATCACTCCAATATGGTGAAAGTTCATGACTTTGAATATAACTAATGAACTAATACAGTGGACTCAAGGTATTTCACTCGCCCAAACTATATTTTCACAACCGGAGAAAGTAAATCAACCAAGTATAGCTCAAGGTGATAACAATCTATTTCTCCTCCCTATTTTAGCAAGGGAAAAAAAAAAACAGAATAGAATGGCCAGCAAGTTGGTGAAACGAACTGTGTTATTTCTTTGAATTCATTCGTTAAAAATGGTTAGATGGAGCAAACATATTTAAAAAAAAAAAAACCCCACAACAAAGACACCAACATTACTCAAATCCTTTGAAAGGAAACCAAAAAAATGAAGTTCACGAAAGAGGAAGAGAGGATCACACCCACCTGGTAAGGAAAAAGAAGTAACTCCATGGAATAGCTTATCGCACCTGGTAACAAAAAGAAAGGCAGTAAAATATCAAATCAAAGCATGGAAGATGAAGTATACGATGCATAAAATTTAGTTTTATCAAATCAACTTGATTTTTGTATTTGTTTGTTTGCTATTACACCCACCACAAATACACATTTTAACCAGGATTCCTTTCAAACAAATCTACGTGCAAAGGTTGATTGAGGTTATGGAATCCATTGTCCACAGTTTCGAACTGGGAGACACGAAAAGAGATGTATCATAATGGCTGCCAAATTTCATTCCGGGTTGTGATGAGAAGAACAGGATTATCTAGCAACACTGAGAAAGGAAGAGTCAACCTGAAAATTCCAAATTGTTAATAGGTTTTTTTTTTTTTTTTCTGGGGGTTCCACGATCTCTCTATTACGTTGCGTCGTGCCTTTAGGAATTGCTCATGCCTAAAGGCACGATGCAACGTAACAGCGAGTCTGCAAGCATAAATAACCCATTTCACATTTGCTAGAAATCATTCGAAGCTACCGCTTTAGCTCCATAAATAACCCACGATGCAAATAACCTTCCGTAATCAAATAACATGTGCTAGCCTGGAGCAGTTATAACACTAAGATAGTACAATAGCAATTTCATGTTTTGAACATTATTCGTACTTATACACCAACTTCAGCATCAAAGCTGTTATTTCCAGTCATTTTCTCAAGGCTACTGTGAGCAAATTTTCCATTTAAAAAGTGCAGTCCCGAATATTGTTCCACGGCTTCCACGTTATAGCAAATAAAGCATGATCTTAGCTCTTGTAAATACAGATACGAAAGGAATCCATATAAACCACATTGGTATGAATACAACCATCAATTTGGAGGGAAGAAAAAAATACCGTATAATTTACAATGCTCTCATGAGACGCAGAAGATGTAGAGTTAGCTTGGACCTTGATGGCTCCTCCATAAGTTGCTACCTGTAGTATCGGAAAAGCAATCAACTTTCATATGTAAGCTAGTGAGTCGTGACTACTTCCCATAAATGCACTGGTCAATGATTATGTCAAAGTTAGGTAAGATTCAATCAAAATTAATCATGAGTAGGCCAATTATGAAAGAAAATCTTCATTGACTTTGGCATCAAAATTACTTGAGGACCAAAAAAACACCATTACAGATTACTCCACATTCATCTAACAACATAGGTTTGCTCTTCAAAAAAACCAAAACATAGGTTTTGTAAAAGTCTATAATGGTGTGAAGGGGGGGAGGGTGTATGACCATCTAGATTAGTCATGACGGAATGAAGCTTGTAAAAATCAATAAGAAGAAAAGGTTTTGTAAGAATGAAATTTTTTCCTTTACATGGGTTTCTATTCCTCACATATAGGAAGTTTGGCCCTCGGTTTCCCGTTATTTTGAATCCTACAATTTTGCGGGAGGAAAAATTAGAATATTCATAGAAAACCCTCGTCACATTTCACAATACTTCAATCTAATGACATATACAACGGGAATAAATAAGAAACCCTACAACAACAACAAAATACCGAATGAATGAGCTGGGTCAGCTAGACATTAAGATAAGCTGTATATATGATTGGTATAGCGTCTCTCACACATTTTGTCGAACATGTAGAATGCAAGTTGAAAGCACACAACACAGGTAAAGAAAAAAGAAACCCATTCTACAAAGTTGAATAAAGGCCATTTTCTAATACACACAAATATATGAAAAAAATGGAGATAACGGTCTTCACATCACCAAAAAAACATCAAATAGAGTATACCTTCAGAAAGAGAGGAGCACAATCAGAACATTTGGGAGGTTTGTGAGGGTATGGCTTTGATTTTGGCCAAGACAGTTTAGACCCACTTGAAGAGACTACATACATGTCGTCTCTAACCATTCTTTCCTTTCGCAAACCTGTCCAAACGCCCCCAAACAAATGACTGAAGCCACCACGACAACACCAAACGAAACCCAGATGAAATCAAACCAAAAGGAACCAAAATTGATCATTATTCACGAATAATCAGAGTATTTCGACACATGGGTATCTTGATGTGTGTACAGAAATGAAGATACAGAGAGAGGATACCGAGGTCGTAGAATTGACGGCTGATATCAGATATGAAGGCCTTTGTTTCTGCCACACGATTGCTCTGTACGTAGACCCTTGAATTTGACGCCATTTTCAATCTGTTTACAGCTAACGGCGCTGTTGAGGGGAAAAAAACGGGGGGAGAGAGCGAGAAGGAGAAAATTGTGAACGTGGGTGAGAGAGAGGGGAGAGAGAGAGAAGGAGAAAATTGTGAACGTGGGCGAGTGAGAGCCAGAGAGGGGGGAGAGACTAAACTGTGAACGTGGGTGAGAGAGAGCGGGGAGAGAGTATTATTCACGGCAGATAAGAGGGAAGTCATCAACGGTGAGTATTGAGTCTCCACCCAAGGGCCAAATCTCAATCTTTAAGTAATTCCCTTGCAATCTGAGCCCTTGAATTAAGATCCAAGGGTCGAAAATATAGGAATTTTAAACACTGAGCTCCCTTATTATATAGACTAGCAGATGCCCGTGCCTAAAGGAACTGCTCGAACAATTAGCGTGCACTCGAACAATAATAAAGAAAATCAAAAGAACCCAATTTGCCAAAAGTGAAAAATGGAATGTAGGTCATAAGTGGAAATAATCCATCATCACAGCTTTTATTGATTTCAACAAAATAAACTCAATGTTTTCATTAGAAAGAGAGTGCAATTCTGAGGGTGAAAAAGAAAAAAAGAATGAAGGTTTTAGATTAGAAACGTTGAAGGAAGAAAAGAGACAAAATCAGTTTTTGAAACATACACAACTGAGCTCTTCCTCCAATGGTGCACATGCATTATCCCTTGGATGTCAGAAAGCTGGCTTCAACACCATTCTTTGAAACCTTGTTTGTCAAAACAAACATCAATGTAACAAAAACTCCAAATCCAAAACGTGTTGCTTACACATGCCATTCTAAAAATTGAACTCAACTTCATGAACTACCGTTTTGCCTCAATGGCTTTTGTTTTTGTTGCTCAATTGCTTTTGTTCTAGAAATTGTCCGTACCTTTCTAACAGCACGACACGTTGCATTTTAAACACAATATACATAAAGTAGCATTCCACACTTTTCAATCTCTCAAACCAACTATTACTCCAAAAATCTGAAGACATTTAAGTTAAACACAATGATTGATGGACAAAAATCTGAAGACAGACCTTAGCATACCTCTGCTTCAGGTGTTTGATTGAACTCTGTGACATGCTTACCCAGAGAGGCAATAGCCAAAGCCAAGAAACCCTCTGGCCTCTCCACTGCAGTAAACACGTACCTAGCAGCTTCTGCAGCTGCATCCGAACAAACTATTGCCTTCCCAAACTGTAAGTAGAAAGCCAAAATTTTGACACAAATGGAACATCATACATTTAAATAAGGCTGTTTTTGTTTATTCGGATACATAGAAGAAATCACGGAGGAAAAAAAATGTGATTGATATTATGTTTTTAACACTTCTGCCTTCCATTGTCCTTCTGCAATTCCCTCCCACATTGCCAATATCGAAACTCAGCCTAAAAGAGTCTTAAAAATACCAATTGCTATATTAATACCATGTATCCTGGGACATAGAGGTTCCCTTACCCACAGAGGTTCCCTTTAGTTTTTCCACAGCTATTGCCTCTTCCCTTCTTTTCTCCTATTGATAAATGGGTAACATGCATTAGTAATGTCTAGAAAAATATGATAAGAAAATAGTTTTAGTTGGTGGATGTACCTCACAAACACCTGGTAGGGCAATTTGAGGCTTTCCAGACACGAATCAGACATTTTGGAGTCCTAGAAATCATTACCCGAATAGTGAATGATTATCAGACAATTTGAGGCTTTCCAGACACTAATCCCAGCCGTTAGATTTAGGGAATGATTATCCAAGGGTTCAAAATATAGGAGAATTCAAATAGTGAGCTGTTTTATTATATAGATGTCTTCGTAATTTATGGTTTTGGTTGTTTACCTCATAATTACTCCCTACGTCCCAAATTTTTAGTCCCACTTTGGGAATCCAACATTTTATAGGAACCGGGGGTGCTGGGCAGCGCTAAGTGCGTAATTGAAACACACGTAACTTGAAAACAAATGAATCCTAATGGATTTGAAACACTGGATCAAAACCACTGGATTGAATCCATTTTTCAAGTTATATGTGGTATGATGAGGCACTTAACGATATCTAATCGAGTTGATTTTTGGTACACTTGTAGTACTCGACGATCTATACGCGGTGAACATCTCCGATCATCGGAACAATGATGGTATGGCAGCGCTGTGGTTGCATAGCACGCTGCGCAGCACTCCATAGTTCCCATTTTTTAAGAAGACACGATCATTACTCTTCAAAATATATAAACTTCCAAATTTACTCTCCCTTTTGAATTGCAATGATTACTATTTTAGACTCAATACATTATCCCTCCGTTTTTGTGTTTGAATTTGAATGTGGAGATGAAGGGCAAAAAAGAAAATGACTCAATTTGGGACATCCAAACAAGGAAAGTGGACAAAGATTTTGGGACATCCAAAAAAGGAAAAATGAACCAAAATTATGGGACGGAGGGGGTAGTTAAGAATGGGTGCTTTGGCAGGTTATTTGGTGGTTTGGGTAAGATTTGATGTGGCTTCATTTGAAGCAACTTATGGTGGTGGTGGTGTTGTTTATTTATTTATTTATTTTTTGAATTTTGGCGTTTCATTTTTCTAGAGGACAACTTTAATTTTGTAGTTCCCGAATATTTCAAGATAGTGTTGTTCATGATTAGATTTCAGAAACTTTATTTCGCTTTAGGGCACAGGATGGTATCTAAACGAAGGCCTGTAAATGTTTAGTTGGGAAGGTGGTGGTCTTGAAAAAATATTTAGTAAGAATAGAGATATTATGTTGATTTTGTCAAGCGAAGTCCCACATCGCCTGGGTGCCTAAGTAATATGAAGTATATAAGTGTGAGGGCTCTTCAAGAGCTAGCATTTGAGGTTGAGTTTTACCCAAGACCGTGTAAAATGGTATCAGAGTTAGGTACCAAAGATGGGGAAGGTGCGTGTCTTCTAGCCTGCACAGGGCAAGTGTTGCCAAGTGAGCAAGCTGTGCATGATGGTCCTGATGGAGGGTGGAGGGTATAATAATGAAGTATATAAGCGTAAGGGCACCATCACTTAAAGAGCTTGCTTTGGGGGTTGAGTGCTACCCAATACAGATTAGACATCCAACCTTTCTGTAGTAAGGAGTTATTGACTTGCTTTTTGCTAGAGCTAGCTTTTTGCTTCGGACATGATATTGAGCAAGCGTTTCATCTAATGAAGTTCTCGCTCAAAAAAAGGAAAAAAAAAAGAAGTAAAAGTGAGTCTTGCCTGGTATATCTTCTAGAGTATTAAACTGTATATGTAGGATATGGAAAAGTACAAAAGAGAAGAAGAGATATGTCTCTCATGGTTTGTATAAATCAACAAAAGAAACATGGTGATATATTGTTACTAAGGTCACACTCCGAATATTTGTTTTGTCATACTTATTTTACAGTTTACACCCTTTTGACTCAACAGTTTTCTCATAATATTTAGTTTCCTGGCAAGCCCACGATTCGGAATAAGAGATTCCCCAAATTGAACAGTTTCATTATTTTAGGCTCGATTATTCATAATGATGGAGAAGTGGGCGACTCTGTATTTACAGGTTGATTTAACAGATATTGGCTAAATTTGAAGAAGTATGTGGAGATGGTGTTAAGACTACTTACACTTCATGTTAACAGAAATAATGTAGCTAAGATCAGGATGTGTAGATGAAAAAGCAGTTAGAGGAAAAGATAGCATTAAGAATGATACCAATTTATCAAAAGGTAGGTGTAGCACCAATTGTAGCCACTACACACATGCCTCGGGATGACCCCTATTCACATTAACCTTAAAAAAAATGGGAAATTAGTTCATAAGCGAATGCTTGTGTGAGATAGTAATGTCAAGGTTACAGGTTTGACCATGGAAACGTTTTTCGTATCATATAATGCTTCAATTTTCAGGAGAGACAGGAGAGATAAGACCAATCATTAAGCATCAATATCCATTGCATTTGTGTTCCAATCATTCATACTAGTCCAAGCAGAAGGACAGTTTAACCTTTTACTGAGAGTAACTAAAATAGGAGTATTATTGTTCGACGGTGATGCCAGATGTAATACTGGGGAGCGACTCCTTGTTAGAGAGAGTGAACCATGATATCGATACCATTAATGGTGCTTCGTTGCACCCCTTCCTAATTTCCACATGTGTACCTTCTTTATCGTCCCTTGGGACATGTGACGCTGTCCGAACATAGTATGGCAAAACATGTCTAAGAAAATACAGAAATCACATTCCCAAATCATATTTCTTGGTCTAAGTCCAGTCAAAATAAAATACATGTGGATAGGACACTTTCCAATAGTTCACGGTTTACTAAAGCTATCATGTTTCATAAAGAAGCTCATGATTTGCATTTCCTAGCATTTGAAAGCAAATAGCAATTCAATTCAAAACATTTAAAACAAATGCATGTAACCAGGGTATTGCGCACTCACCAAATAGTAGTGTCTAGTTTAGCACGCAACGTCCTTCTCCATATTACTTGCACCTAAACACGTAATTATAGTAGTATTAATTAGGAATTATATTTTAAGATATAGTTACTGTACTGCTTAGTAAAAAATTAATAGGGATTTTAGCTCACAGGTTCTGATTATGAGTTAATACATTTTATTAGAATAATAATTCTAGAACCGGGGCTGTTCTTCCATTATTCTAAATGCTGGGGTATTTTTGAGACAATTAGCCGGGTATAATATGTGAACATTTCAAGTGCTGTGTCATTTAGTAATCACTCTACCAGGGTCCTTTTCATATGAATGTTCGGACAATGTCCCGTTTTCTAGGGGACAGTAAAGAGGCTAGAGACAGGTGGAAATAAGAGGGGCAATGACAGTCGCTGACTATTAGGCCAAGTTTGCTAACTAGCAAAAGATGGGTCCCACATCATTGATACTGATAGCATGAAGGCAAGAAAGTTTGAAGATAGGTTAATACCTAAGATCAAGAATGTTGTACGTCCGCTACATTTGATGATGTATGAGGAAGTACTCGTTCGGGCCCTTCCGGTAGAACAGGGGCGAGAAGATATCAGGAAATTTTCATAATTTAAGAAAAGGAAGTTGAATGTGGGAAGGACGACCGGAGGAGGAACATATAGAAGGTAGAATACTGGAACCACAAAATCAGGAAATAAATCAAGGAACCAAGGAAGGACCCAACCGGTTTGTGCAACCTCTAGCAAGATTCATTCAGGAGCTGCTGGTACAGCGCTAAGAAATGCTTCGACAGTGGCCATGAGGGCCATATCCAGAGATATTGTCCTCAATGACTGACTTGAGCCAATGCAATACCGGTGAATAATTTGGCTAAGCCAACTACGGGGCAGAAAGTGAAACGAATCAGAAAAAGGGGAAGGCATTTGCACTGACATGTGGAAATCCACGGAATACTGAGCCAGTTGTTGTAGGTACCATATCTATCTGCTTACTCCAGCTTATGTACTTTTTGATCCAGGGTCGATGCATTCCTTTTTTTCTATTCAGTTTGCACTGAAATTACTGTAAAGACCTAAACCTCTCGACTACACATTACTAGTGTCGCAACCTATGAATTGTAGCACGATATGTAACTCAGTATATACTATGTAGGGGTTAGAAAATTAACCGTGGATTTAGTACCTATGCCAATAGGTCATTTTGACGCAATCCTAGGGTGGATTGGTTATCTACTAATGGTGTTACCTATGTAGCAGGGACAAGGATATACGGACACGGGAATTCTTAAAAAATGGGCACGGCGGGAGACACGGCAAAAATAAGTATATAAATTAATAACTATATCTCTAAGCTACGAAGCACCGACACCTCTAGGTGTCCCCGTATCGCAGTGTCCCGACACGGCGGGACACGTGTCCCGAAACGCCATGTGGATGGGGACACGGCTGGGGACACGGGGGGACACAGCTGGGGACACAGTTTGGGACATGGCAGGGGTCAAACTGATTTTTTTTAAAACTTTTTGGGGTAAATTTAAAATTAATCAATACTTGGGGTAAAAAAGTGTAATTTCTTCATATAATTTCTGTCATATGCATAGAAGTTTTTCTCCTCTTGTTTTGTTTATATTTTCTGTAAATTTATAATTAATCTATGATGCACGGACACGGATATGGGGATTCTAAAAAAATGGGGACACGGACACGGCGGGAGACACGCCACGTGGAAAAAATATATATATATAGGTTCCACTTCTTATCCGGAAAAATCTTTTTTGACGATCCGATCCGTCCAATGTGTTGAGAAGGTGTTTTCAAGGGTCCTCGCGAAAAATCTTCAAAAAACAATACCGGGAAGGGCTTGATCCAAGCAGTTTTCGCAAAAATATATAAATACAGTTTTTGCGAAAATTGCTTGGATCAAGCCCTTCCCGGTATTTTTTTTTGAAGATTTTCCGCATGGACCCTTGAAAACACCTTCTGAACACATTGGACGGATCGGATTTTCCAAAAAAAATTTGCAACACAAAAAAATCAATTTTTTCTTATTTCCGGGAGGTGTGGATGTGAAGTTTTCCGTATATATATATATATATACGGAAAACACATTTTAAACACATCTAACGGTTCGGATCATGAAAATTTGGTCCGGAAAGTGGGAAAAGCCCTTGGTCCGCATGGAACTTCCAATGAGGGAGTCCTCATTAGAAGCTTATTGTATATATATATATATATAGAGTCCGGTTCTAGTCCGGGAGTCCCGGATCCGGGACTCCACTTCCCGATATTTTTTTGACGATCCGATCCGTCCAATGTGTTCAGAAGGTGTTTTCCAAGGTCCACGCGGAAAATCTTCAAAAAAAAATACCGGGAAGGGCTTGATCCAAGCAGTTTTCGCAAAAACTTTATATTTACAGTTTTTGCGAAAAACTACTGGATCAAGCCCTTCCCGTATTTTTTTGAAGATTTCAGCGTGGACCTTGGAAAACACCTTTGAACACATTTGACGGCTTCGGATTTCCCAAAACAATTTGTAAAAGCATCAAAACACCGAAAAGGCCTCAATCGGGAAATCGGGATCCTTGAGGATCGCGGTGTATATATATATACACAAATTATCCAATCAAGGATCCCGGATGGGAGGTTTTTGGTGTTTTGATGCTTTTAAAAATTGTTTTGGGAAATCGAGCCGTCAATGTGTTCAAAGGTGTTTTCCAAGGTCCACGCGGGAAATCTTCAAAAAAATAAGGGAAGGGCTTGATCAAGCATTTTTCGCAAAAACTGTACATTTACGGTTTTGCGGAAAAATGCTTGGATCAAGACCTTCCCGTATTTTGTTTTGAAGATTTCCGCGTGGACCTTGGAAAACACCTTTGAACACATTGACGGTTCTGATCGTCAAAAAAAATATCGGGAAGGTGGAGTCCCGGATCCGGGAGTCGGTTGGACAGATAGTGATCAAGTCCGGGAGTCCCGAATCCGGGACTCCACCTTCCCGATATTTTTGACGATCGAACCGTCAATGTGTTCAAAAGGTGTTTTCCAAGGTCCACGCGGAAATCTTCAAAAAAAAATGGGAAGGGCTTGATCAAGCGGTTTTCGCAAATCAGTAAATGTACGGTTTTGCGAAAATCGCTGGATCAAGCCCTTCCGGTATTTTTTTTTAAGATTTCCTGCGTGGACCTTGGAAAACACCTTTTAAACACATTGGACGGCTCGGATTTCCCAAAAACAATTTTTAAAAGCATCAAAACACCGAAAAAGGCTTCAATCCGGGAAATCCGGGATCCTTGATTGGATCGGTGGCGTATATATATATATATATATATTTTTTTTATATATTTTTTGTTGCAGAATGTAAAAATAAGAGTATATTTGTAAGATTTTTTAATTTGTGGGGTATATATGTTATAACTCCAAATAGTTGGGTTTGTGCTGTAATTAAAGAAAAGTGGAGACAGCTGTAGTCATATAAAGAAAAGTGGAGACAGCTGTATATTACTTTACGTCTTTACCAAATGTAAAGTTAAAAGCTGGAGTAAACAAAAGACACAACTTGCCGTCGTCGTCGACCTCTCTCTCTCGAGCAGATCTTCTCCCGGTGAGTACCCCTTCTCTCTCTCTCTCTCTCTCTCTCTCTGTTCTGAACAGATCTGCTCCCGGTGAGTGTCCCGATCAGTGTCCCTATGAAAAATTCAAAAGAAGAAGAAGAGAGACACGGCTTCAGGCGTGTCCCGTACGTTTCCCAGGCGTGTCCCCGTGTCCAATACGGCAATACGGCGGTCAGGAGCCGTGTCGGTGCTTCATAGTAATTAATCAATACTTGGGGTAAAAAAGTGTAATTTCTTCATATAATTTCTATCATATGTATAGAAGTTTTTCTCCTCTTGTTTTGTTTATATTTTCTTAAATTTTTTTTTATATTATATTATAGATAAATAAATATACACGTGCCGTGTCCGTGTCCCCATTTTTTTAGAATTCCCGTGTCCGTGTCCGTGCATCATAGTCTCCTATGTAGCACAGACACGGATACGAATACAGTCACGGTAATTTTGAAAAAAGGGACACAGACACGGCGGGGGACACGGCAATATATATAAATATTATAAAAAAATAAAAAAAGTTAAAAATTTAAAGATTGATAATTACAGTTTGACCCCCAAAAATTTAAAAAAATTACAATTTGACCCCTGAAAATTTAAAAATTATAGATTGACCCCAATTTTTTTAAAAAATTACAATTTCCCCCCTACCGTGTCCCTCACGTGTCCCCGCCGTGTCCCCCGTCAAAAAATTCAAAAATTTTGGGGGACACGCCACCATAAGTATTTAGGCGTGTCCTCGCCGTGTCCCCGTGTCCCATACGGCAATACGGCGCCTCCTAGGAATATTGACTACATTGGTCATTTTCTTTGGATGCATGCATAAGCATGAGCAGAAGGTTGGAAGATAGGGTTAAAAGAAATAGTGAAAATAATCATATTTGGGGAAGCACATGGGATTGTCTTTCTTGATTTGATTGGGTTCTTGAAATTTCAATCTTTCTTCTTTGAACAAGTGTTGAATGGTGTTAAGAATATACTTCACTTTTATACATGGATCGGCTTTTTTCTTACAACGTACTTGGATACTGTCTAAGAAACTTGGCCGTCAGTGTGCTAATGTCACAGTCTGAGCACCTCATCCAGCTGTTGAGAGTTTGATCCTTGTGTATTTCAGTTATGTTTCTTAAGCTAATTGAAGTAGTTATGAATTTGAAAGGTGTTGAAAATATTTGTTGAAACGTTATAGGAGTGCAAAGTTAATATCTGATTAAGAGGCTTAAACGTACCAAATCTAGAATTGAATGATTAAAGACATTAGCTGTATGCGACAGATACATTTGTCAGAGTGAGCAATGAGAGTTCTAGATGTAGTATTACGTCTTCAAAAATCATATTCTAGGAAAACCCAAGAGTGGTAGGGTATTATATGTCACCAAGTTTCAGAAAAATTGCAAACAAATTATATTTATATAAATATCCCTCCATCCTATGGTGTTAGTTTCTGTTGGGAGTTCCAACTTTTGAAGGGGTGTGCATTTGAAGCACTCAATTTACTTCAAATCTAAGGTGTTTGTTTCCAAAATGTTTTATCAAAAGAGGCATGTATGTTAGACATCCAAATTGGAAAGACGGGCACGCAAAATGGGATGCAAGGAGTTTTATTTTTGTTTCTAAATTGTGGATACTGGAAGCACATTTTCTTCGTCTACTGTGTAATGCAATTAGAATATCATGGTTTCACCACAGAACCTACAATTGAAAGTTCTTGTTGTTGTGATGGTGTCAAATTGTAAGTAGCTTCCCAATTCTTGTTTTAGTTTGTCTCTCCTACCTGTTCTCAACTTCCCCTGCTCATCCCTTTTGTCTTGCATTTTGTTCAACTGTGGAATGGTGCCATAAAGCAGTCTGGTCAGTCCTAATTGCCCATACTATTTTTTTTGTGATGTAGATCCTTCCAAAAGTTCATGTCTGATACTCATCCTCAAACTCTAGCTGCTATCAGTGCATTGGGTGATGGAGTATCACCTGATATGACTAAGACAGCGTCAAATATGATCAGCAGTATGTCTCCTGAAGAACTTCGAAGAATGCTCCAATTGGATGCTTCATTCTACGGAGAGAACTCAAATCTGAAAAGAGATTGTACAAACTCTGATTCCAACAGTTTCAGGCCTCCTCCCCCTGATGTAATCGCTGACATGATTAAAATGGCAAATGATATAAAGATTCATGCAGAAGTAGGGGTGTCAAACGTGCGTGCCGTGCCGTGCCATTCAACTTCCGTGCCTACCGTGCTTCGTGCCGTGCCGTGCCCATTTTGCTTCATCGTGCCATGGCGTGCCGTGCCAACCGTGCTTCGTGCCGTGCCGTGCCCATTTTGCTTCATCGTGCCATGGCGTGCCTTGCCAACCGTGCTTCGTGTCGTGTTGTGTCGTGCCCGATTAGTTAATCATGTTGTGCCGTACCGTGCCGTTGACTTTATCGTGTCATGTCGTTCCTTTTTTTTATTGTGCCGTGCCTTTTTGTCGTGTCGTGTCATGATTTTTGTCGTGCCGTGCCTTATTTGTCGCGTCGTGCCGTGCCTTATTCGTGCCGTGCTGTGCGTTTTTTTAGTCGTGCCGTGCCGTGCGTTTTTGTAGTCGTGTCGTGCCGACGCCGTGCCTTCTTATCGTGGTTGCAAGAGATGCAAGATATTAGGATGTCATTGCAGGAGTTGAAGTCATTACTTGGACCTGAATGTTGAGTGTTTGGTTTTCATTCACCATCTTCAACCAATTCCCTACACTGCATTCTTAATAATGCCAGGTAACAGATGAGCTCCTAAGTGCAGCTTTATTACCTGGATTACTATCCAGAATAGGCTCTACACTGAAGATAGGTTAGTCCTTTTTGGTACCAAATCTATCTCCTGCTGTAGCTTCTGTTCTGGATCTGAAAGTCATACTCATTTATTCTTCAATTGTCCATTTTCCACCTCTGTGTGGAATCAGATTTTGAACGTTGTCAACATCTCTTGGCATCCTAGGCCCTGGACCAATTGGATTGATCTTATGGTAACTTTCAAGGGCAAATCTCTTAAATCCCTCATCATAAAATTGATTTTCACTGCATCGATTTACCATATTTGGATTGAGAGGAACACTCGCAAATTCCAAAACATCTCATGCCCTGCATCTGTAGTGGTAGGGAAAATATATTCAATGGTAAGGCACAGAGTGCTTTCTCTGGGTAACCTTCCAATGATTCTCATTCCCGTGAGCCGTTGGCTCAATGGAGGATCAACTAACAATTCCCAGATTCTTGGATACTTTGGCATAAATTGCGATGAACTTGTTTGTGTGTGTGAGTGATCTACTATACCGAGAGTAACCTTGGTGAGAAGAGTGTTTGATCCTCCACTTACCTTTGTGAGAGCTAGTCAATTTGTCCTGGGATACAAAAGTGAGCCGAGGGTGTTTGGAGCCTTAGTGTGAGGGATATTGAAGCCGTGAGGTCCCAAGGGAGTTGTAGGCGAGACATAAATACTCTAGGATATCCCGCCACTCATTGTTTATTGTGGCATGTTCCGCCACTCATTGTTTATTGTGGCATGTTCTGCCCACATTGATGCACTTGTTTACTACTTGTTTACTGCTGATTAGTTCTTGCTAGTCATACATTACTTGAGAACAATGTGCTACGGCCAAACAAACCGCCAGATTGGGTGGGCAAGTACATTATGGATCTGTTGTTGCCCAGATTCAGCCCCGCCCTGGATTTCAGGCGATTCTTTGCCGTAGACTGCCATGCCATTGCTATTGCTCTTGCATCTTTGAGTTCTTGGGTTGCAAGTCTTTGTTGCATCCCATATAATTGTATTATGATATCTTTGCTACTCGTCTTGAGTCACATTGTTGGAAGTTCGCTTCTTTCTCTTCCTCTTTCTTTTCTTTTTAATTTCTTCCGTTGTTTACGTGATGGGCTGGCACCTTGAGGGTGCTCCACTTACGAACGGGTCATGGCGAATTTTTCATAGTGCCCTAGCTAGCCTTGGGGGATGTCCCTTGGCATGTTTGATCCCCTTTGGGGGGGGGGCGTCCTCCCATTTCCTTTCATTTCATTGTTATGTATTCACTTGGGGTGTTTGTAACCCCTATGATGAGACGTGGCTAAGCCGAGACGCATTTTGAAGTTCATGGAATCACTCTCAAAACTCAATGTGCATAAGCTCATAACTTGAGCTCCATCCCACATTGAAGCATTTGGAAGGCATTTGGATCACAGAGTCGCTGCACTCTCATGCCTGTTGCTGCGTTCATCTATGGCCTAATATTATTGTTATTATCATACTTAATATCTCATGTTGTGTATTTACTGTTTTATCCTTTGTAGCCGTAGTGCTTCACACTATCTCCCATCCCGTTGTAGCCGATTGGCCTCCACTTCATGCAGTTTCTTTTCTTTTCCTTTTCCTTTTTCTTTTTGTCCTCCCTGGGGTATGCCCCTTGTAGGCTGTATATTCGTTTAGCCCCTTTTATTTTAAAGCTGATTTATCTATAAAAAAAAAAAAAAAAACAGATGAGCTCTGAGCAATGTAATTATGTTCTGATGTAAATGGGTAAATTTCTTCCTCTGACGATGTTTGAATTCTTATCATGTTGATAAGAAGTGGGAAATGCTAACGTTTTAGACAAAGTGTGATCTGATGTTGAGAAGCATACTTGAACCTTCTGTTCATGGTTTCATGGTGTAACTATTCCGTGAACTCAGAAAATCACGTGGGAACCTGAGGTTCTAGAGGATGGCGTTTCAGTCTTGAACCGTTATTTGTGCTGCAATTTCTACTTGTTACTACAATGGTTTTTCTTTTTTTGAGATTAAGTTATTTGCACCGCCGGTGGAAACAAAAGTTTCCTCTAAATCGATTACATTGCGCCATGTATCCAAACAGTGGTCTAAAAAAGTAGAACATGGACATGTGGCGCAAGACAATCGATTTGGAGGGAACTTTTATTTTTGTTCATAAAAAGTAGATCAGTGTTCTCACCCTTCCGTAAGAGATTGTAATGACTTCAACATTCAGGTCCAAGTAATGACTTCAACTCCTGCAATGACATCCTAATATCTTGCAACCACGATAAGAAGGCACGGCGTCGGCACGACACGACTACAAAAACGCACGGCACGGCACGACTAAAAAAACGCACGGCACGGCACGACGCGACAAATAAGGCACGGCACGACAAAAATCATGACACGACATGACAAAAAGGCACGGCACGATAAAAAAAAGGAACGGCACGACACGATAAAGTCAACGGCACGGTACGGCACGACACGATTAACTAATCGGGCACGACACGAAGCACGGTTGGCAAGGCACGCCATGGCACGATGAAGCAAAATGGGCACGACACGAAGCACGGTTGGCACGATGAAGCAAAATGGGCACGACACGAAGCACGGTAGGCACGGAAGTTGAATGGCACGGCACGGCACGGCACGCACGTTTGACACCCCTATAGAAGAGCTTCAAAAAATGCTTCAATCGTCATCATCAGATCCTATTGAATATGGTTCAGACAATGCATCAAAACCTGCTGAAACTTCGGAAAAGTTGGTTGTTAGAAGAGATGATGCTGGTTAAAGTAGTTCTGCTCATGGGTTTTCAAATTCAAGAACTACCCCTCAATCAAGCTTCGCTAACCCAGCTGCTGATCTTGAAGAACAAATGAGAAACCAAATGAATGATCTAGCTATGCAGCGGCAGGTATTTGATTTCTATACTTGTGGTCGGGTCTGCAATTTTATATAACTTGTTTGTTTGGACAAGCTTGTGTTGCTGTAAGCATTCTTTGTCACTCCTTATTCATGTTAACCAAGTTGTAATGATTATATATGAAAATTATATGTTTTTTTTTCACTTGGAGGACAAAGTAAATCAAGAAATTACGTGTTAGGTATCCAGAAGGAAAAGGAAATCACATAAGTAATTTATGGTGATTTCTAGTGGTGATTCCATCAGTTATTATTGTGAATCCATTGCTTCTTACTTTCAGTGATGGGCTACATTTTAGTGATGAGTCTCCCTTTCTAACAACGTGACCCTTATTTAAAAGATAGGGATGTGCTTTATGTTTAGCTAAACACGTGGTGAAAGTATCTTTATCTATGCCTGTCTTGGATGAACAAAATGATGACATATTGTTGGTAGCTTATGTAAATCTTTATTTGCTTCGTCAGATGCTCACATCAATGATTGAAAACCTGACACCAGACATGATGGAAACCATGAGCCAAGAATTTCGGTTAAAGCTTGCTCAGGAGAATGCACAAAATGCTCGACAAGTCCTGTTGTCCTTGTCACTAGATGACCTGGATAAAATGGTACCTTCTTGCACTAATTATGCTTTGTGTGGCTTGGGACTCATGATCAGTTCAGTTGTTCATGGTGGTTAATATTATCTTCTCAACTTTCTGACGAACTGAAAAATTAGATCATTGATTCCTATTTATGTTGCCCATTTCACAAGTTCGTGGATATGGAATAGGCTTATTGCCCTTTACGTTAAATAGCTTTGTACATCAATCTCTATACGACTTATTGAAGTTTGTTCTCATGCATTACATGTTATTGTTGTAAACTTGTAATTGATGATGCTCCTCTATGTTGGGTTAACATTTGTGATCTGAATGGCTACCGTATGACTTCTGTTAAATTTCTTGGATAACACTTGGCTTGTTTCCTGGGGTAAAAACGTCACTGCATCCTTAAACTTAGAATGTCCTCTTCAAACTCAATATGAAGAATTATTAGGTGGGAACAACGTTGTGTCAAACAACCAAGAAAGAGAAGGGAAAAAATGAACTGCAATAAGTTAATCAAAACGATGGTCATTTCTGGTGTAACTTCTAATAAAGCATATGTTACTCTTGCTCAATGGTGGTCTCACAGTTATATTTTTCAGAAGGTTTCTATTCTTTGATAAAAGCTTATGCTGTCTCTAAAATGGGCTGAGCCGTACTGCTTGTTTTTATAGACGGCGGAAATAGGGGAAATTTTCGTACTGGAATCTTCATTGGCCATGACTGAAAGGATTTCCTTGAAAAACCTATTTAGCTTGCCGCATAATAACAGTTCATTGTGAGTGTTTTCTTTCAGTTGCCAGAAAATTTTAGTACTCAAATGATATGCTCGTGTTTATGATTCATCGTGGCTCTGTTTTGAATTCATTTGTTATTTGCTACTTGTGGCTTGTGTTATGGGGTTTATGGGGTTTATGTTGATACTTCTATTGTAATATCCCAAATTTTCAAAAAATAAAATTTGTGATATTTGTAAATATTAATTTTCCTAATTTAATTTTACACAATTTTAAATTTAGTTGACCATTTGCGGGTCTCTTATTTATTTATTTAGTTATTTATTTATTTATTTTTCCTTTAGACGAGTTAGTGCTCGAGGTGCACAGAATGATTTCAACCGACTTGTCACCAGTGGGCCCGGACGAACGGCCAGAATAATGTGCGTAATGCGGAGGATGATTTTGAGCTACACAAATGACACTAGCACGACTACTACAGTTGTGGGACCCGAGTCAACCAAATACGCTCACCTGGCGAGCGCATCGTAATGCGTGTTCTACTTTCAAGATTTTTCCAAACGATTCTGAGTACACGGTGACGCTGCCCACGATTTTCCAAGTTCACACGAATAATTTGGTAATTTTCTGAGACCGAAACCCGGACAGTTCGAACACTGCTCGGAGTAAATTATACTGCATTATATCATGTCGTGCTTCGCGCCTCACCATTCCCCCACGCCTGATAACCACCACTCATCCCACCTACTCCCACACTCCACCCAACTTGCCACATTTCACTCCTACCTACCACACAACACTCCTACCTACCACCCAATTTCCCTACATAAACCCATCACCCCTTTCCCCTCATAATTTTCGGCAGAGCAAGAGGGAGAGATTGAGAAATTCTGGAAAAAGAAGAAGAAAGGAGGAGAAGAAGAGAAAAAGAGGAGAGAGATCACCACAACGTTTTCCAATTCTCGTCCATAACACGCGTCCATTTTCATGGCCGATTTCCTCCTAGGTAAAGTCGTTTTTAGGCTTAAGTTTCTAAACAAAAGTTGTAGAGGGTGTCGAGTACTTCGATTTCGGTATAAGAATCATCCAAATCGGTTGAGTTTTGAGTGAGTTATAGCCTTCCAAAGTTCAGTAAAAATCTCGGGTACATTTTCCAGACAGCTCTCTGCTCTTCCGTAAATCTCCATTTTTCTCCTCGTTAAAGTGGATTTCGGGTTTAGATTCCTTCACGAAGATTGTAGATCACTTCAAGCTCTTCGTTTTAGGTTCAAGAATCACTCTAAACGGTTGAGAAATGACCACGTTATTGCGGCCCGAAGTTTCTAATCTAGTCAAACCGAGCAGCTCACTGAACCTTTACAAATCTTCATTTTTCTCATTGTTGGAGTGCGTTTTAGGCTTAGACTTCTTCATCAACGTTGTAGAGAACTTCGAGAGCTTCGTTTTAGACATAAGAATCGCTGGAAACGGACGAGGTTTGAACCCGATATCGCGGCCCAAAGATTCTGTTCGCAATCGAGTTCTTCATTGCCACTCGAAATACCACCGGACTTTACCGTCGAGCTTTTCGTCCGGACCAAAGGTAGAAACCTCTTATCCATTAACCCTAAGTATATTTAGTAGCCTTAGACTTTATATATTGGGGCTTGCAATGAGCCCGAACGAAACGAAACCAAAATGTGAAATGGGTCGAGAAACCCACAAAACCGATTATGGTCGTAAGGCCTAAAGATGGTTAAAGTTGATTTATTTTAACAAGTGATGATGTGTATGGTTATGTTGTTTGGCTGATTATTCATGTCCATTATGATTTGTTTGGTTGTCATAATCAAAATCTATAATATTGATGTTTGTTTCGATGTACTCCGTCGATTAAATTGTAGAATGTTATGTAATTCATTTAGATTAGTAAAGTGAATCTTTGTTAGTAAACTTGATCATAATCTATTATTGATACGTTAGCTTTGGTAAATTACTAAAATGTCCTTCATTGACGAATTACCAATTTGCCCTCGTGCATAGTTTTACCTTACAAAAAGTCCCGAGCCAAATGAAGCTACTAGATTTCGTCTCTACACTTGAATGAAATACGACATCGACCCTATATTTTTATGAATCACATTTATGACCCTTAAACTCTTTTTACTCAAACTCGTGTATTACCTGCGATATGCGTAGTGACGCGGGAACACCATAAGTCGTGTGTTTTGCCATGGATTTATTATGTGGTTATGTGAACCCTTGAAATGTCATTATCGTCTTACTTTTCTTGTTAAGATATTGTTATTGCTTTGCTTCGCTTGTGGTATTATATTATCGGCAAATTGTTGGATTGTTAGAATGGACAACTAGGTTCCCGGGTTGGGTGATCGTGCGCGGATATCACATAGACGATAAGGTTAATGGAAAAGTGAATTGGAATCGATTATTGGGGAGTCACCCCGAGATTTGTTGATTGGCAGTCAGCCAAGTGATGAATTGATTATGGGGAGTCACCCCGAGATTTGTTGAATGGCAGTCAGCCAAGTGATTTCGTTTTGGAGGAATATTTGGCAGCCTGCCAGGAGTTCGAAACCCTAGGATATGACAATCTGTGATTACTTCATTTGAATTCTGAGGCGTTAAAAGGGTGGATGTATTATAGACCGAGTCACGGCTATATACCTACAGGAGCTGACAGTTGTCACTCGTAGCCCAGTGGTACAGTCAGTCCCTGGGAAATTCATCCTTGTGAGGCGGCTGACGGTTGGATTAAGTATGTAACTTATACCTTCCGTCGGGGCTCCCAGTCAGGGCAAGCAAGGGGGGAGTATATCACGGATTGGTCATAGTCCTTAGTGGTTATTTGGGAGGAAAGTTCTCTAGGTTGAGAACTTAGATGAACATGTAAGTTAATGGCTAATAATGAAATCAGCTATGTGTTTAATTTCTGCTTTACGATTTATTTCCTGTTTATTCCTTTAATTATTGTTTTTCAATCATATATGTTGTACGTGTATGTTAAGCAAGGGTTGGTGGGTAAGAGTTATCTATTGAGTGATTATTCGCTCACGGTGTTACACTTCGTGTGACCCTGGTATAATACCATGATGTTGCTTCGCGACTCGGACGTATTATGCTAGACTGTGATCAAGCAGGTACTGTTGGTGTCGAAGGAGACGGTTATTTCGGAACCGAGGGTTATCCGGCAGACCAGGCTCAGGAGGAGCCGTGGAATCCAGAGTTGAACCTTAATCTGTAGAACCCACCCCTTTATTTTTAATGTTTGATCTGTAATATTAATTTCTCAAACCGTATTAAGTATTTTGTAATGGGTTGCACTTCACGTTTTCCAACGTGTACTCTGATGGAAACTGTATTTTTACATGGTGGAATCTTGTTGTAAAACTTTATTATTTCTTTTTAATAAATTTAACGTACCCAAAAATCCGGGTCGTTACATCTATTCATGCAGTTAAGTCACTTATGGACGGTTTCCTTTAGAATTTGGATTTGTTATGGTACTTGTTCATTGAGAGAGTTTTTATTTACGTCACTTATGGAAAGTTGTTGGCTTCTGTCGTCTAGGGGGCTTGGAATTGAGGGTAATAAGTTGCAATTACGCTTCAATTTCTGACTCGTAGCTTTAAAAGTTGAATACATTTGGAATTTATCGCGTAAATGCAAATGCGTTTGTTTTCCCATGTTCTTAAGAAGAACTTATTCACAGTAAATAAAATGTTTAGGTTACCATTGATGTGCCTGGTCTTGAATCTTGAGTTGAGATTTGGAACCTAATGATTGAAGAACACATCTACGGGTTGAATATTTCTTTGATGACTTCTTGATTCCTACTAGGTTTTCGCAATACATTTTCTTATATAGCTCTATACATTTGCGATATGGAATTTTCTTTATTCTTTAAACAATATAAATGGTGTTGCAGACGCGGTGGGCAGATAGGATTCAAAGAGGACTGGATTATTTGATGAAGATGAAGGGTTGTCTTCTGGGAAAACCTGGCATGGTTTTGGCACTACTTGTGATCCTTCTAGCAATCCTCTTTCACTGGCTAGGCTACATTGGAAGCTAGAGTGGGACCAGTCTGCCAACGTTGGGCGCGCGCTTGAATCGATTTCAACCTCTTGGTTTCATTGCTAACTAATTTCTATAATGTCTCTTCCCTTTCCACTTTCCCATTTTCCGCTTCTATAAACAAATAAACTAACCTGGAAAAAGACAGTTGTTTATTAAATTTCACTAAATCCGAAAAATATCAAACAACTGTCTTTTTTGTCTTTAGTTCCGGCATGTAAGTAGTATTTTCTAATTGTGGCCCACATTTTTGTAATTTTTTATTTCTCTTGTCGAGACAAATAATTACTCCCTCCGTCCCTTTTTAAATGTGTTACTTCGTAAATCCAACTTATTAAAAAAACACCATCATTACACCTTTCCCATCAACTTTTTCCTCCACTTTACACTTTTCACATCAACTTTTACCTCTACTTTCCAAAATTATCCTCTACTTTTACCCATTAACTCTTTACCCACTAACTTTTCAAAAGGGCAAAATGATAATTGTACAAACTTTTACTTATTAACTTTTCAAACCACACACTTATTTAGGGACAGCCCAAAATGGAAAGTTAAACACTTAAAAAGGGACGGAGGGAGTAATTTTAAAAACACTTACTTTATATAATAATTACGACAACGAAAAACTAAACAAAAAGTTACAAAAGTTAATAATACCATAGCAAAAATTTAAGAACAACATCGTTTTCTGAATGGTCTGGAGAGAATGCCTCTCTTTAAACCTCACCGTTTGATCAATGCAGTGTTTAGAGTCTAGATAATGACAAATGGAGAAGAAACTAGTGAAATATACTGTAATAGTAGAAAAAACTAGTGAAAATTCTCTTGAAAGAAAGGAGAAAGTGATGGAATTGCAGGTGTTTGGTAAAATGACCCAATAGAACTCTCGTCCAAGGGTTCACAAAGGGATCTTTCGTGCACAATGTTCACAACAGAAAATCAGAATATCAAAATGAACTCTCTCCCACTACTTTTATACTGCTAGCAAAAGAGAGAAATGACTCACCACTCCTAACCAACTTTCCCGCCAAGTGTAGCAAGGCATGTATCATTGCCTCCTCCATTTGAAGAGCCTTGTCCATAAGGCTCAAATTCTGGAAATTTAGCCTTCAAGGAATGATAGAATTCCCAAGTAGCATCCTCTGGAAAAGAATGTGCCCAATGGATGAGAAATTGAGTGGCAGGCCGTCCAGGATCTGACCGATACAAACCAAGTGACTAATGCACCTATAGTCGAAAGCTCCGCGGCACGGTTAGTCGTCGTGCAACTAGATGGCATAAGCCAACTACAAAGCTCTAAAATCGGTAGAGATGCTGCTGGAAAGAGTTGCAACCGTGGTTATTGGAATGAAATAGCCATGGAGAATATCATTTGTGAGGTATATCCTTCGGCTTATTTGCCACTAACAACATCTAAATTTAAATTAACACCCCCTTCCCAAACCATCACCACCATATAGCCTAGAGGTGTCAAACGGGCCCGTCGTGCCGTGCCGTGACGCTTTTCTTCCGTGCCAACCGTGCCTGTGCCCGTGCCGTGCCGTGCCCGTTTACTTAATCGTGCCATGTCGTGTCGTGCCCATTTTTAGTCGTGCCGTGTCGTGCCATTTTTCTTCATTCGTGTCGTGCCGTGCCGGCCCGCTTACTTAATTGTGTCGTGCCGTGCCGTGCCGACCCGTTTAATTGTTTGACTCGTGTCGTGCCGTGCCGTGCCCATTTACTTAGTCGTGCCATGCCATGCCGTTTTTTAAAATCGTGTCGTGCCGTGCCGACCCGCTTACTTAATTGTGTCGTGTCGGGCCGGCCCACTTAATCGTTTGACTTGTGTCGTATCGTGCCGTGCCGTGCCCATTTACTTGCCGTGCCGTGCCCATTTACTTGTCGTGCCGACCCGCTTACTTAATCAAGTCGTGTGGGCCCGCAAAGAGGATCTTTATTTCGTTTGTTTGTTATGTACATAAGGAAAAAAACAAAATAAATTTTAATTAACTTACTCTTGTTATTGATTGTTGATATTAAATTATTATTTCATTTGTTTGTTATGTACATAAGGAAAAAACAAAATAAATCGTGCCGTGTCGGCCCGCTTCCTAAGAACGCTGTGTTAGCCCCTGTTATAAAAAGTCTCGGACTTTCGATAGTGTTCTTTGCCATCATAATTTCATATGAAGAAGCATAAACACTTTATTCCATTCAACACCAACCATATCCAAACGCGAACTAATGTCAATGTAAAATAAATAATACAACCATTTACCATTGCATAAAGATTCATTACATTAGCTTGGAGAACATTTCCCTACACAATCTACATAAAAGAGTCTGACTAAGTACACTCTCCAAAAAATAAAAAAAAAACAAAAGAACTACTGTAATCTCTCTTTCTGGAAGTGGCCAAGACAAAGGTATGCTGTTACAATCCGTAGAGCTCTGAACCATAGCACAAAAAAACATGGCATAACTGCAGCATGTAACCATAGAATCGAAAAGATTTAGGTGAGACCTTCGCCTTTATAGCACCAGCATATTTTGGTTCAACATCAGCTTATCCCTTAGTCTTCATATACCAATCCTATCCAGCCCTCGCCGCAGCGCCAACCTTAAACAAAATAAGCACGAAGCATCACCACCAGGGCCTTCATGAGTTCATGCCCACTGTCCACTATGCCACATTTCTACCGTTAAGAACTCTCTCCTTAACACTAGCAGCACACACACACCCAATGTTCCACGTGCACTTCTCTGGCCAAACCCACCTCTTATAGATATCCATACTTTGACCAAAGCTCAAGCTTTGGTTTAATTCAATTAATATACTTGCGTAAGAGTTATAATATTAACAAAAACTTACAGGGTATTACAAATATAACCAGCAAGTACCAGTTACTGTGTTACCAGCAAGTGTCAATTAAATGGGCTCAGTTAAACTCAACGATATAGCAATTTGAAAGGGCTCAGTTAAACTAAAGGTTAATATATATCATCACAGCCCATTAATGCCCAGAACTTGTTGCTTAATGCCCATAAATTGCAGCATGTTAACATTGGAAATTCAGAGGCCCATCAAGCACAAGTAGTAAACAAACTAGCATATCCCAAGGCAGCTACAGCAACAACAGCAGAAGCAGTGGAAATGAGTAGCATAAGTGCCAATAAAACAGTAGCATAAATGCCCAGAAATGAGTACATAAATGCCCATAAAACAAGCTTGGCTCAAGAATCATCATTGCCCACAAACCAAAAATAGGACTGCCCACATCTTTTGCTATATGGAAAGCGTAACAGATTTGTAGCTTTGCAGCAATCTTAACAAATTTTCAGCAGTATCAACAAGTTTTGCAGCAATATTAACAGTCATGCTTCTCATTAAACAGGCAACATAGAAGTAAAAAGGGCTCAGAAATAAAAATTTTATCCACAAGGTTGCGCATGGCTGCAACCAACGTTGCCACGCCAAGTAACTACCGTCATTAATATTTGGTTTAATTCATCATCGCCCATTCAAAAGTCAAGAACCACCCATAAACCTGTTCACTGCCCAGAAACACAGCAGAACCCACAACAGAATACAACAGAACAAAGCAGAACCCACAATCACAACAGAACCACAAATACAGGTTGTGAATCAACTAAAAACCAACAAGATACACTGTCCAAATGTAGGACAATTGGAGAGAGAGAGAGAGAGTAAGGGCCCAGAATTCAATACGAAGGGCTCAGACAACCATCACTGCCCAGAAAACAACTAGAGCACATCTCGTAATTTCTCACTTCAAGATAACTGTCCAAAATCGAGAGAGAGAGAGAGAGAGAGAGAGAGAGAGAGAGAGAGAGAGAGAGAGAGAGAGAGAGAGAGCCCAAAATTCAATACTAAGGGCTCAGGCAACCATCACTGCCCAGAAAATCCTGTCACTTTGAAAGTTGTACCGTACATACTAATCAAAGTATTGAACATTCTTTTCTCATAATTTCAGCATCTAAGAATGCATCTACCAATGTATTTTCAGCATGTAAGAATGCATCTACAATTAAAACAGAGTTTCAGCATCTACAAATGCAGTTTCAGCATCTAAGAATGTAATTTCAGCTCTAAAAACACATTTCTTGTAGCTATTTATAGTTTTATGCACTAAAGTACACAGTTTCAACACTCACAGATGTGATTTTCAGCTTTAAAATGTCATTTTCAGCAACCAAAGACAATGTTCTGCACCTAATCACATACTTTCAGCAACCACGTTCCAGTTTTAGCACTCAAAAATGCAGTTTTAGCTTCCAATTGCACAAATTCAGCATGAAACCATTCAGTTTTAGCACCAAACAGTGCAATTTCAGCACCTAGTTTCAACACTGCTCAGGCACAAAAGCAGTTTCAACAATTTCAGCACCTTGGCATTCCAGTAAGAAAGCCACTCATTCAATATAAAATAAGGCTAGAACCAGCCACAACTATAGGATAGAACTAACTATCAACAGAACTTCAATGGTTTTCAACTAAACCACCAAATGAACTAATCCAAATGCAACTAAACTCATCTTGCTAATCAAATGGTATGGATGCCAATTTTTGGTAACACTTGGTCAAATTTTTTAATAACACTTGGAAGAACAGCTCTAACATTCAATGTACTTCGAAGAATAGCTCTAACAACAGCTCTGCCCAGAACTTGGCAGTCCACAAATAAGCACACACAACCATTAATAAGGATCAGTACTTTGAACAAGGGAATACAAGGGCTCAATCATTATCAAGGGAATCATAAGCGAATAAATTGGCTGCAACTTAGTTGCCCTGCCAGGAATCATAAGCGAATAAACAAAGTAACATCACAGCCCAGAAAATCACAAGTAAATAAGTAATGGGCTCAATTCATCATTGCCCGGCCCTAAGTAACCAGTCACCACTAGTCACCACAACCCCAATCGATAACCCTAAATCACCATTCACCAGCCACACACACACACACACACACACACACACACACACACACATCCACAATCCAGTAACCAAATGCCCAGAAAACTGTTACCATATCTTACAATAGACAGAACACCAACAACTATAGAACATGTCACAATATCACAACACAATTGGGCTCAGATCTATATAGAAATGCACATGAATGCAACATTAAGTTGCCATTAAGACCTTCATAAGTTGCCACACAATCACTTAAGTTTGTTTTTACTTATTATCGTCATAGCCCATAAATAATAGCACAATGCAAGTATGCAAGTGCAACGTTATGTTGCCATTAAGGCCTTCATAAGTTGCAAACTTGCACACCAACAACTTTACACACACCACTTGGTTACAGTTTTCTGGGCATTTGGTTACATAGCAAGAGTAAGATAGCACCTAGAATGCAACATAAAGTTGCAGCAGTATTAGCATCCTCAAAATCTTTTGAGAAGTCAGATATAAACAGTCCCTAAGGACTATCTATATCAGAGTTCTCATAATAATATCTGAACTCATCTTTAGCCTCGCACTTCTTAATGCCAAGACGTGCATCCTCCCAATCTTTCAAGCATATCAGACAATCCAAAATGTCCGCACCCAGTCGGCTTCTCCTCTCATCCAACACTCTATTACCTGCACTAAAAGCAGATTCAGAAGCAACTGAAGAGACAGGAGGTGTTAGTACATCACGTGCCATGATTGAAAGAATGAGAAATGTCCTTTCATTTTTTTTCCACCAAGCTAAGATATCCAAATTATTAGGGGTGTCTAGAGTTGTAAGACAATCCATATCTAAATACATAGAAAGTTCGGTGCGTGAAACTAAATTTCTTCCTCTATTTGAAAGCAGAGACCAAGATGGGTCATTGCTAGTTGTAGGAGATGGTGAAGGAGCAACATTAGCTGTAGAAGATGCAAATTTAGACTCATATGAACATATATAGATCTCACAAGTAATGTCACATCAGAAGTAGAAGTAGAAGGTAATGTCATATCTAAATTACTAGAAATCCCATCTAAAAGCAAGACAACACCTTCTATCTTAATCCTTGGGTCCATTACTGCAGCTAAAATAAATATTTTAGGCATGTCCTCAAAATATTTTTTTAATTTTGTTTCCATATCTAAAATTGCATCTACAAAATTTGCTCTATATCTATATTGAAAAAAATTAAGACTGATATTATACAAGTTATTGAGCACAAGACAAGAAGTAGGATAATAAGAACCAAAACAAGCACAAGTAGCCGCATAAAAAACCTTTAAAAACTTCATATACTCGAATGCAATGTTCCAATCAGCTTGAGTTAAAGTACAATCACCATACTTCGCATTGACATAAGAAGTAATAACATCAACATGTTTCACACAAGATTTTATCATAAGATATGTCGAATTCCAACGAGTTTTCACATCAGTTTTCATTTTCCTTGGTTTCAAATTGAAACTAGCACACAACCCTTCAAATTCTTGGGTCCTAGGTTGGGAAGTAGATATAAAAAGAATCGCATCTCTAATTTTATCTATTTGTGCTCCTATATGTTTCAAACCATCTTGCACAACTAAATTAATGATATGGCATACACATCGCATATGGAAAAATGTACCAGCATGAGGAGTAGAAAAATTTCGTTGGAATAAATCAATAGCAGCAGTATTAGCAGTATGGTTATCAAATGTAATACTAAAAACTTTATCAACAATATCATACTCCCTAAAAACACCATTTATACATTGAAAAATCTGATTAGAATTATGAGGATACTCCATCAAACGGAAAGCAATGATTTTTTTATGCAAAATCCAACTAGAATCTATATAATGAGCAGTCACAGCAATATATCCAAGATTATTGTTACCACTCCACAAATCAGAAGTAAAAGAGATTATACTACCAATTTGACTAATTTCAGTAATCAAATTTTTACGGACTTCAATGAAAGCTTTCAAACAATCAGCTCTAGTAGTATTTCTAGAAACTTTATAAAAAGCAGGATTTACACTAGTTTGCATGAAATGTTCAAATCTAATATCATCACCAAAAGTGAATGGCTGCTCCGCTGCAGCTACATAAAGGGCCAATCCATGTCTCATTTTAGGTTTTGTGTATACGAAATTAGAAACAGCAGTGCCACTACTATCACCACCAACTACGCCAATTTCCTCTTTATGTTTGTTCCTAAGATGCCTCTCAATATGCCCCGTGCCACCACTACTACCGCAAGAATAATGGTTTGAACAATAATTACACACACCTCTCATTCCTATATCAACCCCTTCTTTGGTTTTGTAATGTTCGTCAATTTTGGCATGATTCCATACCCATGAAGTGCGACCCCTTTTCGAGCCAATACGTTGAGTAGATATCGAACCTGAACCTACAGTGTTTGAAGCGGCTTCACCTATGGAACTAAGTCCATGTGGTGGTGAAAATACAGGAATATGTGCTAGTGGATCTTGTGACTCATCAGAGTCTGAATTAGGGCCATGTGTAAAGTCTATATGAATTTGTGCCATAATAACTCACAGAGTAATAACACAGATAAGTAGATAACAAATAATCATAGACTAACAGCTCAGAAAATAAACAAATAATCACAGAGTAAGCACAGTAAACAAATAATCACAGAGTAAGCACAGTTACCAAGCACTGAACCAACAGCACAGAAGCACTGATTTAGGGTTTCGATTTGGGGTTGTGGTGGTGGTGATTTAGGGTTTCGATTTGGGGTTGTGGTGGTGGTGATTTAGGGTTTCGATTTGGGGTTGTGGTGATGGTGGTGACTAGTGGTGGTGGTGACTGGTGGTGATTTAGGGTTTCGATTTGGGGTTGTGGTGATGGTGGTGACTGGTGTTGGTGGTGGTGGTGACTGTCGGTGACTGGTGGTGATTTAGGGTTTCGATCTGGGGTTGTGGTGATGGTGGTGGTCGTGGTGGTGAGTGGTGGTGGTCGGGGTGGTGACTGTCGGTGACTGGTGATGAGTGGTGGTGATTTAGGGTTTCGATACGGGGTTGTGGTGATGGTGGTGGTGGTGGTGGTGGTGGTGGGGTCGGTGGGTGGTGGTGGTGGTGTGGTGGTGGTGGTGGTGGTGTGGTGGACGGTGGGGTGGTGGTGGTGGGGGTGACTGTCGGTGATTGGTGAGAGAGAGAGAGAGATCGACGATCGGTGAGGAGAGAGAGAGAGAGAGAGCACTGTGGATGAAGAGAGAGAGAGAGAGAGAGAGCCGTTTTAGATTAGGGTTGCAACAGTAAGATTATATTTATAGTAAGTATACTATTTAGTGTGTTGAGTCACACATCCCATCTATGCACCCAACGGTAAAATTTGCCGTAAAATTGTACTACGCGAGGGTTTTTAGAGTCTTTTTCTTCGAATCGGAACCGTCTACATTTTGCATGGGAGTGATTTTATCCTTTGTGCAAAAAATCAAGTAAATTAATTATCACTAAGTACCTGATCGAAAAAGACAAAATTTTGGTTTACAATAAATCAACGTCCCGATTAAAAGGATTTGAATACCCAATAGTCTTCAAATTTGGCGAGAGTGATTAAAAAAGCAATACAAACAATGTGAACGGTTTGGATCGTCATAATTATGTTGAGATCGCGTGTCTAACGTACATTACCATATAGCATAACATCTTTGTTCATAACCAAGTTAGTTCGATGTATATGATCAGAAGACAGGTGCAGACTCGATTTCTCGAATGTTCGATCTAAACCATTACGATTTCATATCTTATTGATTCTATCATTTTCCCCGAAAATGGTGGCTATCAAATGTCGGCAACCATCTGATCGGATCAAATTCGGTGCATTTAAGAGCAATAATGTCCTATAATGCATGACTCGACGAACATCAGAGCAATTTTTTTCGTATCGGAACCGTCTAGATTGCAAGTGGGAGTGATTATATCCTCCATGCAAAAAACGAAGTGATTTAACTATCGTTACATATTTGATCGAAGGACACAAATTGTTGGTCGATAATAAATCAACGTCCCTGATGAAAGGGTTTTCAATACCCGATGGACTTCAAATTTGGCGAGGGTGATTAAAATAGCAAAACAAACAAAGTGAACGGTGTGGATCGTCATAAATGTGTTGCGATCGTGTGGCTAATGCATAATATAATCAAAATTTTATACAAAACAATATAACATATTAATAATTTAACATATTATGTAATTATAAAAATTCAATTTTGACCTATCAATTCATAAATCAAATATTTCATTTTAATTATTAAAAATTTATTTTTCATTTTTTCTTCAATTTAATTTATGTTATAAATATTTTTTCAAAATTTATATTTTTGTTATCAAAATTTAATTTTTATTTCACCCCTAAGTTTTTTCATTTATGTTATTCAAAAATTCATTTTTAATTTCCCTCATTTTTTCCTTATTATGGCATTTGGCAACTTAATTTATTTAATAAAATTACATTTTTGATTTATTATGTATTTATTTACTTTTGCGAAGTCCATTTATTTAATTAAAATTTATTCACATATTTCATTTTTTTCCCAATTTTTCCCCAAATTTTTTCCCCTCAAAAAATTCATTTTAATTATTAAAATTTTTTTTTCCTTTTTTCCTCTTTTTCAAATAAAATTTATTTTATCTTATAAAAATGTTTTTCAAAATTTATATGTTTGTTATCAAAATTTAATTTTTATTTTACCCCTAAGTTTTCATTTATGTTATTCAAAAATTCAATTTTAATTTCCCTCATTTTTTCTTATTATGGCATTTGGCAACTTAATTTTTTTTAATAAAAATGTATTTTTATTTATTTATTATGTATTTATTTATTTTTTTGAAGTCCATTTATTTATTTAAAATATATTCAAAAAAATCCTTTTTTCCCTCTTTTTTTCCCCCCTTATTTGGCAAGTGCATTTATTAAATTCTAACTATTATTCAAAATTTAATTTTTATTTTACCTCATTTTTTTTCTTCTTATTATGGCAAGTCCATTTATTAAATTCTAATAATTATTCATAAATTCATTTTTAATTTCCATCTTTTTTGTTTTCATAATTATGGCATTTGACAACTTCATTTATTTAATAAAAATGTATTTTTTATTTATTATGTATTTATTTATTTTTCTAAAGTCCATTTATTTAATGAAAACTTATTCAAAAAATTCTCTCTCTCTCTCTCTCTCTCTCTCTCTCTCTCCGTGATATATTGCATAATTGCAAAAAAATATTTTTCACCTATCAATTGAAAAATCAAAATTTTCACTTTTATTATTCAAAAAATCATTTTTTTATTTTTCCTCAATTTTTGAAATAAAATAAAATTTATTTTTCCTCATTTTATTTTTATTTTCCCTCATTCTTTTTGTTATTATACCATGCCGTGCCCGTGTCGTGCCCGTGCCGTGCCTTTCACACTACCGTTTCGTGCCCGTGCCGTGCCAGACTAATACCGTGTCGGGCCCGTGCCGTGCCAGACTAAGACCGTGCCGTGCCTGATTACGTCCGTGCCGTGCCGTGTCGTGCCACGCTAGGCCAACTACCGTGCCGTGCCCACCCATTTCCGTGCCCGTGCCCGTGCCCGTGCCCCCTCAGACCGTGCCGTGCCCAACTTTTACCGTGCCCAAACCGGGCTCGTGCCGGGCCGGGCCAGCAAGGCCCATTTGACACCTCTAATATAGCCAATCCACTGAGCCAACCCGAGCGTCCCTGTGTCGACAGGCCAGATCAACCAAACCATCCATGCATCCCAATTCTGCCAAATCTTCGAGAGCTAGGGTTAGCCCAAGGCTTTGGAGTGCCTAGGCCTAGCCTAAAAAATGTGCCCTAAGAGTACAACACTTAAAAAAAAAATTCCAGTAACAATCACAATACGATAAAGCCAAAACACTATAAAGTTCTACTAATCATTATATAATAACAAAAAAGTCAAAACACAAAGTCTCCAAATACATATATATCGCACGATTATCACTTAAATATTACTCGTGTTGCGTTTTTAGAAGCAAAAGTATCAATTACACTTGTATAATCCACCTCTTCTACCAAGTCATTTTATCATGGCATTTGAAAAATGAATTCATCGGCAAAGAAAATTCCATTATTATGGCATCAAAAAATGAAGCTATTACACTAAAAAAATGAAATCCATTGAGACAAGTTCAAAGAGTATAAAACTCTTCGAGATATGACATATCCATAAGTCAAATTAGTAAGAAACAGTAAACCCACAACTATGAAAATGAATTTTTTTCCTCTTTCCGAATTTTGAGAGAAATTGAAGCATTCTAATTTTCCTTTAACTAATCAATCACATAATCATCCTTCAGTTAACTAATCATTTTTCAATTAATTAATCATTCAATCTTATTCTATTTGCCCTAGGGACCAGTGGACAGGGGGTGTTGTTATAGTGTAATTAAATAGAGAGGAAATCAGGAAACCTTCTTTGGTTCTTCCTCCGTTCCTTGACTGTGGGCGACCATGGGCGTCGGCGATCGGATCTCCTTCTGCGGTTTAACCTTCTGGCCTTCTTCCTCTTCTCTCTCTTGCCTTTATCGCCAGTATGATGAGAGACAAAGAGAGTTCTATTGTATCGTTGCATTTTGCCTTTTTTTCAACATTCAGATTTTGATTTTTTTTTAATCAGGTTTAGCCTTTAGGCCCTTCTATAACTTATCTTTGGGCCTTTGTTTTTAGATTGGGCCACAATGGTTTGGGCTATTTTATAACTAATAATGGGCTCTTTTTTTCTTTATTTGGGTAAAAAAAGAGTCCTAGTCTAGCCCATTTGTAAAAAATGTTGGAGTGCCCTAAAAATCATCCCTTTTTGAAGTGCCCTAGGCCCATACCTTATGGGCCTCGGGCCTGGGCCGGCCCTGTCGAGAGCCAAAGTCAAATTCCAGCCAAATAAACCACCATGCATTCGTACTATCCAACATCCGAACAAATCCACCAATAATATAGCAATAACCATTTTTGCCACAACCAACTACCCAACATTCAACTAACCCAATAACCACAATCTGCCAATCCGATAAAGTCCATAGTCCAGATAGCCCATTATATACATTGGGTTTGATTTAGTTAGTGTGAACCTCATATGATGGCTGTGTGTCCTATTCTTGTAATTTTTTAATGTAATTCTCGTGTGCTTAATATCAATTTTTTTTGGGATTAACAATTTTTTTTTAGATGGAGGGAGTACAAAGCTTTAATTCAAATGGTAGCCCAAAATATTCTGCCCAAACATATATGAAACATATGCTTTGCAAACACAAGTGTTGGTTATGTTTCATGCTCCAAATTATGCATTGAAGATGTTTATTTTATTTTATTTTTTTCTTTGTGAACGTAAAAGAGACAATATAGACGCATAAAACTGATAGTATCCTTGATTAGCATCGCAAACAATCATTCTTGTTTCTACCCTCATGTTCCAACTTAGAATGATGATAGAAAGAATATAATGTAAAGTATATAAAAGAAACTAATGATGGCAAACAACGGCGAAACGAATTTTCAAGTTTCAGAAAAGAGTTTACAACGTACAAAACTCATGGTCCCTTGGGGTGAAGATCCAGGTTGGGTGTTGTGCGGCAAACCGATGTAGTTTTGGGCGCACCTCTGAAGCTTTCAAGGGCCTTATTTGGAGGAAGAAAAAAATCACTACAAAGTACCTATACCCTAAATCCAAGTGCCTAAAACCACTATACACTACCACAAAGAGCCTAAATCCCCAAAAATTGAACCCCAAAATTAATTTTCCAAAGAGAGCCCTTGGAAGTGTACCAAGAAAATGAGCAAAATTTCGTCGTTTTGCCGCACAACACGGCGTACAATACCTACCGCACAATACCTCCCCGGTGTCGGTGAGGAGTCACTTCTCACTTCTGGATCTTTGTGAGGGAGATAGATGTATGTAAAAATTGAGAAAAAAAATATCTATCTAATCAAGAGAAAAGATTGGACGAGGAAGAGGAGAGTGAAATCAGAGAGATTAGTCGACGGTGATGCAAATTAATTTCTTTTTTTTTTTTTTGACAAGATGCAAATTAATTTCTTAGTTTGCAATATCTCTTACTCTTTCTGTCCCAAATTATTGTTCTTCTTTCCTTTTTTGGATGTCTCAAAGAAGTGTGTATAATTTTTGATTTATTAAGTTTTTTATTTTTTATATAAATCTTGTTTGATACTCCGTCCGTTCCAACTTGCTGGTCACATTTCCTTATTTAGAACCTCTAAAAAATTGTCTATATCTTCTAACTAGCATCAAACTCGTGCTATGCACGGGGCGAATCCAAGTCGCTCTGCCATTATATATAACATTGGTAGATAGATATTCCCTTTAGTCATTGCTAGCGGTGACCCGTGCTATGTACTAAACTTACATCGTGTAAAATGATTAGTATTATAATTTAGTCACGCCAAATTAAAGATTCGTAATCAATCCACCAAACCAACTAAAGCTCATCATACAAATCAATTAACGTCAATTTATTTATAGCTTTTGATGTATGCATATTCACTTAATCAAATCATGTGTTCATGAATTGTGTACCTATTATTGAACCCATTGAGTTAATTAATGTCTATGGTCTGACTTCGTGAAGAAATATTTCATTAGTTTTTTAAAAAGTAAACAATTTCAAAGGAAAAGTAATGGAGAGGCATATTTTTTTTGGTTTTACAAAAAAAAAGAGGAGTAAAAATAACCCGTGCAATGAATGAGATTTTTGAAGTGGGTAATCAAAATTAATTGCGATGACTATACATATATTGTGTACCTATTATTGAACCCATTGAGTTAATTAATGTCTATGGTCTAACTTCGTGGAGAAATAGTTCATTAGTTTTTTAAAAAGTAAACAAGTTCAAAGGAAAAGTAATGGAGAGGCATATTTTTTTTGTTTGTACAAAAAAAGAGAAGAGTCAAAATAACCCGTGCAATGAATGAGATTTTTGAAGTGGGCAATCAAAATTAATTGCGATGACTATACATATATGTTTTAAGGAGAGCATCCAACAAACAGATCCCTGTTACAACTGATTCAACATCATTTCGTATTTACAATGGATCCTACTAAAAACTATGTAAAACCAAATTCAAAATATATGAAATGTTATCCAACATATGAAAAACAGCAATAAACGTGCTATCATCACCCATATGTTGTTCTCATAAAGAATAAATTTGCACATAGGATTTACAAAACTACAAAACTTTTGCGTTTCCTTGTAGGAGTATCTTTATCTATATGCCACATCCTCACCTTTTTGACAGAATTTTTTTACAAAAAACCCAAATAGCATGCAATGAGGGAAAGTTGAAACATTAATTAGTTCTTGATTACTCCCAACGAAAAAATAAAACGCAGAAATAAAAGTTCAGTTATAAAAAGTGATGAACAACCTTCAAAGTGATATATTTTTTACTATGTTTGATATAGTTTTTACCATTCCGCGAACTCCAATAGAATTTATGAAACAGGTGTGCAAAAATAGAACTTTTATTTATTTTTATACTTTTTTTGCTTGTGTCTCCCTTTTCAATGGGATAGAAAAAATGATCATGGTATCTATCTATAGATGATATAAGTCCATAATATGTGGCAAGAATAATAGAAAAATTATTTTAATGAACCAATCAAAAGTAAAACCATGAGAACTTGCCCTATAATACAAGGAAAGCATCAACATATATAAGCAAGTAATAGCATAAAGTAATACTTCTTTCTTCCTCGGTGTACCCTTGTCGAGTTTATTATTATAATTTTTTCTTTTGTAGATAAAAAAAACTAAAGTACTACTTACTTGGTCAAAAAATAAAAGATAACAATGTGGATGTATTTTCAAAGAAATTGACAAAACTCCAAATAAAGAGAAAAACTTGTAACTTTGTCTTAAAGAATCATGTACATTTTATTTTGAGTCTCTTCTGTAGAAAAAAAAATTAAAAGAGATCATTGCCAAAGAAAGTGTGAAAGGTCAACATACCCAATATGAGAATCGTTCATTTCTCTTGCAGATCATGGAACCTATAGTAATAGCAAGAATTGCATTTGGCAGTTGTCCCTACCGTAGTTCCTTCAACATATTCTGATCGAGTAAGATTGTCGACTACTTCGTCTGTAGAGAATTAAGTCCTGAAGAAAACTAATACCTAACCGATCGATAACGAAATGAGACTACAAAGAAAACTACTAAATGTCCAGAAAATCTAGCAAGAAGATACAAATGAAATAGACCATATAAGGCATTCAAAAATAAGAAAGACAAAATGTATTAACATCTTAAAAAGGAGGGGATCAATAAAAAAAACATCAACCTTCTTGTGCAGTGTCACTCTATTAATTGTCTGATTGTGCTTCAACTCATGGTATGTCCAGTTGAGGATTAATATTAGAGCACCCGTGTCCAATTGAATACATCATTATTATACTCTTTAAAGATGAAGATCCTGCATTAGTATAAAGACAGAAAATCAAACCCTTGAAATTAGAAGAATTACCACATAAGATACTTTAAACAAAAAGAGAGAGAAACCATACATGCAGGAAATTTATGTAAGAGACTGCATTTGAATAAGAATGTTCTAGTTCTAATTGTGATATGATTTGACATGACTGATATATCATGCAAATGTAATTATGGTATATCATATATTTCCTTTGAAAAATGAAGAAATCATAGGTTCTAATTAGGAATACTTTTTTCAAACCATTTCCTAATTATAAGCATCCTTTAAGAATCATGGAGAGATATGGAGAAAATAAAGATGATTGGTCCCATTATGGAAAATAAGAAGATTTTACGGAATAACAAAATATCTAACATTTTGAAGTTCAAAAAAAGATTGAGGGAATGTGAGAAAATTATGTCACATGCTTCACTAAAATCTAATATGACAAACCAATCCATTCGTGCCACTCGTCGCCCTCACATCGCTTCTCACGAAAATCCATCCTGCAATACTATATAAGATAAGATTTATAATACTTTTTATATTTAATATGGATCTTGTTTGATAGATCTCAATTAGTTTTATTAAACAAAATTTTTTAAATTATAAAAATGTTATAAATTGTGAAATATAGAAAATTGTTTGAGTGACACACGACTACCCAAACGTGACCATTATTTTGGAACGGAATGAGTAGATTTCAATTAGTTTTATTAAACAAAATTGTTGGAATGAGAAAAAAACATCATAAATTATGAGATATAAATAATATTTTAAGTGACACAAATACGAAACAAGACCGTTACAATATGGGACTGGGGGAAAAGTAACAAATAAATAAAGAGCACATCACATCAATTATACGTACATAAGAAGGCTTCACATAATCTAATCTAATAAATACATAGACGGTATACCACTTACAGTCACGCAATTAAGAATTAAAATCGAAGCCCTAACTTATGAAACACTTCCAATCATGCAACAAGTCAAGATGTGCCACGTATTTAATATTTATTTTATTGGTTATTGGGGATCTATGAAGCATATCCTCCTAGTTAATTACGCCCTTTGATAGTGAAACAATCATTTTAAATGAGATATATTTATATATATATATATATATACATACACACTACCAATAAGCTAAACTGCAAATGGAAAATAAAATTAATTACTCCGAATTTTCATAGTATGCTGAACTTAGGTTTACATTTTGCCGGCCTAATTAAAGAATGCTAATGATGGATTAACATTTAAAAAATCTGTGCAATTACTACAACAAAAGGGAGATTTTGGGGCACTTTTGCAAAACTGCCTAATCAAGTTAGTTAATGAGGCAGTGGCACCACCTTTATAAGTGCCGCACTCGGTTAATCTAATTGGGTAGTCCAACTTTTTTGGGTTTTTTTTCTTCTTCAATGTCAATGTGATAGGGCGGGTTTGAGTGTCTCAAAAACTTGGTATGATAGTGCAGTTATCTACAAATCGTCAAACGACATCATTTTACCCATTCCCAGAACCCAAGTTTGGAAGGCAAAAGGAAAATTCACAACGCTGGATGTTTTTGTAATTCCCCCCTAAAATTGGCGCTCTTAATTTTGTGCTATTAATGTTTCATGGGAAGCTAAAGTCCCGAACTCTCCTCTCATCTTTGTCCCACCATATTTGCAACCTCTCTCTCTCTCTCTCTCTCTCTCTCTCTCTCTCTCTCGATTTCGGTCATGTCACATGGAAACTAAATTTATGATTTTTGCCATGGTTTCGCTAGTAGTTGTTTTTTTTTTATTCCATGACATCTTTCATGGTATTTTTTTTGGGTAAATATCTTTCATGGTATTGTTCTAGATACTTTTGTAAGTTTCTAGCTATTTCATGGTTTCTATTGTTCTAGATACTTTTGTAAGTTTCTAGCTATTTCATGGTTTCTATGAAGTTTTCTTTCTTTGGATGTTTATTGACTAGTTGTTTTTATTGAAGTTAATGACTATAGCTGATGTGAGATAATTATCTAATGCTCATGGAGCATTGGTGCACCACGAAAAGCCCCTTGAATTTTAAATTTCAGAACATCATGGCTATGTTCGGTTAGCTTTGATTTTGGGTCCAGTTTTGGTTTGCTTACATCATCATTTTCATTTCTCTCTCTATCTCTCTCCACTTATTACACATGCTTACA
The DNA here is from genome assembly GCA_016920895.1 of Vaccinium myrtillus. Lineage (NCBI taxonomy): Eukaryota > Viridiplantae > Streptophyta > Magnoliopsida > Ericales > Ericaceae > Vaccinium > Vaccinium myrtillus. The sequence goes on from CM029281.1 coordinate 21,624,578, forward strand.
TCATCAAAACAAAACAAAACAAAACTTGTTAACCGAACAAGGCCCATATCTTTTGGTGAATATTTTCAATTTAAATTTTAGGAACCTACTCAACGATATCTACAAAATAAGCTCTATACCGAATATGTAATTATGTAAAGATAAAACAAAGTTATTTGAAGTAGACAATACATATAGTTCACATAGACAATAAATACACAATTCACATAGCCAATTCGCTATGTGAGCTACGCAGTTCACATAACGAACTGGCTATGAGAACTGTTGAGTTTGTTGAATTTGTTACTCAATTCACATTAGGAGTTCACATAGCGAACATAGACAATTCTCATAGTCCATTCGCTATGTGAACTGCACAGTTCACATAACGAACTGGCTATATGAGAACTGTTGAATTTGTCTTATCAACACTTGTGTTTGACACTAAGCCGATGATCACTTGATGGTAGGACAAGAAGTAAATCGATTTACGGAAATTGAGGAAGCCATAGTATGTTATTAATGTATTTTGTGGAATTGGACCTGGGCCAACCCGAGAAGAGGATCTCAACAGACAGATGAATACATAGCAAACATTAAAAAATAAAATTGGAAAAACTGCAGATCCATACCAGACAAGATTATATTGAAATTGAAATAAGAAATTTGAAGTTTTGATTTGGATTATAGGAGAAGACTAGGAAAGCTCAGAGCCAAGGAAGCTGAAGAAGGGGTAGAGGGGGCGGCGCCGGATGTGGTCAGTGAGAGAGAGAGAGAGAGAGAGAGAGAGGGTTTGGATGTTGGTGTGGCAAAGGAGGCGGCGGCGGATGTGGTCGGTGAAGATCGAGCTCTGGACTTTGATTTCTCGGTCGAAAATCTTCTTTGTCTTCGAATTCGATTCAACCGCGTGTGCTTTTCTAGAGAGAGAGGAGGAAAGTTATATTGGGCAAAAAAGTCATTCCGCATCAGAACCAAGCCTACCGAGGTTCGAAAATAATATTCAGGGTTGGGATGAAACCAAACCTAAAAAATAGGACCGGCCTCTAATTTTCTAATAATTATTTAAGATCCCTTAAAATTGATTCTTCTTCCTGGAAGGCTCAACTGGATGAGCGAGGGGTCCGTGTTGTGGAGTTAAAAATGTGTTATTATATGACACAAAAGTGTAAAAAGTGAGTCTCATTTGTGTGTTGTTATAACAAAGTGTGTTGTTAATGTAAGGAGTGTTGCAGTGGTGTTGTTAAGTGTTAGTTAGTAAAATATTGTTGAAGTGTATATTTTCAAACGTTAAAAAAAAAAATACCAAAAAGTTATTAATGGGACCATCGGCTGTCCCATTCCCTCTGACTCTGCCTTTTCCCAAAGTCACTCTCTCTCTTCCATGTAGATTGACGGGACCCACCAACTGGCAGGTTCCTCCCCTTCTCTCCTTTCTCTCTCTCCGCTTCTTCTCTCCGCTTCTTCTCTTAGGCCTCGTTTGTTTGGCCGGAGATAAATGGATGAGATATGTGAAGAAATTTAGAGAGAGAAGAGAAAAAAATGAAACTGTATTGCTTAACCATTACAAGAGTGTACAGAGTGCTATATAGCACTTCACTACTTTACCAAAACAGGAAATAGAAAAGAAAACGGAAACTGTAAACTAACACTTTTACAACTGATGAAAAAGACTAATTAACAGAAAAATAACAGAATCCACTAACGGACTAACGGTTGTGTTGCTCCGTTAATAGCCCCTTACAAACTGATGCTGGAAGAAATGACAGCTGCAGTTTGCCACGAAGAAGAAGAAATCTGGCCACAGTAAGAGGTTTGGTAAGGATGTCTGCTACTTGAAATGCTGAAGGAACATGACGAACACTCAATTGCTTAAGGGCAATCTTTTCGCGAACAAAGTGAAAGTCAACCTCAACATGCTTTGTGCGAGCATGGAAGACTGGATTCGTAGCAAGAGAAATGGCAGAGATATTGTCGCACCACAGGATAGGAGAATCAAGTAAGTGATGAACATGTAAATCCTTAAACAACTGTAACAACCAGACAAGCTCAGCTGCAACATTAGCCAATGCCTTGTACTCGGCCTCAGTGGAGGAACGTGCGACAGTAACCTGTTTCTTAGAGGACCAAGACAAGAGATTGTTCCCCAGAAAAACACAATATCCACCAGTTGATCGTCTATCATAAGTACTACCAGCCCAATCAGCATCAGAAAATGCTGAGAGGATGAGTGAACCTTTAGAAAACATAAGACCATGTGTCAAGGTGCCTTTGATATAGCGCAGAATGCGCTTGACAGCAGTGTAGTGACAGTCTAAGGGATGATGCATGTGTTGGCACACTGAGTTAACAGCAAATGATATCTCTGGCCTAGTCAAAGTTAGATATTGTAATGATCCAACCAAGGACCTATAGACCTCTGGATTAGGCATTGGGGTATGATTCTCTGGGGTAATAGGTTTCAAAGAAGATGGAGAATCACAGGGTCGACAATCCACCATACCAGCTTTGGTGAGTAAATCCAAAGCATATTTGGCTTGAGATAACATAAGACCCTTAGGTGTGGGGACAACCTCAATACCCAGAAAATAATGTAATGTACCCAGGTCTTTGAGAGCAAACGTGGAACTCAGTTGATTGATAAGAGAAGTAATAAGCTCATAATTTGATCCAGTAATAAGAATATCTTCAACATAGACAAGGATATAGACAATATCATGATCTCTTTGTAACACAAACAAAGAAGAATCAGCTAAGCTATTCTTGAAACCGAGGGCCAAAAGAGATTGAGAGAGCATTTCATACCATGCTCTGGGTGCCTGCTTCAAACCATACAAAGTCTTGTGAAGATGGCACACATGATTTGGAAAATGAGCATTGGCATACCCCTGGGGTTGTTTGATAAAAACCTGTTCATGAAGAGTACCATGCAGAAAAGCATTGGAAACATCAAGTTGCTTAATGGTCCAATCAAATTTTAAAGCCAAGGATAACACCACCCTTACTGTAGGCTGTTTAACCACGGGGCTGAAAGTTTCTGTATAATCAATACCCTCAGTTTGCTGAAACCCTTGAGCCACTAGTCTGGCTTTATATCTTGACACTGAACCATCAGGGTTACGTTTGATTTTAAAAATCCATTTGCAGCCCACTACAGGAGTATTAGGAGGCAAGGGAACAAGAGACCAAGTTCCTTGAGCCATTAGAGCTTGATATTCTTCAGCCATTGCTTGTCTCCACTCTGGAAAGATCATTGCTTCCTTAAAAGTGCAGGGTTCAGAAGAAGGAGGAACATGAACAAGGAAAGAAAGAGGTATTTTGGGCACAGAAATGCCATTTTTGGACCTAGTTACCATAGGGTGAATAGAAGAAGAAACTGGTAAAGGAGAGGACAGAACTATGGAATAGGGAGTTATATGTGGTAAAGGAGGGGAAGAAGATAAAGTGGGAGACGGATCAGAAGAGGGAGACTGATCAGATGGTGATGTGGGAGAAAGAGAAGATGTAGGGAAAACAGGTGGGAAGAAAGATGTGGAAGGAACTACAAAGTGAGGAGGTAAATGACCAGAAGGAGAAGAAGAACTAGGGGGAGATGAAGAAACAAGAGTAAGATAAGGAAAGTCATGTTCAAGAAATTTCACATGCCTGGATATATATACCTTTTGTTTGATAGGATCAAGACATCGATATCCCTTTGTATTAGCACAATAGCCCAAGAAAATGCAAGGTGTAGACCTTGGTTCTAATTTGTTAGAAGTGTAAGGTCTAAGCCAAGGAAAACAACAACAGCCGAAGGGTTTAAGACTCAAGTAATCAGGAGATGTGTTGTACAATTTGTGGTAAGGGACATCAAAGTGAAGTGAAGAATGAGGTAAGCGATTGATAAGATACAAGGCAGTAGTAATAGCCTCAAGCCAGAAAGTAATAGGAAGATGGGCTTGTTGTAAAAGGGTAATAGCTGTTTCTATGATGTGAGCATGTTTTCTTTCAGCAAGTCCATTCTGTTCAGGAGTATGTGGGCAAGTAGTTTGATGTGTAATACCAAATTGAGAGAAAAAGTAATTCATGATTTTATTCAAGAATTCACCCCCACGATCAGACCGAAAAGTTTTGATAATGGACTGAAATTGATTGGATACAAACACTTGAAAAGCTTTAACATAGGATGCAACATCGCTCTTGTATTTCAGAGGAAATATCCAGCTATATCTAGTGAAATCATCAATGAGAAGAAGGTAATATCGAAATCCAGAAAATGAAGCAATGGGTGATGGCCCCCAGACATCCATATGAACAAGTTCAAATGGTGTTGTGGTGTGTGTAATGGAGATAGGAAAAGGAATCTTATGGCTCTTACCCTTATTACAAGCATAGCAATCAAAATGAGAACTAGAAGAAACTGGTAGACTGTATTTTTTATGCAAATGATGAAGAAGAGCATTATGTGGATGCCCCAATCTCCTGTGCCAAAGTTCTGTGGAAGATGATGCATGGTGAAGAAGAGCTGTAGCACCTGAGAATGCTCTAGAAGAAGGAAGAAGGGGATAAAGTCCCTGATTGCAAGACCCCTGATGAACCACTTGGTTGGTCAGAGAGTCCTGGACAGTATAACTAGAAGAATCAAAGATTATTCGACAGTTGTTGTCTAAAGCAAACTGATGAACTGACAGGAGATTGTGAGAAATTTTGGGAACATGAAGAATATTGTTAAGGACAAAAGAATGATGTGGAAGAGGAAGAATCCCATTACCTGAGATAGAGACAGGCACTGACTGACCATTACCCACTGTGACTGCTGTTGGAGCATTGTTTGTTGGCACAGAAATCTGATTCAGATTGCTTGTAACATGTGCAGTCGCTCCTGAATCAAAATACCAAGGCACAGCAGGGCTAGAGGAGGAGGTAGCAGTGAAATCTTGCATAAAAGGTGGTTGCATAGGAGGTGGTGGATACACCTGCATAGTTGGTGGTCCAGAAGGAAATGAACTGCCATTGTAAGAATATCCTTGGGAAGGCACAACAGGTGAGTGGGTGGAAACCATAAATGCTTGTGGTGATTTATGTGGACCATAACTTTGTTGCTGTGACATGCCAAATCCTTGTCCATGAGACATACCCTGAGACATCCCTGGTGGTGAAGCAAATTGTGACCCATACTGTGGTTGTGACCCATACTGTGTGCCTGGTATCACATTCTGACCAAACTGAGACATAGCACCATACTGAGCACCATGTTGAGGTGGCCTGTATTCAAGATTCTGTCTGTAATAGCAATTGTAGGCTTGATGATTGCCTCTGCCACAGATTTGACAAGCTCCTATGGCAAAAGGAAAACCTTGTGGGAAACTGTTCCTATTGTTCCTGCTGCCATTCCTATTGTTCCTATTGTTCCTGTTTCCCCCAAAATTATTACCTCCATAAGTAGGAAACTGAGGCTGCACAGAACCAAACTGAGAAACTTGACCACTAAACATAGTAGGCTGTGGAATAGAAGGCTGAAATTGCTGTGATTGTGCTTGAGAAGAACTCTGTGACAGAGTAGAAGGTCCTGAAGATGAGATAGAGTTTGTACCACCATTGTTACCACTGTGCTGAGCAACTAAAATTGTGGTAGTGTCAAGTTGGTCAGTATCCAAATACAGGTCCTCTGCAAGTAACATAGTTGCAAGACCGTGGAAAGTAAGAGGTGTGGTCTCAAACTGTGTACGTATAGCCTGTTTGAAGGAGCGATACTGCTCATTAGGCAAGCCTTTGAGAGTATGAAAAACAAGCTCCTCATCATCCATATGTGATTCTGTGGCTTCCAATTTCTGGAGTAAAACTTTAATGGAGTCTATGTATTGTTCCATGGATGTGGTTTTCTTGAGACTATAAATTCGACACTTGAGGTCATGAATATGAGTACGGGAGAGATTACTGAATTTCTCTTCTAATCTTGCCCAAACTACACAAGTACGTTTTGAACCAACAAGATTTGGTAAGAGAGAAGAGCTTACAGTAGCGATAATGCATGACATTAACATGCGATCAATGGTTTCCCAGAGTTTATGAGCAGGATTAGGGCTCGGATTTCCATTCTGATCTTGAATTTCAACTGGTGGTACCTTCACAGTTCCATCCGCATACTCGAAGAGAGAATTTGCAAGTAATGCATTTTCAATCTGAGTTTTCCATGCGAAATAATTCGCAGAATCCAGTTTTTCCGTGACGAAGGATTGAAAATTGGCAATCAAAAAAGTAAGTGCAGGAGGTAAGTACTCGGTTGTTGTAGTCGCCATTGAAGAGATAGATCAAAGAAAGAAATAGATCTGGAAAGAGTAGAACAAAGTTTGTCAAAACCCTAATGTTCGAGCAAGAATCGCCTTTGAACCAAGAATCATCAAAACTCTAAACTCTGTGGAGATTCATGACTATGAAATCGAAATGCTTCTTGCGTCTGATTTCTGAATGATCATGTAACCAAACGAATGTAGATCTAATGGCTTCGATCGAAAACCCTAACAGCTTTCGCCTCTTGGGGCTCTGATACCATGAAGAAATTTAGAGAGAGAAGAGAAAAAAATGAAACTGTATTGCTTAACCATTACAAGAGTGTACAGAGTGCTATATAGCACTTCACTACTTTACCAAAACAGGAAATAGAAAAGAAAACGGAAACTGTAAACTAACACTTTTACAACTGATGAAAAAGACTAATTAACAGAAAAATAACAGAATCCACTAACGGACTAACGGTTGTGTTGCTCCGTTAATAATATGAAATCCCATGGGATATGAGTGGGATATGAAATCCTTGGGATATTGCTCAGGATATCAATGGATGGGAAAAATTCATATCCGGTGTTTGTGTTCGACGGGATAGTGCTCGTGATATCCGGTTTTTTGCACTAAAAACTCCAAATCCCATCCAAATCCCCCCCCCCATGGGATTTTATATCCCGTACGGATGGGGATATTAATTGGCTGGGGAAACCAAATCCCATCCCAAATAATGTTACCAAACAATGGATTTTGGGACCCACATCCAAATCCAAATCCCATCCCACCCCATATCCTCCCTAACAAACAAGGCCTTAGCTGAAATTGGCCGCACATCACGGACTTATTCCAAGCCTCAACTTATTAAACAATTACAAAGGAAAGTACATACAACTGCCCTTGTATCATAGAATGCCTCAGGGAGATTACAGTAGGAAAAGTAGGGAAAATGCAAACCACAATTTTTGTAACGATCCATAACAGCTTACCTGCTAACCCTTCGCTTAACTACGTGAGTCAAAATGTAAACCTAAAATTATGTTTTGTAGCTGCCTGATATTTCCTCATATAACAACAGTGGGATATCACAATTTACAACAGTAGTTTTCTAAACACTAGAAGTAACGGGCGCATATTCTGATTGTGAGCTATTGAATACTTGGAATGTGGGAGCGAATTAGTTGGGCTCAAGTGATTTTAATATTGGGTCTTGCTAACGTGTGTCTAATGGGTACACAATAAGTATACAAATAAAATAAAAATAAAAAACAAAAACTCCAATACACCCTTAATACTTTTGTATGAGACAAGTATAGGAAGTTGATTTGTATTTGGCTGCCTGCCTGGTAAGTGATATCCGTGTTGTACGAGACAATATCGTGCTTAAATATCATAGTTAAAGTTAATATGTCAGTGTCGTGCTTAAATACTTTTGTTGACTTAATTTGTGAAAATCGAAGAACAACTCAACACGGATATCACTAGGCATAAATACTTTTGTTGACTTAATTTGTGAAAATCGAAGAACAACTCAACATGGATATCACTTACCAGACACTGACAAATTAACTTTAACTATGATATTTAAGCACGATACTTGTCTCATACTGGGACGGATCCAGAAATTCATCTCAGTGGGGGCATTTTATTAATTGTAATCGTGCAATTTTTTTCCTAGTAAACGATTTTGCTAAGGACACTGACAAATTAACTTTAACTATGATATTTAAGCACGATACTTGTCTCAACGATCCGTAAATTTGCATTTTATTAATTGTAATCGTGCAATTTTTTTCCTAGTCAACGATTTTGCTAAGGACAAGAAATCGTGTAAGATTGATTCTAAGTTTAATATCCGACAAGAAATTATTGAAGGCTAGGGACCGTTGTAAACGATCTCTAAATTTTGTAAGTTAAATAATTTTCTCATCATTTTGTATCATTTTCTTAAAAAGAAGGGAGAAAATTAAAATTCAGGAAGAAAAATATTAGGGGAATTATTATTACCATATGTTTAAAATAATAAAGCTACTAGTTTGTTGTACAATGAGTGTTGCTAACTTGCTAGTCTAGTGGCAAGAGGGAAGGTGTTGGTTTTTGAACCACAGGTCCAGGGTTCAAACCTCAACAATCACCTTTGTTTGATAAATCTTTCAATTTTGTGACTTAAAAAAGACAGAGGCAGGAGTTGAACACGCGATTTAACGCCCCCAAGATTTGGGCACGTTAAATATTATTACAGACCATAATAAAGTTTAATCCTTAAACTTCAATACAAATAACAATATCCTCAAACACTATATAGATAATAACGGGGGTGGTTCTAGGTCTTCGTCTATCCCTGCGCCGGGTCATTCCCCACTCCGGCAGCACCTCCAGTTCCATAGGACTGCTCTCCACAGTACTGTTCTTGTCCATTCAGATAATCTGACATAATACGTCCGAGTCGCACATGCAACATCATGGTATTATGCCAGGGTTACACGAAATGCAACACCGTGAGCAAAGCCCAGTAGTTCACTACGCTACACGTCTAAGTAGCAATTCTAGAACAATAAGCTCATAACAGTATATAAAGCTTGTGAACAGTAAATCATGCGAATAATCATGCGTGTCAATGCGGATCAGAGTAAACATGCGCAGATAACGATATCTCATAACAGTGTCTCGAACTGTGTCACGTGTCATTTTCTCGAAACAATTTCTCGTTCGGTTTCTCAAACTTAACTCGTTATCAATCCGTTTTCTCAAAAATCAACCATTTTTCTCATAGATCAATCTTAAATCTCAAATCGGTGCCTCTCGCGGCATTCTTATTCAAATTTCATTATCTCCCATTGCTCCCATCACTCGAAAGTTATTGGTCCGTTTACGCCTCCTTTCAGCTGACGGATACCAACCTTTCCGCTCGAGGTTCCGGTTATCGTGCATCACCGAACTTAACAGCCTGTTTGCACGGTCCGACCACCCCGCGACTCACACGACACAGTCCCGGCCGTCTTGCATCACCGAACTTAACAGCCTGTTTGCAAGTCCGTTCACCGTGTGTTGTGCACGCTTAGCCCAAACATCCTAATTCTCTCCGCGAACTGGAGGTGGCGCTTTCGCTGCACTACCGCAATCAATACCATTCCTCCAAATTCTCTCCGCGAATTTGAGGTGGCAACAAATCATCTCATCTCATCTCATTTCATTTCATTTCACGAAAATCTCATTTCATTTCTCAAAAATTTCATTTCTCATTTCAAAACTCATTTTCATTCTCATCTCTATTTTCTCATTAACAGATATTCAATTTCGCGTCCGGTGACGTAACGTATCGCGTACGTGCTCAGTGCCACATGCACAAAATCATGCTCATGCAATAATCCATAATTTCCTCTAAATTCATATTTCCTCAAATACACATTTCTCACATAAAATCACGCATTAAAAATATTCCAACTCTCTAAAAACATATTGTTTCCTCTAGAAACTTTTCCCACATAAAATCATACTAACTTTCCCAAAAACAATATTTTCCAAATCTCTCAAATAAAATATTTTCTCAACCAAAAATCCCATTTCTTTCTTGTCCTCTTTCAAAACTATTTTATTTCTCTCAAAGAAATAAAACTAAACAACTTGCTCTTTCTAAAAATAGTTAAACACAAACTCTTTTTCTAGAAATTCCTTGTCATAAATTAACTCCACCAATTTATGGATTCTCCAAAAATCATTTCATCTCTCTAAAAATATACTCTTTATATTTCTAGAAAAACTATCTTTTAAACAAATACCAAAAAAACATATTTTTCCTCTATCTAGAAAAATCACAATTTTCTTTCTAGAAAATTCAATCAAATCACTCACAATATTTGGGTAAAAATCTTTCTAGAATCCAACCATGAAAATCCTCTCTTCATATTATTAAATAAAACTCCATATTTTTCTTCCAAAAATAACCAATAGCCTCTCTTTCCAATAAGAACAAATTCACAAAATAAATTACTCCACTTATTTAAGAACAACACTTCAACAATCAACTAATGAGTTAATCAACCAAGATTAACTAATTCTTCCAAGAAATAATCATACTAGAACTTGTCTAATCAAAACACATCTTCTAATTAACTTCTAATCACTTCTAATCTCACTAATCCACTTCTAATTTCATGAAGAACCATACTAATTAGAACCTCATAAACATTCTTGTTAATCTTTCTACAAGAAATCCACTTTCTAAACTACTAAGAAACATGCTTAGTAATTAACACATGCATAAATTAACTTAATCAAACTCTAAAATCATGCTTAGAAAACTAATAAGAACAACTTACTAGATCTAAAATTAACTAATTAGAAGAGTAGTTTAGTAAACTACCTTGATTTCCGGGTGTAAACCGGAAGCCGATTAGCTATCCTTGGTGAAGAAAAACCCTTAAGCTAACTAGGTTACACACTAATTAGCCAAGTAAGTGGCTAATTAGAACTAAAATATGGTGGCTAAAAGGTGGTAGAAATAGTTGGTTTTGTGGGAATTTGGGAGACAAACAAAGAAGGAAAGTTTAAGGTGGGCCAAATGGACAAAGCATGGGCTATTTATAGGCAAAGTGAGCCCTCTCTCTTTCTCCCAAAATTTTCGGTGGTCCTCTCCCTCTCTCTACCGAAAATTCAAGTGTGGGGGAGGTGAATGTGCATTAAGTTGGCACATGGGAGGTACAAAGGTGGCAAGTCTAGGCCTAGGTAGGAATCTAGGCTAGGAATCTAGGTGGAATCTAGGTACTTAGGTCTAGATGCTTGCTAGGATGAACAAATATGGCACACATACATGGTACCAACGTGGGAGAGTAATGGTGGGGGAATAACGCGTTCTGTTGTGTAGGTTTTCGCATGGTCACCTTTGTTACGGGGCGTTTTTAGGAGCCAAATCACCCAATATGCAATAAATGGCTAAGAGTAGCCCTTAAATAGCTATGGCTAGGGGGAATATTCCTTCCTTAATTTAGGGAAGCTTGTCCCTAGGTTACTTGGAAGCCAAGGCTTAGCTAGGTTAGGCTTAGGTTGGGTAGTTTGTGCTCAAATGCATGTATTGTGTGGGTATGAGTAGGTTACTCCAAAAATAGCAAGGTTTATTCTAACTAGTGTTGTGTACAAAACCTTAGGCTTAGTTGGCAACCTTAACCTTCCATTGCTTGCACAATTGTACAAGACAATAACTCATGCATGTGCATGTGTACTAACATGCATGCACACTCACACAGACACACCACTCTCACTCTCTCTCTACCGATCTCTCTCTCTCTAACTTTGGTCAAAATAACAAGTTCCAATGGTGAGGGAATGACCATACAATGACGTACTATGGTAGGTTGAGTGAAGTAATGGTGATAGCTGGGTAGGTTTCGGGTAATAAGTTCGGTCTCCGGGTGCTATGGTAGTGTAACGAATGTGTTACTCGGTCTCGTACGCGCGTAAACATGGCTAGAATTTCCTTTATTCGATTTAAAAGAATAAAATATTATTTTAATAGGAAAATATTTCAATAACCGAAAATTAAAAATAGATAATTAATTTATTAAACGAAATTTTTATTTACGAAAATCCGGGTCGTTACACGCAACCTTCAACATAGAGGTAGCACACCTTACCACCAGGCAACACCCAAGCTATGTTACTAGATCTTGACACAACTAATATATATATACAAAACTTATTTTCCTAAATAATTTTTTTAATTACTTTTTTTTACATTGACAAGTGGGGGGTCAGCGGGGGCACGTCTCCCCGCTTGCCCCCTGGATCCGTCCCTGGTCTCATACCAACTCCATTAGAATTTTATTTTCAATGACAAACTTTATTAGCCGTTTAAAGTGGAGGGCCATACTTTGAATAAAAGAAACGGTGGATGGCCATGCAGTGAATTTTGAAGAAGTGAATCGGTCAAACGCTAGAATATATGCTGCACGAAATTAATGTTAATAAGCATTTATGGGCTATAAATAAATTTACAAAATTTTAATCTCAAAATAAATTGCAGAATAAAATAAGACATAACCGAAAAGTGCATGGATTTATAGAAATGAAAAAAAAAAATCATTTTCCTTATTTGTTTTTTGATACAATTTGGGTGTCTAGCCTAATTTATGCATCTCAAGTTTTAAATTAACAACAAAATAGCCTTTAAATAAAAAATATTACCACTAAAGCCAAACCTCGAGCCTGCGAGTTCGGGAGGAACTACTTCCAACACAATCTTAGTACCAAACCCCTACTTGTGAAACACGAGAATACATGTAATTATTTTCTTGGGAAGATCTATTCATCAAGACATAAAAAACAATGGTCTCGGACCCCTGTTCTGTTCTTTAATCAATGGGTTCTATTGGGCTTGTTCCGTTAACAAGTTTTGTTTTGTTTTGATGATGTAAGCAGGTGCAATAAGTGGAGAGAGATAGAGAGAGAAATGAGGGAAATGATGATGTAAGCAAACCAAAACAGGCCCAAAACTGTTAGCCGAACATGGCCATTTATAATTTGTCTGCATGAAAAAAATCATTCCAGGTATAACAAGAACCATTGAGTAATTTGGAGTGATTTCTATAGTCCACCATTACACATTCACTTAAGATCATAATCTTAAGACACGTTTTAAGGGCGAATAAGGAAGAGGAGGGGATAAAAGAGATGGATATTGTATAAAACGATTAGGAAAAATTGATGAATTAACTAGAAATGAATTTGTTTGTCAGTTGATACGAGTCAATAAAATGTGCCTAAAATCATTCGATGTTCATGTGTATTTCATATTTTTAGCCTACGTGCATATCTAGACATCCAGATGGACCAGAACTATGCATATTGGTTTGTCTCCGTGACATTGCTCGGTTAATATGGTTCGCACGTTCCATTGTAAGCCCCATATATATATATATCGACGCCTCTGTTTTCACTAATGCAAAGCTCACACAACCATTTAGATTTTAGACGTTGTATAGTCTTGCTACAAATACAACAAGTAAGTTAAAAGAGAGGTGCTCTTAGAGCAAGTGCATCAGCTTAGGTAAAATTTGAGCAAAAAATGCTAGCGTACAGTGTACAATTTTCTCTTTTATGTCTCTTTCAACACTCCAGCAGTACTATCTATTTTACCTATTCACAATTAAAATAATACAAAAATACTACCCAAATAATACACACACACACACACACACACACATATATATATATGTACGTATGTATAGATGGATCAGTAAACAAAACCCAATACCGTCCCATCGGAGCATCCCGTTGTCGATCGGAACTTGCCATTCGTCATCGATCGGAAGTCGAAAGTCGTCGTCAATTGGCACAGTAGTTGTTGCTTAAGTTTTCGCCACTCAAGGTTTCAATCCAGACAGAACTCGCGCTATCGGTGCTTGAGCTTTCAATGTCGATCTTTAAGGGGTTGATCCAGATGCCGTCGACTTTGATTGTCTCTTTTCTTGCCGATGTAAAACGTGAACGGTGTTGTTCACAAAGAACTACGAGGAGAATGGCGTTCTTTGAACGGTGCCAGATCCTCTGTGCCCAAAACCCCTGTGCCGAGGGGTTTTGGGTCATTGGATTGTGATTTTTGTTTTTATATTTTAATATTTCTTGGTGATCCAACGGCCGGAAAACCCCTCAGCACAAAGGTACATGAATTTTTCGGCACAGAGGATCTGAGCTCTCATTGAACAGAGTAGTAGGAGGAGAGGGAGAGAGTGTGTCAGGAAGAGAAATAATAAACAATTGGCTTGGTTTGGGTAAATTGAAAAAATTGGTTTTTTGGTTTGTTTGGGTTTTGTCCTTATTCAAGAAATTTTTTGCATTTGTTAGTTTTCGGTCGATTTTTTTTTTATTTCTTGACTTGTCTCGACGAGAGGAATCTAAAAAGTATAAAATTCTTAGCCAAATTAAAATTTTTGTGAATAAAGATGAAAAATAATCCAAAAAACCAGTTTTTTTAATTTACCCAAACCAGGGTAGATGGTGTACAGTACTTCAGTATAGATAGCGAAGGTCTGAAGCAAAATGTAAGGAAAAGGTAAAATACATAAGAGCATCTCCAACACTCCTCTCTACTCTGCCTATCCAAAAGGACAAAAAAAGTACCATTTCTATTTTGCCTATCCACTTTTTCATCTATGCATTCCAACACTACTCTCTATTCGGCTCTCCATCCAAATTAATTTTGGTTTCAGTTTGTGATTTTGACTAACTTTGGACTCGTATTTATTTTATAGAACTTGAGCTCATGAATTTATTTTGGTTTGAGTTCATAATAATTATTAAAAAAAAAGCCTATACCCAAAAATTATTATTTTTATACATAATTTCATATTCAATATTGGTCTTATTTGATAGATGTCGTCGAATAGGTTTCAAATATATATATATATTTTCAACATCAGATGTGATGAATAAAAGTTTTAAGTTTTACAAAATAAAAAGAAATGAACAATGGGAAAGTGAGTGGAGGAGGGGGGGAGAGAGAGAGAGAGGGGCAGATGAAGAAGAGACCCTGTTTGACTCGCCACTGGTAGCGAAGGAAATGCCTCCAAGGCATATTGTTGAGACAAGTACATAGCGTGTTAGAGCATGGAAAAATGGATTTGGTCGGCTACTCTAGCCAAGAGAGTCTGTTTGACTAGGGTCTTGGAGATGCTCTAAGGTTAACAGAGGCTGCTGCACTTGGGTTTTTTGGATTTTGGTTAGGTAAAATGGCTAAGGTGCTCCTTTTCCTATGCTGGTGCACGTGCTCTTAGGAAACCAGGACTGGTCAAATCAATCTTCGTCCAAGTTTCTATAATATATTTAGTATCCAGAAAATCTCTCTGCCACAAACAGAGTGACGCGTGTTTTGTCATCGACACGTCTTCCCTCCCCATTAGTCCCCAACACTCGTTTTGAGCGTTTTTTTTTTTTTTTTTTATTTTAAAATGAAGAATATCCAGTTGAACCGGACTAATTTCTTCTCCACTTCTTTAGCTGAGTTTTTTTTGTTTGATTTTAGTAATTATGATTTTAACAAATGGTGAATTCATTTATTAATTTTTTTTTGAAAAACTATCGTCTTCTATGAATTTGTTTAAGGTGGACAATTCTTTTGAACAAGTGCGAGGACCTGTTCGCTTTGAGCGTTTTCTTCCTCGAGTGGACGAGAAAAATAACTGCATATGTCGACCCCACAGATATATTATATCTACACCGATCGATTTATCTCCATTTTAAACGGAAATTCCATTTCCGTGTTCCGCCTTTTACGGCAGCCACAAGCCTTCCCCAACTTCTCCCTCTCCCTCCCTCTCTCTCTCTCTCTCTAAACGCTCTCCCCTCCCTTTCTGGCCTTTTTGCCGTTTTCTCCAGTTAGGGTTTTTTGAATTCCATTTGACATCGAAGGATCCCCGCTTGCTTACAATAGACGATCGAAGGAGATAACCCTAAGAAAACGCTACTCCCCGTGATTCCCTATCGGAATCGCGTACAATTTTGTTTGTTTCCAATTTTCCGATCATTAAAAATCCTACACAATCCTAATCTCTCTAAAATCAAACGTTCTTGTTACGGATACCGAAATTCATTCGAGTTGCGATAGGACTCGATCAAGGATTTTCAATCGCGTATCAGAAATCGGTCTCCAATCAAGGATTTTCAATCGCGATATCAGAAAACATAACTGTATCGGTGATATAGTCACGCGTACGAAATCAGACAGTATCGCGCGATATTGGTTGCGAGGGATCCAATATTTCAACTCAGAGTTGCGATTGGATTCCATCAGCGTTTTCAATCGCGCTATTGGGAAACGTAAAGCTATAACGATATCGGAGTTCCATTATTACGTAACGGCCTTTATTGAAAGCCCCGGACTCGATGACGCGGCAGATTGTGCTGGAGTCTCCGGCGCAGGTGAACCGGATGCAACCGCTTCTAGGGGAGAAAAAAACGTCGGCTTCGGGGAAGGAGGAGAGGCGGAGGGTGGGGGAGGTGGCTGGAGGGACGGCGGCGGAGTGCGCTGCGGTCTGCTGCTGCTGTCCATGTGCGGTGATGGACTTGCTCTTACTCGCCGTGTACAAGGTCCCCACGGGATTGTGTAAGAAGGCGTGGAAGAAGAAGCAGAGACAGATGATGAAGAAGAAGAAAGCCGCCTTGTTACAGCAGCAACAGCAACAAACGACGGCGTCCACGTCGTCGTCGTCGATGTCCAAGGCTGGGACCGGTTCGAGCTTCAATGATTCAGAGATAGGGAGATCGGACGCCGACGAAAGGAAAGGAGAGGGATCGACGGTTGATTTTGAGACGGAGATGTGGGACCGGTTTTACGGGGCTGGCTTCTGGAGGAGTTCTTCGCAGAGGGAGGGGTAATCAACTGTATGTACGGGTCACGCAACCGGAGAGGGTGTGATGAAGCTTTGAGTTTACGTGAAAGAGTTGACTGCGCTCTCAATGTTGCGTGCTCGGGTGTCGGGTCCATTTCTCGGCGGAAATGGTTTCGGTATTGTTTTTTATTTGATTTTGATTTTTGGATGTGGAAATTGAATGGTTCGTGACGCGATAGCCATTGATAGATAACCCAGATGGATTGGTGGGCTACTTTCTTCTTCTTTTTTTCCCTTGAGATAGCGAAGAATGAGAGAGATTTTTCCAGAAATGACTGAAGGGTTCGGTTTGGAAAATGGTATGGTTACACCATTTGTGCACCTCAAACACCACCTTCTCTCTATTTGTCACATAAGGTGGTGTGCATTTGGGGTGCAGAAGTGGTCTACCCGTAACATTGTTCGGTATGTGATGCGAAGGGCAACCTTTTGTTCGGGAAATATTGTACGTATGTGGACATTATGGATCAATATATAGAAATGGCGATTGATATGAATATGTATGTGTATATCTCTGTGTTTTTTGTTTAATCGTATGTTCCTTTTAAATGTTTTTTTTTTTTTTGAACTGATTTAAATGTTTGTGTTTGGATAATAGTTTTGCGAAAAAACATAAATTTGTTTTACATCAGTGAGCATCTGTTCAATGTAGCTTATTCTTATTTACTCTTGAGAGCATCTTCGATAGTTCTTGTTTCAGTGTCATTTTGTCGGAATTTGGCAAAAGTGTTCGATGATGCTAAAGCCGTTACTTGGCCGCTACCATCAGCAACCATTGGATCAAACCCAAATATGTATCCCAATAGCTATTGGATCAGAATCCTTGCAAGAAATGGCCCAACCATTGGAGTACTCCCAAGAGTCCTTTGAAGGAGAGAATTTCGGACTTGAACCTATGGCTTAGGCTCCGAAAAATGGTTTTTCGTTGAAGATGCTCTGATGGCTTATTTTCGTACTTCATTAGTAATGGAACACCACTGCGTAATGCAATTACGTGGCGGTGATGAGGAGTTTTGGAATATTACATAGAGTTATTTTATGAGCACTTAAGCTAGAAGTCAAATACTATCAATTGAGAGACTTAAACTAGTGCCTGGTAAAATAACGATTTAGCAGTTCGATGTTTTGGTAACTTCAAAAGCTTGATTTTTAGTAACTTCAAAATTACGCACTTAGAGCAAGTCCAACGGTTCTTACAAAATGTGAAGCCATGGCTGTTTTGGCAAATGAATAGTAACATGTCGACAACAAATAGCATTATTGATGCAATGGTACCATATATTTTTTTTTTGAAAAATACCTCTTGTATCTCCTTTTCAATTAACTTCCATCAATGTTGCAATAGTAGAATGCTAATTGAAATTAGTTATTGGGTATGATGACAGGACACAAAATGGCAAAAACCATTTTTGGTCTCATTTAGGAAAAAATAGCAAGATAAACCACGAAAGCAAAAAATAAAAAAAAAAAAAAAAATAACAAAAATATCACACCATGCATCTATTGTCATGCAATAGAAATGTATGGATGTGGAGCAATAAGGTTCAATCATGTAAATGTGAAAGGTAAGAGTCTCATGGACCTATTCTAATGGGACCGCCTCCCCACTTGGCCCAAAAAACCCTGGTGGATGATTGCATGAATCAGCTCAAATACAGAATTTGCCACAAGGGTTAGAATGAGACAATTGTATGGCCACCTACTAATAGGACGCGGGGACGCTGTTGTGTAGTGCAGAATCACAGCTGTTCATAAGTGTTTTCAACGGTTCGGAGTGAAAACAAACTATTCGCGCCAATAGTTAACTATTCGTGCAAATAGTTTGTTTGAAATCTGGACTGCCTGCCCAAGCAACGGACGACCCGAATTTTGCGCAGTAGCTACTGTGCAGCCTGTGCACAACAGCCTCCCTGCGTCCGACTAATAGTAATAATTTATAACATAAATTTGTTTTACATCGGTGAGTATCTGTTCAATGTAGCTTATTCTTATTTACTCTTAAGAGCATCTTCGATAGTTCTTGTTTCAGTGTCATTTTGTCGGAATTTGGCAAAAGTGTTCGATGATGCTAAAGCCGTTACTTGGCCGCTACCATCAGCAACCATTGGATCAAACCCAAATATGTATCCCAATAGCTATTAGATCAGAATCCTTGCAAGAAATGGCCCAAGCAATTTTTATAGCCGAAGTAATTTTTTGGCTTGCTAAAGTGTTATCTGGTAGAAAGTTTAAAAAAGTGCTCCAACGTTGGTAGAGCCATATATGACGGCCATTGGAGTACTCCCAAGAGTCCTTTGAAGGAGAGAATTTCGGACTTGAACCTATGGCTTTGGCTCCGAAAAATGGTTTTTCGTTGAAGATGCTCTGATGGCTTATTTCCGTACTTCATTAGTAATGGAACACCACTGCGATGCAATTACGTGGCGGTGATGAGGAGTTTTGGAATATTGCATAGAGTTATTTTATCAAACGAGAGACTTAAACTAGTGCCCGGTAAAATAACGATTTAGCAGTTCGATGTTTTGGTAACTTCAAAAGCTCGATTTTTGGTAACTTCAAAATTACGTACTTAGAGCATGTCCAACGGTTCTTACAAAATGTGAAGCCATTGGCTGTTTTGGCAAATGAATAGTAACATGTCGACAACAAATAGCATTATTGATGCAATGGTACCATATTTTTCTTTTTCTTTTTTTTGAAAAATACCTCTTGTATCGCCTTTTCAATTAACTTCCATCAATGTTGCAATAGTAGAATGCTAATTGAAATTAGTTATTGGGTATGATGACAGGACACAAAATGTCAAAAACCATTTTTGGTCTCATTTAGGAAAAAATCGCAAGATAAACCGCGAAAGCAAAAAAAAAAAAAAAAAATATCACACCATGCATCTTAGTCATGCAATAGAAATGTATGGATGTGAAGCAATAAGGTTCAATCATGTAAATGTGAAAGGTGGGTCAAAGAGTCTCATGGACCTATTCTAATGGGACAGCCTCCCCACTTGGCCCAAAAAACCCTGGTGGATGATTGCATGAATCAGCACAAATACAGAATTTGCCACACCTAATGAGACAATTGTATGGCCACCTACTAATAGGACGCGGGGACGCTGCTGTGTAGTGTAGAATTACAGCTGTCCACAAGTGTTTTCAACAGTTCGGATTGAGAATAAATTATTCGCGCCAATAGTTAACTATTCACGCAAATAGTTTGTTTGAAATCTGGGCTGTCTGTCCAAGCAAGAACGAAGAATTTTTGCGTAAATAGCACTTGTGCAGCATGTGCACAACAGCCTCCCTGCATCCAACTAATAGTAATAATTTATAACATAGCTTTAATTGGGCTCTTCGCACGTGGGCAATGAAATTAAATCTCCAGGATTAATCAAGGTGTAAGTAAGTTAGCCTGGACACCTGAATTATTAAATGATAATCTACAACATATGTAGTTTTGATCCACTAAAGCCTGACTACTTCGGCTATCCCGGATTGTTGAAATTTTGAAAACTAAGAAAAATTTCATTTAACAAGTAGAAATGTTTTTCATTTGAAATTTTTTATCGTTATAAACTTTGATTGGTTTGACCCTCATGAATTCTAACTGCAGCAAACGGCATATCAACCAATGAGCTCGTCGACTGGTTCTAAATTTAAGATCAAGGGTTAGAGGTGCTTAAAGAATCAGTCAAGACGACATTTTCAAGTCGAGGTAAATAGCGGAGAAAAAATTACACACATCTGCACGATGGGTGGAAATGTGGGTCGTGGTCTAACTTTCGTATTGGATTACTTTCAATAATTTCTTTTTCAGTCGTATATAACTTGAGTTAGTTTTGCGTCAAATTTTATGGATTATTGGTCCTAATGAGTGATATTTTAAAAGTACAAAAAATATGACCGAAAAAATTAAAAAACGCTCTCTAAAAGTAATTAGGGCAAACCTAGCCGAATTTGGAAGAAGGGCAAAGATGAAAGAAAAATTTTGTGCTCTAGGAAGTAGGAAACCATGCTCCTCTCAACAAATACATATGCCCCACTTTTAAATGCTACTCCCTCCGTCCCTTTTTAAGTGTTTAATTTTCTATTTTGGGTTGTCCCTAAATAAGTGTGTGGTTTGAAAAGTTAATGGGTAAAAGTTTGTACAATTATCATTTTGCCCTTTTGAAAAGTTAGTGGGTAAAGAGTTAATGAGTAAAAGTTAAAGATAATTTTGAAAAATAGAGGTAAAAGTTGATATGAAAGGTGTAATGATGATGTTTTTTTAATAAGTTGGATTTACGAAGTAACACATCTAAAAAGGGACGAAGGGAGTAGAATAATCTCCAAAGCGATCTATTCTAATATAGAAATGGGCTACCTATTTTTGGTGTCCTCAAAATTGAGATTTTTTTTGTTATTTGAGATTGTGTATGCATTCGTGCGGCCAAAACTAACCCTATACAATTTAATTGAAGCATACTTGACATGAACGGGGGCAAAATAGACAATCAACCCACTCCAACTACCTTCCATGTTCACCCGGCTCTTCTAGTGGGCCGAATTATACGGTCCTCCAAAGCCTAAGGGATCAATAGCCTCACCAGTCTTACTCGTTAGGCATGACCGAACCGTAGCACATGGCCGAACTAGTGGGTGCAGACTAACTCTTCATGTGTATCAAAGTCAAAGTACATGGCCGAACCGTAACATAAGGCCAAACCGGTAGGTTCGGACAAACTCTTCATGTCATAAAAACTGGAGCCGAACAATATAATTTGGGTCGAACCGATGGGTTCAGACACTCCCTAAGCCGGTCTCGGCCAGTATGACACGTCAGATCAACGGAAGGCTCTCAGCGTGTGCACAAGTAACCATTCTCATTCTTATCTATAACGCTTGTGTGACGTCAACCGAACG
This sequence comes from Vaccinium myrtillus, assembly GCA_016920895.1. Classification (NCBI taxonomy): domain Eukaryota; kingdom Viridiplantae; phylum Streptophyta; class Magnoliopsida; order Ericales; family Ericaceae; genus Vaccinium; species Vaccinium myrtillus. The sequence goes on from CM029281.1 coordinate 21,646,092, forward strand.
GTTGTGACACATGTCAAAGACAGCTCAGCCCATGTGCGTGTAATGGCTCTTATCCAAACTGTCATGTGTGATGTCAGCGAAAGGTTACCGCGTGTGCTAGGCACGGCGGTAATTGGAGGACAAGTCAAGCTCTCCTTATAAAAATTGCAAGGTACAGCCCTAGAGGGTATGCAGTGGCGGCTCCAGGATTTTTAAGAAGGGTGTTCATAAATCTTAACTATCTTTAAAAACCTCAAATTGCATATAGACAAAAATTAATCTTTTATTATCAACAATGCCACCAAAAAATAACAAAGGATATACTCCCTATGTCCCAAGAAGTTAGTTCACTACAAAGAGACATGTAATTTTGAATTTTTCACACCAAATTAAAGAACTAATTTAGATCGTTAATTTGATGCGAATAAATTCAAAAATTATGAATGGAAGTACTTGAAAATTGCATATTATGTAGTGGACTATCTCTTTGGGAAAGAGGGAGTAGGATACTAAAATGGTCCTCAACGAGTTTCCTATTTTGAGACCGTTGCATATTAGCCCCATTGTCAACCGTATCAAATATATCATTCTAGTATAATTACCCAAGCAATCATTCATCCATGGATATCCCACTCGATTGTGCAAATTGCTCTTTATTTCATTGGATTGATTTGTAGACTGATTTTTTGCGTAGGGTGTTCAAATATTTTTGATATGGGTGTTCAAGAAAGAACTGATCTAAAATTAAGCTAAAAATATTACATAAATTCTAAAACGAAAAAAAAAATTGGGTGTTCAAATGACCACCTAGGCTCCAAGGTGGAGCCGCCAGTGAGGGTACGTCTCTCCACATGGCTCTACGTCGCACTACTCTCTCTAAAAACCCTAAATCACTTGCTTGTACGTTCCTTCTTCTTCTTCCTCCTCTCACTAGATCGGTGGAGTGCCTTTCCACACCAACCACGGTTTGATTAGGTGCTAATGCAATTGTTTCATGTGCAGGGAAGGAGCTCAGGCAGAACGGTTAGGATTAGTTAAAGCCCTCAGACGGAGACAAGGCGGAGCTTTCATGAGCACTTACCCTTAAGTGGAGCCTTCAGGTGAAGTTCTCAAGCGGAGGCAAGGCAGAGCCTTCATGAGTGCTCACCCTTGGGCAGAGCCTTCAGTGGAAGCCCTTAGGCAGAAGCAAGATAGAGCGCTCATCCTTAGGCACAGCCTTCAAGCGGAGGCAAGGTGGAGCACTCACTTTCAGGCTGAGCTTTCACCCTTAGGCCGAGCCTTTGTGCTAAGTTCTCACCCTTAGATGGAGCCCTCGGTAGAGCTCTCACCCTTAGGCAGAGCCTTGGCGCTGAGCTCTCATCCTCAAGCGAAGTCCTCAGGCAAACTTCTCAGGTCAAACCTTCAAGCAAGTCAGAAAGTTTAAGGAAGGTTCAACCCAAGGATCACAAGCCCCACAATAGGCGATTCCGCTGGGGAAATCCAAGAATCTCTCGGCAGTTCCGATCCAAAGACCTCTCAAAGCCTTCCAAAAATCTCTCGAATCATCTTTTTATGTTCAAAAAATGTATAGTCAAGTTGTTCATCGTAGTGATGCTGCTACTCCTGCTACCCCTATAGATGTTGGGTACCTCTATATTGGGCCTCAGGAAGGTGGCTCCCTTACTCCCCTCTTCAAAGTTCCTAAGGCTTAGATTCAACATGCAATACTTTGCCATTATTAAAAAGTAAAAAAAAGAAGAAGAACGAAACCAAGGCATAATATACTAAATGGCAGAGAGAAAAATTATGGGGTTTCGTGGATAGTCCATGTGATTTACTTGGAGTGGGCATTTTCTACTTATAAGAAGGGATAAAGGACCATAGAAAATAAAGACAAAATTAAAAGTTTTATGGAGTACATGTTTCATGCAATTAATCACTTCTGTGAAGAGTCATCATGGGCTATACAATGGAAGGAGACAATAACTAGAAGGGGGGAAAGAAGTTCCCAGAGAAGGAAAAAAAGAAAAGGGAAATTAAAAAAAGACACGCCTATTTTGAGAGGTGAGAGTCAGGATAAAAGGTTGAAGGAAGGGGAACAAAGTAACACAAGAGAAATTAGGAAATGGGAGGGGATGAAGAGTAAAAGGTAAGCACATGAGGAAACAACAATGATACATGTACAACAAAAGTCTCCAACAAGTCTCCAACACACTCACATGGTGTGTGGAGCCCGCACACATTTCACACTCAAGTGTGTGTGGGCTCCACACACCATGTGAGTGTGTTGGAGACTTGTTGGAGTTAGTTGTTGTACATCTATCATTTTTGATGAGGAAATGATGGAAAATGTGTAAAGGAAGTTATGCAAGTATAAAAGGAAGCAGAAATGGCTTTTCAATAATGTTATGTTTTAACCTTGTTATTTACTTTGTTGTGGTGCTTGAGGATCCTAGCGGTTACAGGTGGTATCAGAGCATAGGCGGTAGGTCTTACATGGGACTTAGAGCTTGTGTAAAAGTTTCATTAAAACAAAAACTCAATCTTAATAGGGTGCACAACGGAGGTGGGGAATTTAGTTCACTTATTCTTACTCAAATTTTGAGCATGTTTATTGTTTTGTTATATGACTGGATATTGGTATAGGTGGTATCAAAACTTGAACCATGATTCTATTTGCCAGTCTGGAATTTTGGGATGATGGCTTATGGGTCATTCTAGAATATATTACTAAATAGCATCAAATTTGAAGATAAGTTAGTATTTGGTTTTCTGTGTTTGGCATCGTTGAACTAGTTTGTTAGATGGTCGAGTTGTCCTAGGATCTAAATAATATATATATATATATATATATATATATAATATATATATATATATATATACATATATTTTTAGGTACATTAATTTTATATGAGGCTTCTTTACTGATACATACATTCTTTTAGTTTGGCGAAGACTTTAATAAGTAGGGGTTTTGGACGAGATTTTGATAATAAGTCATGTATTGAATTAATAGCAATCTACATACAATTATTTTGATGTTAGAGACTAGATATGGTGAATACCATCTTGAGCTCTTATGTTACATAGAATGCAAGTTGTAATTGGAGCTGATTGATTGCCTGTGTTAACATGACGTGGTGATGGTTAACAAGGGTATTAGCCGTTCAAAGAGAGTACATATACGCACCGTGACATCGGCATTATGAATAGTTGTGCACCATGATGTGACACCAAATTGGTAAAGGTGTCTATAAAGAAATGATTAGTTTGCATTTCGGGTATGTGTCTACTTTAATGGCGTAAGCCTCAGTGGCATATTAAACTATGTGGCCTTAGTGCAGGGTGATATAAATTGTCTTTGCGGCGTGTTGTATAACCTTAGTGACGTGAAATATAGCCTTAGTGGTGTGATATAAAGCCTTGGCGGCGAGAACTTTTGTGGCGTGAAATTTTGTTTGTATGGAGGTTGTCTTCGCCCTGAGAACGTGGAGGGGAAAACTTAGTACATATTATTGATTGTGTTGGCTAAGTTGTCTATGTTTGTTTAGAATTGATTAATTAATTTGTGTTGACATTTGTATTGTTTGTAAGGATGGATGTATATGAAATAGGGAGATGCAAATGTATCGGTGGTGATACGTGGAATCATTCTTGTAGGCTTATGATGTTAATACATAAGATGCGATTAAAAGTGAAACAAGGAAGAAATTTTTTTTGTTAGATTGTGACAATAATCGATTGGGTATTGATGTTTACGCTAATATTGTCTCCATATGGAAGCATGATGGAATCTATGGTTTGCATGTTGATGCGAACTTGGCGAGTCGGCATAAAGTGTAAGGATTGAATTATTTAATTCTTGGGATGTTGTGGTTGGAGTGAAATCAAATTTTGAGGATGAAATTTCTGAACGAGAGGATATTGTAACACTGCCATTATTGAAAAGTAAAAAAGGAGGAAGAATGAAACCAAGGCATAAAATACTAAATGCATACAGATAAATTGTGAGGTTTAGTGGAATAGTCCATGTGATTTGCTTGGAGTGGGCATTTGCTACTTATAAGAGGGATAAAGGAGCATAAAAAATAAAGACAAAATTAAAGTTTTATAGAGTACATGTGTCATGCAATTAATCACTTCTGTGAAGAGTCATCATGGGCTATAAAATGGAAGGAGACAAGAACTAAAGGGGGAAAGAAGTTCCCAGAGAAGGAAAAAGGGGGAAAAGGAAATTAAAGGAAGACATGCCTATTTTTAGAGGTGAAAGTCAGAATGAAAGGTTGAAGGAAAGTGGATCAAAGTAATACAATAGAGAGCAAGAAATGGGAGGGGATAAAGGGTAAAAGGTAAGCACATGAAGAAATGATGGAAAATATGTAAGGGAAATTATATAAGTATGGAAGGAAGTGGAAATGGTTTTTCGTTAATTATTTGTTTTAATCTTGTTATTTCTTTTGTTGTGATGCTTGGCGATCTAGGCCATTACACAATAGCTTGAGAAACGATTGGAGAAGGTTGAGCCCTAAACCGAGCCGAGGTTCGATTGGGCTCAAGTTAGCAAGCGGCATTCAGGATAAAAGGTGGTTGAAAAAATTAAAGGAACTCATTGGCAGAAGGTGTTCACCACTCCTACAGCTATATGCTTCGGTTCAACTAACCACAACGTCACGATCTAGAGGAACTCATTTTTTTTGATCGAAAAGGTGCAAAATATATTAGAACTCGATAAGGGTACATCGAGGGGGATCAACAAAATGTTGAAAGCCCAAAAGCAAAGAAAAAACAGAAGAAAGAGAAAAGGAAAAAGCAATAAGCAATTGCAATGGTGAAGAAAGAAACTAAATTCTGACGCGCCTGATGGCATCGAGATTGCCAATAAAGTCTTCCACAGAGTATGAGCTCAAGTTATTGAGACCTTTGATCCAAAGAGCAACCCTTATCTTCACTAATTCAGCACAATCTTCCCAGTAGGAGATCTTGTTGTTGAAGATGAGGTCATTCCGAGTTTTCCAAATTGACCAAATAACCGAGAAGAAACAACAGTTCCAACATTTCTTTTCCAAGTTTTTGAAAGGGATGGCAAACCAAATCTGGGAGAGAGATGATAAGTTTGGAGGGCAGACCCAAACCATTTTCCACCATCTGATAATTGCGGACCATACATTCCAAGCGAAATTCCACAGCAGAAGAAGATGATTGGGTGATTCTCCAGGGGACAAACAAAGAGGGCAAAGATCTTGACTGAAAGTGATGATGTTGCATCTGGCAAGGGTAGATCTGGATGCGATTTTGTTTTGCAGAGCAAGCCAAGCAAAAATTTCAATCCTTGCGGGGCAAAGATTCTTCCAGACGTTGAGCAGATTGGAGTTCTCCTGGAAAGCTTGTTTTTCCCATTCAGAGTAGACGGAGGCGACTGAGAAGAGCAAGTTGGAGCTCCACGACCAGGTGAGACAGTCATCTCTTGAATTATCAACAATATAGGAATTCAGTTGATGCTTCAAAGAAGCCAATAGAACTAGCTCCCATTCAAAGAGATTTCTTCTGAATTGCAGGTTCCAGACGTGATTATTTGACTAAAAAACATCACTTACCAAAGAGTCTTTTTGCGTGGATATGAGATATAACCTGTGAAAAACATGCATTAGGGGTAAATCCACAAGCCAAGTATGGCTCCAGAAGTTTGTTGCATTTCCTGAGTGAACTTTGATTCTGAAACCTCTTTGAATAATATTCCCAATAGCAGAGTCAGGATTGGTGATTTCGCATATATTCTTCCATAGAGTTGAGGTCCTTCTTTGATTATGAGTTTGTGATAACCCGATTTTTGTCATTTCAATATGAAATTCTATTCTTATAAATTTTCCTCCAAATTCCGATGCCGCAATTAATCTTAGAATAATTTTTCCATTGAACGGTGAATTTTTGGTATTTTTCTAGAAACGAAACCCGTACAGCAAAATAGGTCGACAACCGAGTTACACCGTCGGTGGGATAGATTTCTTTTTCCTTGCCTAATTCCCAACGTCCGTCATAAATTCTGTCTTCATATTAATTCTTATCAGATAAGAATTCAGAGTTTGTATATACCAAAAGAATTGGGAGGTGGTTCATCCGAGTAAATGCTGTCGGATCTTGGTCTCCCATAGTCTCCTCTCTAAATAACCCCATTTACCATTCAGTTTTCCCAGAGCAAAATAAATTCTTTCCTTCCAAATAATCTTCTACTACTTTTTTTTGCTCATAACTCTTCCCCTCCTCCTATTGCCGAAATACCTCTAGCCATCTTTTCCTTCCCGGCGAAACACCTCACTCCGGCAAACTCCCATGTTTGACGACTCTCTTTCTAGAAAGGGGCAGTAGCTTGTACACGTAATTACGCTAGGTTCACGCTACAAAGGTGAGTTGCGAATATACATTTGTTGCATAGTTTATTTTTAAATGTTTTGTGATTTATGAATTGCAAATTGGATCGATAAAATACGTTGAAAATAGATGTCTTGTACGGAAGCATCATAGTGCATAATAAGCACAATTTGGAAATGAGATTTTAAAAATGAGCATGGGATCGATTGAAAAGGAAAAAGTGAACGGACTATATTGTCCGTTTTGGCAAAACATCTGGGCGTTGAGTTTTGGCGCCTAAATGAGAGGATATATCCGGGTATCCTATGGACTTGATATCATTTCCCAAATGGTGGGGTCGCTCCCCCAAACAGTTGCCGGTTTCCGCCCATAAAAGATGTTAGAGGTTTGGCAGTTTGCTGAATAACTGCATAAATGATTAAATTACGGTTTGGCAGTTTTGAGCCTGAATAACTGCATTATTGATTATTTTATGGTTTGCAATCTCAAGCTCGAAAACTTGTATTTAAAGTTAATTTTTGTTAAACTATTTTTATGTTAATTATGGAACCTCTGTATATCGTGACGCTCACTGGAATGGTTTTGTTTTTATGAATCCATTCCAGGAAACAATAGGTATAAGAAGGCTCTCTGGATATCGTGTGGTTGTTGATTAATGGTTGCTCCTACTGCCGTCATTTTATGTGAATTAGTTTCACTTTGTAATAAAATTTAGGTGCTCCTACATTGTATCTCTAATTTGTATTGGTGGTGCCAAAGTTGTGGTATTCTTGTAGCACGTTAGGTCAGCTATGTATGTATTTTGTCAAATTTAATGATTCGGCTTTACAATTGTTTAGATTTGATTATCTTAGAAAAGCTGTACAAATGTGATTTTTATAGAGGCCTGGGGTGATTTGGAATCACTGGCCGGTCATGATTTCTAACTCTCCGGGTTGGGTCGTGACAGAGTTGATGGCCACCAAGAATTCTGTTGATTGTATTCACCTGAGATTGTTTTGACCCAGAGAGCATCCTTGTCTTTATTGAATCTCCACCACCACTTAGCAAGTAGGGCTGTGTTGTGTTCCAAAAGTCTTTTAATTCCAAGACCACCAAATTGCTTGCTCCTAGTGATTTGATCCCAGTTGACTAGGTGGAGTTTTTTCTTATCAGTAGAATCACCCCAGAGGAAATTTCTTTGAAGTCGCTCAATAGATTTAGCAACAGAAATTGGCATCTTAAAAATGGACATATAGTAAATGGGAAGATTACCCAGTGTTGATTTGATCAAAGCCAAACGACCACCAATGGAGAGATGTCTTTTCTTCCATAGGGATAGCTTTTTCTTGACTCTATCCACTATGGGCTGCCAAATGGATGCTTTCTTGGGGTTAGCTCCAAGAGGGAGGCCTAGATATTTGATGGGTAATTAGCCTTGCTTGCAGCCAAAGGATTGAGCAGAAGTGAAAACATCAGCCTCAGGGATTTTAATGCCATAGATCATACTCTTGTCAAAATTAATCTTAAGCCCTGACATGACTTGGAAGAATCTGAGAATTCTTTTAATCTCCATAAGCTCCTCATGATTATTGTTGCATAGGATGAATGTGTCATCAGCGAACTGTAAGTGAGTGAGGTTAATGCCATTGTTTCCCACTTGAATCCCAGAAATAAGCCCTCTTTCTTTTGCTCTTTCAAACATAAGATTCATAGCTTCCACAGCTACATTGAAGAGAAAAGGAGATAGGGGATCTCCTTGTCTAAGACCCCTTTGAGGTTGGAAATACTCAGTGGAAGATCCATTAATGAGAATGGAGAGATAGGTAGAAGAGATGCATTCTAGAATCCATGAGCACCATTTATGACCACAGCCAAGTTTGCTGAGCATATCAATGAGAAATAACCAATTAACACTGTCAAAGGCTTTCTCAAAGTCAATTTTGATGATTAGACCTCCTGAATTGCAGGTTTTCCAATGGTGGATAACTTCATTAGCTATAAGCACACCATCAAGAATCTGTTTGTCACTGATGAAAGCTGATTGTGCCTCACCAATGATGGAAGGCAATACCAATTTGAATCTGTTGGCTAGGACTTTTGAGAGCAGTTTGTAGATACAGCCCACCATGCTAATAGGTCTGAACTCAGAGAAACTTGAAGCATCATCTGATTTAGGAATTAGAGCAACAAAGGTGGAGTTGATACCTCTAGGAAGTTTTGGATCAGAGTAGAATTCATTAAAGAAATCCAAGACATCCTTTTTCATGAAACTCCATGCCTTCTTTACATAAGCGAAATTAAAACCATCTGGGCCTGGGGCCTTTGAGCTGCTGCAGGCTTTAAGAGCTGCCTCAATTTCAGTCAAATCAAAAGGTCTTTCAAGAGAACTGGCCTCTAGGGTTGTTAATTTCCTGGGGAAATGGCCATGGAGAGAAGATCTGATTTTGTGGTTTTCCTTGAATAAGTTACAGAAATGATCCTTGGCTGCTTGCTTGATGAGGGAGGGGGATTCAAGCAACCCCCCATTGGACCTGATGGAGCCAATAAGATTCCTCCTGAATCTGTTATTGGCAATGATTTGAAAGTATTTGGTGTTCTTGTCTCCAAGCTTAAGCCATGAGATTCTTGATTTTTGCCTCCAAAGGGATTCCACCATTTTTTAATACTTCCAGAAATCTGACCTTGTTTTTTATTTTAGTAGTTTTTCATCTTGAGTAAGCTGTCTTTGTTCACTCAGGAGATCAAGTTGATGCAGTTGTTTTTCAATTACAGAGAGAGAAACATTGATGTCACCAAAGTCATTTTTGTTCCACTGTTTGAGTTTTTCCTTGACTGCTATGAGCTTCTGAACAAGTTTTCTGCCTGCCCGTCCAGGAGGATTAGTTCCTGTCCATGCATCTTTGGCAAGATTGAGACATTCAGATTTAGAAAGCCATGCATTGATGAATCTGAAGGGCTTTGGGCCCCAATCTCTTTGGTCATCAGCGAGAAGAATAGGACAGTGATCAGAGATAGGTCTATGAAGACCCCATTGAGTAAGTTTGTATTTCTCCAACCATTCTTGACTAACCAGAAATCTGTCAAGTCTGCTATGGATAATTGTGTCTTGAAAATTTGACCAAGTATATCTTCTGCCCATGAGGGGAAGGTCCCTAAGCTCCAAGTTATTGATGAAGTCCTGAAAGTCCCTCATTCCTCTGTCAACCCTTAAACAGTTTACTCTTTCAGAAATGGCTTTAATCTCATTAAAGTCACCACCTACACACCATGGTAGGTTGCAAGATTATTTATGAAGAGAAATATCATCCCATAGATTCCTACGGTTCAGAGTATCATTTGGGGCATAAATATTGACAAGAACACAGTGAAAGCCATTGATAGAACCTCTGATAAGAATGAAGTGTTTGTGAATTACTGTGTGCTCAGCTGTGAAAATATCTTTGTTCCAGAGAGTAATAAGACCCCCAGAAGCTCCCTCAGATTTGGAGAAAACACCTTCCACATCAAGGTTTCCCCATAGTCTTTGAAGAACTGTGTTGTCCACCTGCTCAAGTTTTGATTCTTGTATGAACATGATATCTGGCCTTCTATCTTTAATAAGATTGTAGAGGAATCTCTTTTTGACTCTGCTACCCATACCTCTGATATTCCATGACAAAATTCTCATTGTGCCAAGGAATATCGATCTAAGAAAGAAAGAGAATTTAGAGTAGTTCTCTCCACCTCTCAGTAATTTGAGAGAAATGAGAGAATTCTGCTTCAATCATTTGTTTGAGAATGATCTCATCACTGGATAAAAGATTGACCTCAATGCATTTTCCTGTGTTGAAGGTGGCTACTGTTTCTTTCTGAATGTTTTGTTGATTTTCAGCAACTTCTGAGTTTTGAAGTACTTGAAATCTGTTTGGCGAGACGAAGTTTGGAGAGTTCATCTGACTATTGTTTGCATTCTGATGTTCCAGGGCTTCAAAGATATTGGATATGAGAGTTCTGGTTCTTTTTCTGGATTCCTTTGGGTTCAGATCAACAAAGAGGTTAATGCCATTAACTTGAGCAGCAATAGAAGGCAGTTGGGAGCACATAATCCCATGAGAGTTATAAGCATCTTGATTTAATCTCTGTGATTGGGCTGCTTCCAAGGTAGAAGAGTTTAAATGCAGAGCATTTGAATGTAAATCCACCAGATTGGGATCAGAGAAATTGGGGTCTCTTTGACCGTCATGGGCAACAGATGGAAAGAGTTAACCTCAGATTGGGCTTGATCACTATGGCCCAAAGAGATGGAGGAGCCTAGAATAAGAGGACCCGGAGTCTGTAGAGCACAAGCTTTTGCAAATTGGGATCCATGTGGGCTTCTAGTAAATTGTAGAGACTCTGAAAGGTCAGAATCCACCACTACTAGAGCAGGCCTAAAAAGAGAAGGTATGGGGGAAGCTGAGGGAGACCCAAACACATTATCATGAGACAGACGATCTACTTCATTATCACTATTCATAGAAGCAGTGGAATTCTGAACAATAGAAGGTGAAGAGTCAACCTCTTTTTGAATTTGAAGATTATCATTGGGAAGATCCAACCTGGGGGATTTAGCCGAGAAGCATTGATTGTGATTTGCATGCCTATTGCACTCCCCATGGAGAAAGAGGAAATTTTCCATTATTGAATCTTGACCAAATTTCTGAGCTGGAAAATTAACTTCACCTGCTAGTTTGTTATTGGCCGAAGGAGTTTCATTGACATCTGAATTCACAAGGGCATAGGATAATGAGGATGAGGATTTGGGTACATCATCCTCAAGAACGTTGACCGGATAAACTTGATTGTTGACTTGGATTAGAATTTCCTCAGAGATTTTCTGAATTGAGGAGGTAGCCACAAGGATTCTTCCTTTGTCAAAGGAGAGATGTTTAAGAGTATTTTCCTCAATTTCCATGACTTTGCCCCAATATTCTCCAATTTGTTTGAAGGTATTCATATCCCAAGCATTAAGAGGAATGGCCGTACATGAAAGCCATGCGAATCGTTCTATTCCAGCAGCTTCACCAGACCAAGGTTTAATGGATGAAAACCAAAAGATCCATCTTTTATCAGACATGACAGAATCTCTGATTTCTGGATTAGGGAATGTAATAAGTACAAATCTTATTGCGTAGTTCGGCACCTAACCAACAAGCCATGGGTTGGCTGAACCAAAGACCATCCGAAGGACTCCTTTCATTCATTGCAAAGTTTGGCTCCTAACCAATAAGGCATTGGTTGGCTGAACTAAAGCCCATCCGAGGGGCTCATTTCATTCATTACAAAGTTTGGGACCTAACCAACAAGTCATGGGTTGACCAAACCGAAGTCCATCCGAGGGACTCCCTTCATTTATTGTGTAGTTTGGCACCTAACCAACAACCCATGGTGTGAGAACCCTCACCCCCGAAAAGTGATTACAATTATAGTTAGTGATCGAAACGGTAATTTTGACCCTTTCAAAATTCCTCTATTCAGAAATAGGAACTATGAGATAGAATATGGGTTGTTTTTAACTTGCATTTTGCATATCGGACGAGAACGGGATCACAAACACTTCTTTTTATAGTAAAAAAGTCAGTCATTTAGGAATCTGTGTTCTGAAATTTTCTTAGAATTCCGAGAACAGGGTTATTCTTAAAATAATTCATTTATGCTACTGTGCGCATGCCATATTTTTTTGAGTCCGAAACTCGGACAGTTTTCCGGACCGTACGACTCATACACGTTTGTTGCTAGGTGTCAAATTGTTTGACACATGGAGGATGTAAGGATCCGTGTTTTAAATAAATTTTCTTTTTTCGAAAATAACAATGGGTTAATATGAGGAATTGTGTAAAATGTTAAGATTGACTAAGTGTTGGATTATGGGTAATGTATAAGTTAATTTGGGTGCATTTGAATTACACAAGTCACATTTGGACTTGTGGTGTAATTATATCATGTGTTATATGTGTGTGTGGTGAGAAAAGAAAGAGAAAAGTTCATCTTCTCTCTCAATTACCCAGCCAACTCCCTCTCTCTCTCTCTCCTCCATAGCTCCTCAAGCTTCTCTCTTCACCAACCTAGCCAAATCTAAAGCTCCAAACTTACTTCCTTCACAAAACCTTCATAAAATCTCATGCTCTACGCGTAGATGTGCTTATTTCACTCCGGTGTTTGAAGAACTTTCCTTGGATCTTGAAGCTAGGGTTTGAGTTTTGCTTCTTGGAGGTTTTTCTAGCCAAATCACAAGAGGTAGGGGAATTTCTAACCTTTCTAACTGTAAATGTTATGTATGTGTGTGTATAGTCATTTGTTTTGCTAAATTTCCCTTGACTTATTGATTTTCTTGAGAAAAACCATTTCATCTTGTAAATTGATGATATATTGTGCTTTTATGTTGTTTGAGTTTCTTTTGCATCTTAACATGTCCATTTGGAACCAAGAAAATGCCCAAATAGAAGCCCCATTGATTCTCACTCTACTTGAATTTTTTTTTAATTTCGTATTGTCCTATCGATAGAAGCCTTTCTCCTTTCATTCTGGCCAATCTGATGGCTGCCCTATCGATAGGACTTCATCTCCTATCGATAGGAGCCTCTGAGGCCCTATCAATAGGACTTTACCTCCTATCAATAGAGCTCTTTGATGCTTCAATAGTGGCCAATCTGATCTGCGTCCTATCAATAGGACCTAATCTCCTATCGATAGAACACCCATTTTCTTGAAAAATTTCATGAATCATGATCAATTGTTTGTGTCTCGTTTGTGTGAGTTTTTTGTCACATATTAGAGCCCGGGAGGGTCACTTTGACATCCTTGATATTCGGGTCGAGATTACTTTTATGGATACGTTCGGGTGGCACGAAACACGAGGTTGGCCTGAAACCAACAAATGAAATTAAGATGATGAGACACATGGATACCGTAATGATATTAACGAGCATGAAATGAAGTTTAGAATGTGGTAATGATGACACAGGGCCCGAAAGGGTATGCCCGGAGTGACACGGGGCCTTCATGGTATAGCCGGAGTGACACGAGGCCTATATGGCATGCCCGGAGAATAATTAAATGTTTAAAAGGAATGAGGTGCATATGGTGAATGTGGAGGACACATGTGGCGTGTCGGGTATGTGTCGGGTACGAGTTGGACACGAGAGACGATAGTGTATGAAATCTAATAGCTTATGTGTGGTTTTCAAGCCTTTTAACCATGTAAACTCTTGCTTAACTCTTATTACATGACCTATACGTTCTCGTCTATCACTCATGTGCTTTTCATTTCACTTAGGTTTGTTAGACATTTCTCTACTGGGCTAGTGAGCTCACCCTTAAAATTTTCAGGTACACAGCTTAGTTGATCATGGCTTGGTGTGTGAAAGTGCATGCATGACTTCATCTTTTGATAGCTCATTGGACTAGTTAGGAGATTCTCTTGGATTAGAAGTATTTTGGAAAAGATGAACTCTTAACTTGTAATTCATTGCTTTTAGTTGTAAAATTGTGAACTATAATACTTATGTAATTATATTCGGGTACGTTAGACTCTCTTTGACTTCCTTTTATTTTCGGGTTGTATATGACTTTGACTATGGATGGCTTTGACCTCCACGTGGAAGATATGTATTTATGTTTATAAAGAAAATCAGGGCGTGACAACTACACACAGGAGAAGCACAATTTAGTGCTTTTATGTTTACATAACACATGTCTAGTAATAAATTTACATAGTAAAAAGGTAAAAGGGAAAAAGAGGAGTAAAAAAACCCAGGGGTAGAGAGGAGGAAAAGAAAAAAAAGAAGTAAAAAGAAGAAAAAGAAGCGGTGGGTTAGCGGTGGTGGTTCTCGGCAACCGGTTGGAACCCATTACGTTGTTTTCGTCGGGGAATTCGATTTTCCAGCTAGATAACCTTCTTCTTCAAGCACTTTTACACCATTAAGTTAGAATGAGCTACTGTAAACCCTAGTTCTTAATGTCTAAAAACCATAATTGTAGGATTTTAAGATGTTAGGAGTTGTTTTATTCCAAAGAAGTTGTACAAATCTTGAAACATATTACGTGACCCTTAAAGATTGCTATTTTTTAAACCTTTTCGCTATGAATTGAATTTTGAAGTCTTCACAACTATTATAGTACGTTTGAATACAAAGATTTTGGAACCAAAAGCAGAGTTTTTGATCGGACTAACCCACTTTTTCAAACTATTCCGAGATATACCACACTTTTCAAACAAATTTTAAAACTAGTCCTTCGCGCATTTCCCAAATGCGTTATGAACGTTACGTGCCATGTGGCACGCCAGATCAGCTTATACGGTAACCATATATACTATAATCGCGCGTATTTAGGCTGCGCAATAACTTTAATTATAACACATATCCATAATGCGTTTTAGGTTTTAATTATAACGCATATAGAAAGTGCTTTATAGATTTAAACCCAGAAAACCCTTCCTTTACACGATCGGCCTTTCCTCTTCTCCAACTCCTGCTATTAGAATACACAAACCACCCACGAGTTTTCTTGACCCATGTAGACACCCCGATTTTGACCCGGGATACTTGCCAAGCACTCCCAATGATGAGAAAAACCACCCGTGAATACCTTAGGGTTAAGAGGAAGGCTTGAACTTGTCCCGAACCACCTCAAACCACTCCAAATCATTCCTAAATAACCTATACCAACCAAAATGACCAAAATACCCTTCAAAATACCAAAATAAACCAGAACCAACCACTGTGCTCAAAGGGGCTTGAGCGCTCAAACCCCCTGTTTGAGCGCTCAATCTCTGTCCAGTCTGTCGGTGGCAGAGCATCTAATGATGAGATTCCAACTGAATGGCTGCCACCCAGCCATTTTTCTGTTGCTCGCATGCAACTGATAGACCCCAGGGTAGGCCTAAAATACTTCATTAGACCCTCCACTTCAAATCAATGCACTTTGCCCCCCATTTCACTCTATAAAAACCCTCCTTCTACACCATTTGGAGGGGTTAGACACACTCACATATTCTGAGCTATCACTCACTCAATCTCAAACTACATTTCCAGAAACTTTCAATCCATTCCATCCATCACTCCAAGCTTAATCCCCCTTCATCCATCAAACCCACCCTTGATCATCAAATCCTCTCACTAGAATACACCATCATCTACTCCAAATCAACTCAAGCCACTACACACCTATCATATTCTGCCCAAAACAACCCACATTGTCCTGACGAACACATCTACAACCCAATCATCCATTAAAACCTCAAGTTCAAGCTCAAATCAAAACCAAAAAGGTAGAAATCCATGTGAAAGTTACGGGTTGGTGCTCCTGAGGGAGACCAGTGGGTTCATGGAGGTCCTCTATACCTCTAATGGACTCACAAAGTCTCAAATATGTAAGAAAATAAACTTTGAAAACCCCAGCTTCAAACAGCTCGAGCGCTCAATGCTTAGACCATGAGCGCTCAAGCCGTTTGAGTGTGTCATGTGTTCTTGTAGTTTCTGATCATATTTTATCTTTACAATGTCATCCTTGTGGTTGTTTGTTGGTTCAATAACTCTCAAATCAATTTATTTTGTTTTTGCTCATCAATCATTGAACCCAAAAGCCATAAGAGTGATGTTTTGGGTATCATCAACCACAGATGATCTCATTTTCTGAAATAAACAGTGTATCTTACTCTTTTAAACAATGACCAGTCTGTTTAAGTTCATAAAAGCATAAAAGAAATCACAGAAACTCACAACACTTGAACGAGGCTAGAGTGCTCAAGATCAGTACTATGAGCGCTCAGACCTTGTCCAGTTTTGAAGATTAAGCCTTGTCTATTCAAGTTCTGTGTTTTGTTTTCAGTTTATGGGGGTGTGTGTGCTGATGTTTGGCTAAGCCAACCTAATCTCGACGTGTGTGTGTGTGTGCGTTGATGTTTGGCTAAGCCAACCTAATCTCGAAGTGTGTGTGTGTGTGTTGATGTTTGGCTAGGCCAACCTGATCTCTTCTCCCTCCCTCATTCTAAACATGCTTATGTATGGTTTAATGCTCATTCTCTACTCACATGGACACCTCAAGTTTATTTTATTCATGTTGGAGGAATTTCAATACATCATGCATCATCATATATCATGTTAAACTAGTTTGTGGTCCAGATGAGGGCTGAATGCTGCAGAAACACTCAAATCCAAGAGATGGCTTGAGCGCTCAATGCATTCCTTTGAGCTCTCAAATTGTCTTCTGGTTCAATCAAAAGTTCTTCTCATTTCAGCTTATTCTTGGCATTTTGAGTATTCTGCAAGGTTTTAAAGCATTGAGCCTTCATTCCTGTCATATTAACTGCCTCATTTTGGTCCATGAATTAGTTTTAAACCAATGATCATGTGATTGTGCTATTTTGTTCAAAGATTCAAATGCTGTCTCTAAACAAATAATGAGGATCAAATCATGTTTTCATCAAATCAAAATCATTAGGAACATCAGAAGCATGTTTGGGTTGAGGAGGGGTTGAGCGCTCAATCCCTCTCTTTGAGCGCTCAAGTCCCTAACAGGGGGATCAGATTGGTTTAGTCCTATGGTGGTTTGTGGTGTTGTCTCTGATTACCTTGTTATCATTCTGTATATCCTTACATTGTCCATTGCTGTTTAATTTTCTGGTTTGTTCATACTCACATATCATCATCATTCATGTAGATTCACGAAGCACAAGCATACACCGCGATCCATCGTTGTGTTTATTTCTATCGTTATATGGCTTCCCATTCCCCGTTTCCCGTACTTGTTCAAAGTTGAATTATAAACATTTCCCATGATCCCATAAAAGTCAAGTAGAGACCGGTCTTCGAACCGGGCGAGGGGGGTGCCGTAAAACCCTTCCCCTCTCGTAACTGAGCTCCCGAACCTAAGATAGTATGGTGATGACAGGCCAGTAATCCTTATCCACTGAATGAGGCACGAGTCAATCGAGTTCGGTTCCTCGGGGACAATCCGCTAAAACCCGGGTGGCGACTCCGAATCGATCGAGAGCCTTCCGGAGGGGGCGTCCACAACCCACCATTATTGAAGAAACAAGAGGGTAGGCGAGACGATGGGGTTTCTGTTGGAGATCAGGTGGCTCAGTTTAGAGTTGACACTCCTAGTTTTGAGGCCCACCCCACGGAGGATGTGCACAATGAGGTTATGGTTGATTGCGAGGGATCGGGGGTTTTGACACAGCTGGTTGGGTAGGGTGGGTCGTCATCGCCACAAGCAGGTTTTGATGCCCACCCGTTGGAGGAGTAGTTAGAGGTAGAGGCCCAGGGAGAGGATGTAGTCACACTGGTAGGTAGTGAAGTAGTGCAACCCACCCCTTGATTGCACTTCGTAAGGGTCGGTGTATGACGCACCCGCCAGGCTGTGGTACTGGAGGTTGCTTGGGGGAGTAGATTGTACTTCTAGTTTGATATGTTTTACTACATTATGTTTTGTTTTTTATGTTTTAGTAAATTACGTATGATTTTTATTATTGTTATATGGGTATTTTGTATGTGGATGCTAAATTATGGCTTTTGTGATGTAGTACATTATTATGTTCTATAGTTGATTTGTATTTCGGCAATTAAATTAAGCACTGACTTGAACTTTAATGGTAAAACTTGTTACCCATTACAAGCTATTGGCTTGCATTTTTAGGTTTCGGTACCAAAATGGTTGAACGAGCTCGGATTGCCTCGGGCTTGTTCTATTAGATCATCCTCGGCAACGCGGACCTAACGGACCAACTCGCGTCGCAATCCAGGTTCGTTTGGCCGTTTTTGTACTGAAACTTGAAAAAGGTCGACCAAATACTTGGATTTCTAGGTTTCCGTACCAAAACGGCCGAACGAGCTCGGATTGCCTCGAGGCCTGACCCGTTAGGTCACCCTCGGCAACACAGACCTAATGCGGGTTGCCGAGGTGACCTAACGGAACATGCCATAAGGCAATCCGACCTCATTTGGCCGTTTTCGTATGAAAACTTAGAAACATAAGCCAATCCTTAAATTTTTTTCTTTTTTGGTACAAAAATAGCCAAACGACCCCTAGATTGGCACACGGGTTGCTCCGTTAGGTCTGTGTCACCGAGGGTGACCTAACAGAACTGGCCACGAGGCAATCTAGGCTCGTTTGTCCATTTTCTTACGAAAACCAAATATGTGAGCCAATAGTTAAATGGGTAAAACGTTTTACTAGAGTATTAAACTTGAAGTCAAACATTATTTTAGTTGGCCAAGTACAAATCAACCATAGAACATAGTAGTGTAGTACATCACAAAAGCCAAGATTCATTAGCCAGGTACAAAATACCCATAGAACTGTAATAAAAGCCATACATAATTCACTAAAACATAAAAACTATACATAACATACCTAGACATAACATACTAAAACATGTCATACTAGAACTACATTCTTCTTTCCCCCAATGTGCCCCAAGCAGCTTGGACGACCACAGTCTGGCAGGTGCGTATCATGCTGAGCCTTACGCAATGTAATCGGCGGGGTGGGTTGCAATGCTTCACTGCCCACCTGCGTGACTACCCCCTCTCCCTGGGCCTCAACCTCTGCCGCCTCCTCCAATGGTTGGGTATCTAAACCTGCATGTGCCTGTGACGGCACTGTCTGCGTGTCCAACTATGTCAGCACCCCTGATCCCTCACCAGCAACCATACCCTTATCCTGCACATCCTCCGAGGGGTGACCCTCAAAAGTAGGAGTGTCAACTTTCAACTGAGCCACTTGATCTCCAACATCTATCTCTCCATCCTTGTCTAGCCTTTTCCTCTTCTTCACCAATGGTGGGTCGAGGAAACTCGTTTCTGCACCTCCAACATTCGCCACCGAGGACTCAAACCAACCACCATCAAATGTGGTTTGAACCAGGATTCATGGAGTCAAACAAAGGTGAGAACGAAAAGCTTTCCAATGCCTATAAATGGGATTGAAATGAAGCTGTCGGAACAGAACCACCACCACCCGCAACGTCATCCTGCTGCACAGGGTCAACGTGTACCTTCTGCTGCTGTTGCTGTTGCTCCTCCTCCTGTTGACCTTCTTGTTCACCAAACTGGTCCCACTCATTTTCCATATTCTCATCCTCCTCCACGTGTACTAGGTTCGACTGGATTGGGGGCTTCTTACGCAACCATTTCTTCAAATATCTCATACATTCTACTCCTTGCTCCCCAATCCTACGCAATGCCTCGATGTCACTGACAACCATGGTCCTTAGCCTCTTAAACAAACCCATCTGCAATTTTAAACATGGCATATGTCAATTTCTATTACTTTTTGAATTCGCAATTAAACAAATGCAACCAATCAATTAACTAATCCTTATCGTAGTGTCCACAACTGCACCAAGTCGGCTAATATAACATAGAGTGATCCTCCTATACCAAAGCACATACGGATTGTCAACAAGGTACACGTCAATGTCAACATCTCCATGAGAAACAATATGATTCAACCTATCATTCCACAATGCCACTGAATTGGCATAGAAAACATCATAGCCCTTAGTCCCAGACTTAAAATTCAACCCGTGTGGCCTTGCTAGACAGTCACAGTCATCGGGGATAGTTTGTCGGTAACCGAACTGGATCACTCTATCAGGCATGTGGTTCTGCACGTACGAAAAACATATGAGTGGGAACTTGGCCATCCAAATAGCCTTCCCAGCACGACAATTAAGAGGCAGAGTCTCTATTAATTCATCATAGGGCCTCCATACCACCTGCATTAATTTATTGAACCATTACAACAAATCCAATAAAAAATTATACTATGCATATATATAACACAACTTATGATAGTCATACCTCATCCAGTCTCTGCAAGTCAAAGAAATGCATATACGCTCCAAGCACATGCGTTGACATATCCGGTGTATGAAACGCATCATTCCACCTACAAAATTGACAAGTTTAAACCGAAACTAATTTTGCAAACATCAATCGTGTACATTTCTATTTGGAAATAACTATTTCGAAATAACTATCATTTACACATACCGTGCACCAAAGGGAGCACCAGGTGGTCGAACCCGCTTACCAAGACGTCCAGGAGCAAAGTATGGAAACCGCTCCCGAGCCAAAAGCTGCAAAAGTATAAAACTGCCACTCACGTCATTATTGTCCTTCTTTGACCCGTGACAAAGAAAGTGATAAAGCCCGGATAGACACGCAGTACCCCAACTGTGCAGAATTGTCAAGTCACGTAGCAAGGACAAATAGCAAAGGTGTATGGAACCCCCCGAACCGTCTAGAATGAGCATACCACCTATCAATAATAGAATATAACCGCGGGCCTGCTATCGAACTTGTTCTTCTAAATACCCGGCAACCAAAGTCCCTTTGAAATGGGCCCGTACCCAAGACAACTTCACCTTGCCCTAATCCTTTGAAGACCAGCTCTAGGGGTAAGTACCAACAATCCTTGCATAAGTTATCCCAATTTTGTTCTGTGCTCCCCACAACAGGTAATCCATCAACCAGTACACCAAACGACACCTCCACATCTTGCAAGGTCACAGTCCACTCGCATGAACCTAAATGGAAGGAGTGAGTCTCCGACCGCAAACGCTCAAGTAGCGCAATCATCAAAGCCAAATCCAATTATATGAACGAAATGTCCATAAGGCCCCCAAAACCTGTCTGTCGAACCAATAGCAACTGGTGGTGCCGGAGCTGGCAACCTTTTTAAATTTGCTTCATTTCGGCGACAAACAACCAACTTGCAATCTATTAGACGTTCCCCCTAAAAAAAAAATGTGTTGTGGCAATATTTAGCTAAATTTGTACAACCAAACCACATAATGTATTAGTCTTTACAAAAGCGACAATTAGTAAAAGATAGTAACTTATATTGTTATCTCATATTGCATGTGACCTATGTTGTTGCTGATACCCCAATAAGCTCCCGTCAATGGGCCCCTCCTGAATAAAGGCCTCAGGCTCCATAATATAAGCTTTACTACATACAAATCATATGATTAATATGGATTCAAGATGATTTTATGAGAATACCATAATACTTAACATCATCATTTACACATACACATCTATATTACAATATAGAGCGGTTTCACATTTTGTCCCTCTCATAACTGTCCTATGTGGCACATGGGAGGGCTATGATTGAATTCTAAAGTTAAGCTTCAATTGATCCAATGGTCATCAATTCGGATTAATAGAAAGGTGAAAAGAATATTCCTATCTCCTTTCCAAAATTCAAAATCCCAAATGGAGAGGTTTCTTTTTATGGCAGATTGACACAATCAATTCTTAGTTATCTCATCCCTCTCACTCTTCAAAATTCAAAATCACATTTCTCTTTTCATATCCCTCTCACTCTTCAAATTATTTTTTGAATTATCTACTTTATTAGTTATCTCATCCCTATTCAAAATTTGAAACGTCTTTCGGCTTTCCACACACTGGTTAAACTTCATTACTCGACTGAGATTTGGTCTATTTATTAATCCAAGGGATAGAGTTTGTTCCGAAATTCCAATATCTCGACCAAATCGATAAGAAATATCTCACCCAAACAAATAAGAAAAAGGTAATGTGTTTTTTTTAAGTTTCCAAAGAATAGTAGATATCATTTTGATTTTGCAAAAATAACTACAAATCTGTACGTCTCTCTCTCCAATATCAAAGAAGACATCTCTCTTTTTGCATTTTGAAAATTCAAATGAAGTTCAGCCCATGCCAGACATTTTTGGGACATCCAATTGCATTCTCTCTCAATGGAAGGAAGATGGAGTGCAAGAACTCCTTTGCTCGATTTGGTCGACTATTCGGTGAAATCTTCCCTCCTCGATCAGTTTGCACATACTTTGTTAAGCACACTAGAAGTTATATTGAATAATGAATTCGCTGAGTCGTGCCTTTAGGCACGGGCATGCACTAGTACATATACAAATACATTTACATATTTACATACAATACATACATACATATACACGCGCAAACTTATACATATATTTATATATATATATATACACAACCCTATATATTATGTATATACATGTACAAATACATATATATACAAAAAAATTGTGCATGGAGAGATAGAGACTTACAAATCACGGTGGGTACTTGATGTACAGTGGAGATTGCGCGGCAACGTGGTGGACGTGGGTGGAGATGGCGAGAGAGAGACTGAAATTGGATCGCGTAGGGGGAAGGTAGAACAACAGGTCGATCGCGCAGGGGGTAGGGTTTATTTGGTTTAAACGTACAACGCATTATGGATATGCGTTATGATTAAAGTTATTGCGCAGTCTCAATACGCACGATTATGGTTTATACGGTTACCATATGCGCTGTTCTGGCGTACCACATGGCAGATAATGTTCATAACGCATTTGGGAAATGCGCGAAGGACTAGTTTTAAAAAATGTTTGAAAAGTGTGGTATATCTCGAAATAGTTTTGAAAAGTGGGTTAGTCCAATCAAAAACTCCCAAAAGCATGTAAAACGGATTAACACAGAATTAGTTATGAATTCTTTTGTACAACATGTTATTTTTCTCGTGAATCTGTTTTCAGGAATCTTATTTTGATTTATGGGCATCTTTCACAATTGAGATGGTCATAAGATTTTTACAGGATGCATACTTTGATGTTAGAAATGTTTTGGCATTGAAATCAAATCATTTGGATAAAGATACGATTTTTAGTAAAGAATTGAAGAGAGGTTGTTTGTTTGCGCCAAGAACTGCATACTAGTTATCTTGTTTTGATTGCTGTAAACAACCCTTTCTAAGTTTTATTATGTAATTTTTACTGAGGAAAAAGCTATAGGTTATGCATATTTTGGCACTGGTTTCACCCCTTTTTGGATTTGATACAAGTAAGTTATGATTTTTCTTAGAAACTGTGACAGATTTGTCTAAATGGTTCAATAAACTTTTTTTACACTCGATGTTATTTCCAGACACGAAATTAGAGTTTTTCTACTAATTTAGTACTCTAGTTTGTAAAGTTAAAATAGAAAAAGAGTAAAAGTTCCACTATTTTACCTCTAGTAGGTTAAATCTCTTAGAACCTTAGTTTGGGAGAATAGTTCTTAGCTTTAGAGGCTTAGCGCTTGTTGATGGTGATATACGGCTTATGTTCTTCTTCTAGGAGACGTGATTCGCTAAGTTGGGAGTAAGTCAAGACATGTGTATTGTTAGCTGCATCGTCGGAAATAAGGTGAAACACGCATATCTTGTTTACATATATGTTTTTGAAGTGTTTATATTTGTGGGAACATTTTAGAATTGTGTTATAAATTGAATCATGGATATTGGTTAATATGTGAAATGAACTTGGCAAAGTTATATATATTTTTATATCGATACATCTGAACGTGTGTCCGGGCTTGAGGACTTTAAACAGACAAAGCGGATTGGTGTTATAAAGGTGGGAGATGCAGGCCAGGTATCTCGATGGTTTGACATCATTTCATTTTCTTGCAGAGGTCGCTCCTCTTTTATTCTGGTCGAAACATGTTCTTGAAAGATGTGTGAAATCGATGGGTATTATGAAATGTGATATTTTAATATCACCATGGTTTTTGCTTGATCCTGAAAAGGTGGATTTCATTCTATGAACGATCTGAAAGTTTTATTATCTTGTTACTAAGACCCTTTTTATTGCTTAGTAACTGAAAAGGATGGTTTACCGTTTTGTTAAAACATTGGCTTAATCCATGATTAGATTGTTCATAAGATATCCGGTGTTTCATACGAGCTTTAGCCTACAGAATTTTAAACCATACTTTTCAGGTCGGCAACCGTAGATGTATTTGGTTTTGCTCTCGATCCGAAGCCCTTTTGCTTATAAGTTCTTTTGTGTGTGTGGTACTATAATGACTTGCCGACTTTTGTTTTGATAGCCGGTTTGTTCCGGTCAAGCTATGCCAATGTATAGTGAAAGTGTTAAGTACTTACTTTGACTCCACACTTAGAACTCTGGTTATTTTGTGAAATGTATATAAGGAGGCTTTTGCTATGAATTTATTTGTGAGGATGATGATAAGTCGACCGAGCTTTGAGAAACAAACATTAATCTTAACGGGTTTTTAAATAAATTCTCCCTAATTGTCTTTAATAATTAGGCCTAGGGCGACTTAGACGCATTGGCCGGTCATAGACCCTTAACCACGGGTTGGGTCGTGACACATGGGTTGGCCGAACCAAAAACCATTAGAAGGACTCATTTTATTCATCGCAAAATTCGGCGCCTAGCCTACAAGTCATGGGTTGGCCGAACCGAAGCCCATCCGAGAGGTTCCTTTTATTCATTGCCAAGTTTGGCCTAACCAACAAGTTGTGAGTTGGACTAAATCCCATTCGAGGGGCTCCCTTCATTCATTTCATAATTTGGCGCCTAACTGACAAGTCATGGATTGGTCGAACCAAAGACCAACTAAAGGACTCCTTTTATTCATCGTGTCATTTGGTGACAAGCCATGGGTTGGCTGAACATAAGTCTTTGATAACGTACACTTCTTCGATGGATTTACCGAACGCCAGTGGATTTGTTGAACTTAAGCCTTTCGATACATAAAACTTGGTTGGCTAATTTACCCAACCAAAGTCCTTTGCTACCATCGATAAACAACACAAGTTTCATTGTTCGTGGGTTTATGCCCATTGTTTGGCGCTCTAAGCCCATCAGTCAGGAAACAAAAGTATCATTTCCTTCATATATCTTGGCGCTAAATGCCTGTAATTCGGTGCTTTTGAGCCCAACGAAATTAATCATCTATAATGCATCTGCTTGAAGGCTAAAAAGGGCATTAAGATGTACTGGATTATGTGTTGGAAAAAATACAGCGGCAATCCAGATTCCAAATAACAATTCATTCAATATATAATAAAACAAAATACAATGGAAATTTACAATAACCGAAATTAACAGAATATGAAAACAGAGATACAAACAATAGATTTAACGCCGAGTCGTGTGCAACCACACTCTCCTTAACAAAGATTCGCCGCCTACCGTGGGTGTTGTAGGATGAACCGACGTCTTCGTCCCAGGATACAACGGCTAGAACCACGGCCGACAGAACACCTCTATCGGCTGCCTTGG